>UELW01000996.1:10018911-10383911 GCA_900490495.1 Danionella dracula | reverse complement strand
ATTGAACATGGAGCGGAGATAAACTGTGTCTCGAAGAGAATCTCTGGAGGAAACGCACTCTTTTAGAGGTGCCTTTCTCATCTGCTGGATCCCCAAGAACATGCAGTGTCCCCTGCTGAAGAAAAAGCTGCTTTGAGATTCTGCTGTTGACTTGGCATGGATTGATTGATTGAATGACTTTGACTTTGACTCTTTAGGCTTTAAATAGCAGAGGAACTGCTGACGCGGCTGAGATTTCAGCTTTGGAGTAGCCACACGTGATGAGCTCTGTGTTCAGTTTATACCAGAAGGAGATTTTAAGATGTTTTTTTTAAATACAGAACATAGTCGAGAACCAAAGACATGATTTAGACCTTTTTATCATCCATCTCTAAAACAATTTCATCTTGAAATTATCACTCATCCTGCAGCTGATGCTGATCACCTGTTTGTTGTCTGTGTTACAGTTTTCTAAGCATTGTTTTTTGTTTGTTAGTTTCTGTTTTGTCTTTGTTTTTTGTTTTTGTTTTGTCCGGCAAACTTTTCATCAATGGATATTAAGTTTGTATATTCTTTATGCTGGGGAGGTGACTAGCCTCACAGACCAGGGGCCTCACAGAGGGAATTCCTATTTACTCTACCTGATCCACACTAGGACCTTGTGAAGCTGCTTTGAAAGCAACTGCTAAAAAGTGATACATAAAAACTTGATTGATAAAAAACTTGTTTTGATTTATTATTATTTAATTCAATTTACTATTGAGTTCTCTCCTGAATACTTGGCAGCTTCATTGTTTTAAGCTTCCCAGTAGCTTTTAATCTTTTCTCTCATTAAGAAAACACTCTTGACTGTGTTGATTTTAGATGCTAAGATCCATTTGTTGACTTTCTCTGGTGATGAGAGAGACTTGGTGACCTTCAGGCTGGAGCTGCAGTTTTTGACATAGAATAAACGTTGGTGGACTTTCTGGATATTAGTAGTGTACTTTTTGGGTGCATGTATCACTTTCTCTACTCCCAGCTTGAGTGTTCGCTCATTTAGTCTTTGAGTTTGGATTACGATAACAGTGAGAAGTATCTCCCAGGATTTGAAGTGGACTGAAAGCACGTTCTCCTTCTCTTTTTAGAGAACGTCTGCTCCCTCTAGTGGTTAAAATAGGCAGTACAAACTTTAACATCGTTAAACACATCATTAACCATAACTATTGTGACGTCCAAAGTACACCGTTTTACTCAAATCTGAGTTAAAAAATATCACAGTAAGACTTTTTTTTATTATTTATAAAAAACACATCTGGACTTTGTCTCTAACTGTATCTTGATTTTAATGTAAACTTTAATAAAAAAAGGTTTTAATATCTACAGATTTCTAAGTTCCCTAGTCAACTGAAGAAGAAACAATAATTCGTGAGGACGAATGAATGATGATTCATTTGATGATGATGAATGATAATCCAACTTATGTATTTGGTTATGTATAATAAATTGCATGAAACTTTTGTTTAAAACAGAATTAGTGACATTTAGAAATATTTGTAATTTAGAAATAACAATTAAAATACATTTGTAACGTTATTTTTTTTTACTTTTAAACGTTTTGCGTCAACTTTTGCTTTGCTTCAAACACTGAAATATAGTTTTTAATAAAAAATTATAAGACGAATATTTTCATTGCAATACTTTTTTAAAGGGTTCTAAGCATTTTTTTTAATAAAAATATAGTCACACTGCATGCCTTAAAAGCATATTTTAATCCTTACATCTCCATTTCTCACGCATGCAGCCAGAGAGCGCGCTGTTTTAAATAACATTAGCACGTTTAGTGGCTCCAGCGAACGCTCAGCGGATGTGTTCAGCGATTTATCCCTAAACTAATGGATTCTATCTCCTTATCGCTCAGAAGAACGCTTTGTGCTTAGCTTTAGAGTCCTCGCTAGCGCTCGTCCGAGACATGAGGTGACGGAGTGGCGATGATCATAATCTCGGAAGTGTTCGGCTCTCCCGCTATCTTCTCCCCTTTGAAGCAAGCGCAGGGTCGGCCCCTGACCTCAAGAGTCCGCGGGGCTAAGGGGGGCTGAATGGGGCTGAGGGGGCTTCCAGGGCCACGGGCGCCACACGCGGAAAGTGTGTTTCTGAGATAAAAAATAAAAAAATTCTGCAAGCAGTGGTGGAGTTACTGTGCAGCGTCGTGTTAATTATAGAGAAATAAAATGATAAGGATTTACATGTGTTTTTTCATAATTTTGTCTTATATTTATAACCATATCTAACACAATTTTAGAAACTGATGTTTCTATCCTGTTAAAAGAAAGCGGATGCATTGCCAGTAAAGTTCAAGGCTTGATGCAGAATTCATGCAAATCTTTGTGATCTTTTATAACATACACAGCAAAATGTGAGTTAACTCCTAGTGTTAAACGCTGGATGTTTTTAAACACCTTTAAAATGGAACATTGTGAGAGTTATATTAACACTGAGAGTTTAAATTAACACCACAGCCATGTTCAAATTGACTGCGGTCAATTAATCCAGCTCTCAGTGTTGATTAAACTCTCATATAGCGTTACAATTAACACTTGGTGGTGTTAATATACTCCCAGCCTTTATTTAACACAGATTTTTTTTCTGTGTAGATCCTAATTAATTTGCCAATGAAATATGGATGAAACAAAACAAAAAGTTCTGTTTTATAACCCGGCCTATTCTGACCTTAAATGGGAGTCAACCTTTGTATTTGCACAAATAATTATTTTCTAAGTTGTTAATGAATTAAAATGATAATTATTGATATAAAAGTTGAAGTTTAAACAGAAACGTAACCGTAATTTTAAATAGGTTGTTTTAATATCACTTTTTAATGCTTACACAAAGATACACAAAGACTCTTATTGCAAGTAATTATATGAGCCACAAATTGTGAGCAAGTAACTTGAGGACAGAATTTTAAACCTCCCTCTTTAGCTGTTCTCTCATAATAGGAGTTTGCCTTTACTTAGTTTATTGGACATTTAAAACTCAAATAAAAATGTTGTTGTCTAATGAATTTGTAAATGTCAAGTAATCATTTAAACATGCATACATATTATTTCATGACACAAATTTCTCATTTGCTTTTTTCTCCTTTTATGCTATGGGAAATTATTAAAGAAGTGTGGATAACACTGAGGAAAGGGTTTTAGAAAACATACACATGACATATTTGAAGATCTGATTGTAGAACTGAGAGTGTACAAGGTCATCAACATTTAATTTCTCAGTTTTTAGCCACTGAGCCACATTAATTTATTGTTGTGTTTTTATCTTCTGTTTAGATGCCGAAAAGGCGTGAATAATCACACAACAAAAACAACTCCTTTTGAACATTTACTGAATGATTAGCAAACCGAAAAGCTCAAAAAAGTAGTCAAGTTGCTCTCGCACAACACAGATACGATTCAAACATCCACACCGGACGGAGCAAGCGAGCAAAAACTCCCTGACGAACATAAAACATGAATAACTATGCTCTCATGCGTGATGTAATATCAATGGATAAAGGTATCACATTATAATTAATTTATTCTTATCCTATAACACCATTATGTTAGTACTCATACCTAGATACTACAATCTACAGAGTTCTGATGAGTTCTCAGCAGAAATCTGCTGCCAAGATTCAGTCTGAGCAATTCCAACAACCACTGCCTGTATTTCTAGTGTAATTATATGAGCTAAACGTTTCAAAGATTGTACAAACAGACTCTTTTGCATATTTTCTGTTGATTGGAAATGAGACACAAGTGAATACTTAGCAGATTCTTTATTGGTCCACAAAAACATGATCAGATAAGCAACAAGATAATTTCAAGAAAAACAATAACATTTGCATGAACTTTGAATTTTTTTTATATAATTCGATATAAATAGCAACAAAAAACATACGCGTCTAAGAACCTAAGTTGCCTCTAAACACTCACACAATGATGACTGCAGACAATAAATAAGAGTAAGCGACACACGGTAAAAATCACACAGCTATACATTTACTTCTGCGTCTTTGTGAATGTGGGAAAATCCACAGTTTCTGATTACTTTAAGTAATTAAGTCACTTTTCACAGTAATTCATTTACGTTTGGTGGATATCTATTTTGGTACCGTTTCCCAATTCATACAGTTAAATTAAGGGGTTCAAAATGTGAAATATTTGGGGAGGTTTTTTTCTTAAAACATTTGGAGTTTTTAATTTTATGGTGAAGTATACTTATTTTCTAACCCACCCCTTTTATTTACTAATGTACAGTACTGTACATGTCATTTGTAGGTTTATCATCGTCCAAGTAAAATTGAATGAATATCGTTGACCAGCACACAGAGACTAAACACAGGTCTATAGAAAGAGATAAATTAAAAAAGCTGTTCTTCTTCCTGCCTTTAGATAAAATGGATCTTTAGACATTCTAGTTCTAGTTTAACTGACTTTCTTCTAGCTTGTCTTTAACTGGTCCTGTTATACCTTCTATTCCACCATTCCATCATTGTCATTGGTTAAATCTTGTTCAACAAATGTTCTTGCTGATCTAGTTTGTTAAATGTAGTCTTTAGATTGTATAGTGCTGGGAGTATAAACTTGATGCATGCTTGTTATCTCCTTGTTAAGCATTTAACAAGATTAGTGTTTTATTATACATGTATGCATTAAAGCTGGTCTTTATCTGCAATATTCTAGATTAACTGACCTTAACCTCGCCTTTATCTGGTTTAGTATAATTCTTTTGGACTTTTGCAGGGTTAAACCTTTCTTTAGCATGTATAATCCTAGTTAAACTGACTTAACTGGTGTTGTACTCATCTGACTTGTCTTCAATACATTTAGTCCTAGTTTAGATGGTCTTTTTAACTTTAACTGGTCTTGTCCTTGTTTAACTTGCCTTTATCTGGTACAGTTCCAGTTTAACTGGTCTAGCCCTAGATTATTTACACTTTTGCTAGTCCACTGATTTGAGCTGGTTTGATGGTTTAAACTAGAACAAGATCTTATTTTTTATGTGCTTGTTTTAGTAGCTTCATACCTGTACAGTGTTCTTAACCTGATTGTTGTTTTTAAAATATGCAGTATATAATGTCAGAAAAAATATCAGATGGCCCTATTATGTCAAACGACGATAAAGAATAGTCATAATTCCTTTAATTTACCTTTCTTTCAAATAAGTCATCTTTCAGTCTTTACACAAAGTTTAGAGTTTAGAGCTGGAAGCCTTCATTCAGGTATGTAGAAGAGTAACTCCCACTCCAAAGTATTTTGCAGTTCCACTTTAGCCCACAAACTTATATTCTTCCCCTTTAAGCTTAGGTATCTGCTTGATTAAGCATATATAACTGGTTTTTCTCTGATGGTTAAGATCAGTCTTTGTACGTTTAAGTCTACTAAAGTGGACATTATTTGCTCATGTGCCCATCCTGTTTGATTATACGTCGCTCCTCTCTAAAACCCTCTAACTCGCTCTTCCAAGAAGTTCTGGTGTATTTGAACTGCTGTATTAGTGTTTGTTACTGTCTGCTCAAACATGTCTTTTCATGTGCAACGCCAGGTGGTCGGACCTGCTGAAGGCTCGGTGGCACAGCACACACTCATATGGTTTCTGCCCTGTGTGCTTGCGGAAGTGTCGGGTTAGCTCATCAGAACGGGCGAATTTCCACCCGCAGCCATCCCATGTGCAGTGATACGGCTTCTCACCTGATGGCAAACAACGGTAGGGTTAAAGACAAAACTTCCACACGTTGTAACTTGTTTTTTCAAGTTCACCAGCAAAAACGAAATTTTATTTATTATTTTTAAGTTGATTGT
The DNA here is from genome assembly GCA_900490495.1 of Danionella dracula. Classification (NCBI taxonomy): domain Eukaryota; kingdom Metazoa; phylum Chordata; class Actinopteri; order Cypriniformes; family Danionidae; genus Danionella; species Danionella dracula. The sequence continues at coordinate 10,378,107 of UELW01000996.1, read as the reverse complement.
AAAGAGTGTATTATAGTTGAGGATGTTTTACTGTATAAAGTAATAGCATTGTTTTTTAGACTGTAATCGTTTTTTAATACAAACTGATTTTGAAGAAAAAAAATCTTGAATTGATACACCTTTTCTATTCTGTAACATCTCTGCTACAGTTATTTTAAACTCTGTATTTTCAACCCAAAATGTGGTGTTTGCAGGTTCTGCATTTGTTTGTAAATTAATTGGACAAAAAGAAGCGTAAAATGATCTCTTGGTTGTGAGGCTGGTGGCTCCTGGGCACGTTTAGCTGAAGGAGACTGAAGTTAAGGTATCTGCATATACCAGATAAGTTTACAAGAAAATCTTTGGTAGGTTAATTTCAGTTTCCAATAAACTTGTTCTTTTTCTTCTAAATATTTTAATTTTCAGACTGGAAGTGAGCATGATTCACTTAACCCTTTCAGATCAAATTTCAAATGTTCAAAAAAAAAAAATGTTAGAGTATTTTCTGTCTTTTGTTAAGAGTTCATTAAAAGAGGCAATGGCAGTAATAAAAAGTCAGATTGTTTCAACAGACATTGGGTAAGACATCTAACATAAAATGGATAAACTAAACATATATGGGAACGTATCAAAAAACAAGAATACAACCACAGAGAAAGGTGCTTATTTTATATTTTTCCCATAAGAGGCCAACCTTATTTTCAAATGTTATGAGTTCCATTAAAAAAAGAATGGAACTAAATAAGGACATTTCTAGAAAACTTTAACAGCTGATAACACCTGGGTCACTATCAGTTCTAATGGGTTAAAGCAAAGGCCTGCACAAATGTTCAGCTTTCAACCCGTTTGACTAGATAACATGTCATAACTCTCAAAAAAAATTTAAATCTGACTGAATTTCTCCTGAAATAACTGAAACTGAAAGTGTCTACAGTAATGGACTTGGGTCCGAAGGGGTTAAAAGTTATTGAAAAGCAGATCAAATGTAATTGAATACTTTAATATGTATACAGTGATTTAACTATAATTTATTGAAATAAATGTAGCTGTATTGCTCCATAACAATGAAATCAATGACTATTAATTTTCTTGTTCATTTAAAGTAATAGCAGAGATGTGTTTCCAGCATACCTGTGTGTGTCCGGAGATGTGCTTTGAGATGTGAGCTCTTTGTGTATGTTTTTTGGCAGCCCGGATATTCACAACTGTGAACTGTAACCTTCTTTTTCATGGTTGCTCTACGGATGCGTTTCCCCTCCAAGCCTATGGGGGCCACCGTTGAGTCAGGCATCATGCTCTGTGTGGAAGGGAATTGGCTTACTGGTGCTGGTCTGTGGACATAGCTTACTTGGTGCTGGTAGAGTCTGTGGTGAGGGTAGTGTTGGATGAAATTGTAGTGATGGCGTGGAGGTAAGATTTGCAGGGCATCCATTGTGATCAGAGGCGCTTGGATAAATTTAGTTTCAGGTAAGGGTGTTAGAGCGACTGACTGAGAGTAGTGTGCAAAATCCCAAGATTTGGCCATCTTCCCCATAGCACTTGTCTCATTTTCCCTGTTCATGTTATTCGTAGCTGGAAAAGTGCTGAAATGGTGAAAATGTTCAGGTGGTGAGACGGATTTGGTGGTTTGCTGATCCAAAAATCCTCCAGCGAAGAGCTCAGGCAGAGAGGAGCTTAAAGACATCTCAGCAGGAAGGAGCTCTGTTAAGGAATTTGGTAGTTTGTTGGCTCTCAACGGTTCCCTTGGTGCATGGAGTTCCGGAACCTGATGGAGGTCCGGGCTGTGAAGCTGTGGAGGAAAGTTCTGAGAGCTGTTACAATCAGGTGAAGCAACATGCCAGTCAGACAGAATGAACTCCATATCCCAGCACCCCTCAGTGTCATTATGCTGTTCCTCTGATGGAAGTTGTTGGATGACTGTGCTTGGGTGCAAATCCTTTGAGTCCAGATCCAAAAAACCTTTTTCCAGCTTCCAAGCCTTTAGACACAAAAGAAAATGTCTTTTAGTCGATCTATACGCTGGATGTTTTGATTATTATACGTAGTTTTTCTATATTTGTTTTGAAAGCTCATTAGAACTCTTTTTTTAATAAGGTCAAATGATCATGTTTAAATTTGTTGTTAGTCCTTGCTTGAGGTTGAAATCACATAATTAAAACAGAGAATTGCAAATGCGATCACAATATTTTTTTAAAAGATCTATGGACATATATAATTTATTGAGACACTTACCTTTGTGTTTTCAGAGGCGTTGCAGAAGTTTGAGAATGAAGGCAGTACAGCTTGAGTCACAGCCATTTGTTTGGAGCTCTCGTCTTTTATTTTTGAACAGCAACAAACTGTTGGTTGTCTTCAATAAAGATATGTAATTTCCTCTTATATGTTGTCCAAAATGGCTTAAAAATGCTCAGTACAAAAGATTTTGATGCTTGGAAATGAGTGTACATTCAACAGTCTTGAAAGGCACAGTGACTCTTTTCTTTGCCCCTCTCTTTCGCCCTCTCTTTTTCTCTCTATCAGAGATAAACTTACGTTTAAGACCCTGACAGTTGTGATTGTGGGTGGAGTTTTTAAATGAGGCCACACATTTGAAAGTGCATTAGACTCATTGCATATCCACAAGCAAAATATTCAAGCAACATGAACAACATTATAATGTTTAATTTCAGGTTTTTAATTAGGTAATTACTTGAGTTTAAACTGGTTCTTGTAAAATGGATTTACCTTTTGATCGCATTGTTCATTTGTAGAAAGATGTGTTTAAATGTAATATCAGAAGAATGTGTGAGATATGACAAATATAAGAAATTCAGTATTGTACAAACTAGTGATCATTTTGGTCAAATAAGAATGTTGTCAAATTTAATTTCTGCTAATGTTTCCATTTTCAATTTCTATTTATATGTTCTTAAATACTGATTTTATTTCAAATAAAAGACTAGATTTCCTCCATATCTCCAGATTAATTATGTAGTTCTGATAATACGAATGTCTAAATAAAATTGAAAATCAAATTCAAATTATGATAAAATATTAAACACACACAACTCTTATTGACTCCCGAGTCCTCCTGAAACACTGTAGAGCTAAACTGACTGTAGAGTCTGTGTGAGAGTGCGATTCTCAGAAGGCCGGTGTTCAGTAGGTGATTATGTGCTGAAGAGCACTTATCAGTGAGCTTGCCCTGATGAGAGCTTGTCCTCCTATCCTGCGTGAGATAATAGAGCCCTGGGGTCTTCAGATAAAGTACTCACTAATATTTCTACCAAACCAAGAGCTGCCTTTGTTGAAGCAGAAGGTACTGACTCATTTGAATGGGAACACTTCATTTTCCCTATGAAGGTATGTTTTAGGCCTGTGGGAACTGAAAACACAACTGAAGAGGGCAAGCTTGTTTAAATGAGTGGTTGAATAAACTGCAGCAGAACTCTAATGCGACAGTCTTGAAATTGTACTGTAAATTGAAGTTGAAATGACTGACTTTGAGGTCCTGCACAGATGGCATGTAATGTCATATCAGTTGGATGTTATGTTTCTATTTAAAGATCTAAAATTGTATTTTATTTAGTATTTTTAAATGGTTGACTGTAGATTCATGTGTAAAACTTCTGATTCCCTGTTATTTTTTTCTGCACACATGTGCTACATCTAATAATCTTTTATTAGTTTTTTTGTAGCAGTTTTTCAGACTATTTTCACAATGCCTCAGTTCCCGTGATTAGTTTCAGAATATCATCAGTCAAATTTATCTATATTTTTTTTATAGGCAACACATACTCTGCTTTCATTGTTAGTCATTGTTGTTTTTAAATGTTAGGTCATACAGAGTTTAAAGAGGTTTAAAGAGTAATGTAGCAAACAACTGGATATTTTCACAAAAGTTTGTAAGAAAAAATGAGAACCCAAAATCCTTGAGAATTTCTTATAGTTGAACAACTTCAATTTAGTCTGTTTTTCTCATTTGTGGCAGCTATCAAACCAAGAATTTAAATATGTTTCTCAAAAAATATCTGAATAATGGTGATGGTAGAAACAGACAGTGGTTGTTTTTCTTCGGGTGTGACGCTGGCAAAACAATCAAATGACCACAGTTCCTCCTAGCTGATGTAAACATGCTGTTGTTTGTACAATTCAATTCCTACTCAAACTATCCTGAGACTGAACACGTGATCTTCCCTGAGAGGTGCAACAAAACACGCTGAATGGGGCCTAAATGTATCTTACTAAAAAAACAAACAGAATTCATATAGGAGCCTAATCTGTCCATGAGACTTCCTGACATTGTCATGAGCAGCATTCAGAGGCGCGTCTTCAGTTTTTGTTCTTTGATGTGATGGAAGGATGTGGTTTCTTAACCATATGAAACGCGTTCGTTGGGGCCTTTAACACGAGGATGAGGAAGTTTGCGTAAGTGAGTGGTAAGGGAGCTTCAGCTAGTGGTGATTTTATGCATCAGTCTCATTAGTCACCTTTCTCACATAAGAACCACAGACCAACAAGAGATTTGAAATTGAAGAAGTGTGAAGAACATTGGAAGATGTGGTTTTGGAAACATTTTCTTACCTTTCTGATCATCAAGCAGCATTATTTTGGTAAGCGTACTATTAAAACAAGTTTTTTTTATAATGACTTTTGCTTTGATCATTTTATATCATAAAAATAATGCTCTCTATTACAGTTTTTAGCTCCACCTCCCTCTGGGAATGTGATTTAAAATGTTTGTAGGATGTCTTGTACTTTAAGAGACATAGTCTTCATATTAAAGTCAGAAGGCTGTGTTTTCCTTTTTAGCTTTGTTATGTTTGATTATTATGTGTCATTGTAGGATTTGGTCCACAAAAAGAACATTACTTTTAACATGTTAAACTGTAAAGTGTATTTGAAATGAAATGAGTATGAAGTTGTTGGGTTTTTTTTTATAGCTAAGGTTTCAGTGGAATAATAAGAAGTCTAAAATTTAAAAGCCCAAATGTTAAGCCTATAAAAGTGTTCTAGGTCTTAAATCATTTTTCACAGGTCTTACTTTTGTGATGTTCATGTAAAACTCAATAGAAATTAATTTTTGCTGTTGCTTACGGTTGCTGGAGATTGAGAAAATGTTTCTAAATTCTAAGAGAAACTGTAAAATGGATGGCTAGAGTTGCCATATTTTGAGAAAATGTGCATAAATACCCAAAAACATATGATAGTTAGGGTTGCCAGAGTTTCAGAAAAAGCTTGTGAACACTCATAAATGCTCAAATACTTAGACTTGTTGGTGTTGCCAGATATTGACATAAGACTCATGCATGTTCAACAAATGTAAATGTGATTGTAAGTGTTGCCGGTGATTGAGGAAATGTTTTTTAAATGCTCAAATGCATGAAAGTGATGGTTAGAGTTTGAAACAATGTATTTGAAGCATATTTATTATTATACAAAAATTATTCTTTGTGTTGTTGATGTTATGATATAGGTCTTACATTTTATTCTTAAGTCTTAAAGTCTTAAATTTGACTTTATGAAACCTGCAGAAACCCTGTTATCATTTACTCAGATGTTTAACTTCTAACTTAAACTCTAAACATATTTATTGAGTATTTTTTTTAGATGGTTGACTGTAACACTTCAGATTTTTTGATAATTTTATTTTGCACTCTTGTGGCACATCTAATAATTACAGCTATATCTTTTAATTCACTCATGTAAAATGTTGGATACTTTTTTACACTTTGGTTGAATTTTTACATTCCCATCATTTTAGGTCATTCTTCTATTGCTTGAGTACCAATACATTCTTTTCACTTTTTTTTTTTAAATAACAAGAACATGTGTTTGATCACATATGTATTGTTTATGTAAATGAGTTCATGTGTATTTCTTACTAATGTATTGTTTATTTGTTTTTGTTTTTCAGCAGTGGAGCCCTCTGTCTCTCCATCTCCCACTCTCATCCAGGTGAGCACAGCTTCCTCTGTGGAGTTGTTGTGTCAGGCTCCACAGGGATACAGAAGCCTTGAGTTTAAGCTGTTCAGAGTTCAGGAGCTCATCGATACGGTTAAACATCCACAAAAACAACAGACAGCTCTATTTACGCTTAGTGGAAAAGATTTAGAGGAGGAGAATCTGTACTGCTGCCAGTATCAAAACAGCGCTTACAGCATGTACCTGCAGCTGAAACTCAGAGGTAAGTATTTATTGTTTTGCAATCTATTTTTTATTTATTTAGCAGATTTGGCAAAACATCTTCAACTTTTTTTTTTTAAGTTTTGTACAATCTCTAAATGACCTCTCTTTTGACATCCGGTATCATTTTAACTGAGATGCTGGTTTGTGTTTGCTTGTTCTCTGCTGGGCCGAAGCAGGAAATGCGTTTGAAGTCATGCAGGTGTGGTGGTTTATGAAATGGTTTTGTCTACCACTCAAACTCTCCTTGTGCAGTAACCACATAATCAAACTAACGTATACAGTGTACCCCACCCTGAACCGTTGACATCGTCCATGTTAAAATATCTTTAGGGTTTGCACACCTACTTTTTATTCTAATATAACTAACTAATTAATCAGTGATCAGCAGGATGCCATGTCACGCTTCTCTTCCAATCAGAGAATGGTATAATTTAGACTTGATTCTGCTCGCTTTTTAGATCCTGCAAGTACACGTCCCGTTCCACCTGCCTGATACATTCTGTACATGTTTATGCTTTCTGCTTTATTCTCAAAATAAGAAGTTTTTTTCTCCATGTTTACATTTTTAATTACATTTTAGAGTGATTGTTTTTGTTTTGCTACTAACAATTGTGTTAGAATTCATCTTAATGTGGCTTACAAAAAGGTTATTATAACTAATGTGAGTCTATTTTAACTGTGTAAAAGTTTCAACATTAACCTCAACCCGGGTACTTAAAATGTAAAGTATTGAAATGTGCATGCGCAGAACAGATCGTGTACTGACAGAACCTCATCAAAATGGTTACAAAAAAAGTATAGGTGGCAGCTACATGGTGGAGAACCACAAAAAGGAAACAGCCACTCCGTTACAACAAGCATGAATCAAATCAAAATTATACTTTAATAAACTTAAAACTTGGAAGTGTATTTCAATCTTGTTGTTTTTTGGGGCACATGGGAAAATAGAAATCTTAAACCATGCAAATTAAGCAAATAGAATTTTGCAACAGAGATTTTTACAATATTTGTGAACAGACGTTCCAATGGAAAGGTCCACATGTGTTTCTAATTTGTTCATTGATCTTTTTCAGCAGTGGAGCCCTCTGTCTCTCCATCTCCCACTCTAATCCAGGTGAGCACAGCTTCCTCTGTGGAGTTGTTGTGTCAGGCTCCACAGGGATACAGAAGCCTCGAGTTTAAGCTGTTCAGAGTTCAGGAGCTCATCGATACGGTTAAACATCCACAAAAACAACAGACAGCTCTATTTACGCTTAGTGGAAAAGATTTAGAGGAGGAGAATCTGTACTGCTGCCAGTATCAAAACAGCGCTTACAGCATGTACCTGCAGCTGAACTTGAGAGGTGAGCATTTTGTGCTCTGTGTGAGCATGCTTCTCTTGCATTTTGTGCTTTGTTTACAAATAAAGGACTGCCCTTTGTGCAAGGACAAAGTTAATGATTTTAAAACATCACTAGCACAAAGGATCAATGAGAGAAATTAGGTTCTTTTTATTACACTACAATTCCCACAATTCTGAGCACTCTAGTATTTAAATAGCTCAATTTAAAACACTTTAGACAGGATTTATATTCACTTACATTTGTTTGAAAGTCTGATATAATTTTAATAATGTTATCCATCCTCTTGTTGATGATTTCCTCCAGCTTCAGATTTCAGTCCCCCTCCATCCCCGCATCTAGTGGTGGAGCCCTCAAGTGGGCATGTGATGCCTGGAGAAACACTTTCATTCCACTGCCAGGCTCCATATGATGCTCACAATAAGCCTCCGCATGCTTTCCTTCTGCTCAGAAGAGCCAAAGGGACCCCAGGCTCAATGGTGGCCCCCGCCAAACTTGTGTCTCAGTCCCAAGAGGCTCACTTTAATCTGAAGACATCAGGACAGGAGGACGGGGGCGAGTATGTGTGCCTCTACCAACTCAGATCACAGAAGATGCTGAACTCCACTGATAGTCAGCCAGTACACATTACTGTAATAGGTGAGTAATCAACTCACCACAATTACTCTGGAGAATCAATATAACGCACAAAAGAGTAAAATCCACCTGTATTGCTTCCATCTTCAGGTTCAGATGATTTGTAAAACCATAACTGTGAAAAAATATTTTAAGTGAAAAAGAAGTTAGTCACACCACTTTCTTTCTGTGCTCATGTTCATGTGATATGTTAATTATATTGTTTTTTAGTGAATATACGGACACACATAAAGCGAAGTTGCACTCTTAGCTTAATCCATGCTAATGAGTCCCATTGCTTTTGGTAATGAGCCCTCTAGTGGGGAACTTTTGCACAGTGCACATTTATGTAGTCAAGTTTCAACATAAGGACGAATACTGATTAAAAGATAAATAATTTAATATTTTGGATACAAAATATATTCTCTAAAGAATCAAAGAAAAAAAGGTGAGGCTACACCTAAATTTGTTGAACCAAAAAGAAACCTTACATTTTAACTGACTTAATAAAGACAACATTCTAAATTATTTATTGCATATTGTAAACCGAAAGCAAAAATAGAGGAAAGGCAGCTTCAGTCACTCGTGAGTCTTTATATATTGAGATTACTACATAAGAACAGAAAGCTGTAGAAATCAATTAACAAATAAAATCCATGGCTATATTGCATCATTATTATTCAAAGCCACCACATGATGTGTGTTTGGGCTTCCAGATTTTGATAGGAATATTACTTGTTCATTCAACTGACTTGAGAATTACACGCTGGAATTTTTGAGCAGATAAGGGAAGTTTTTATATGATTAAAATCTAACAAGATTCATAGAGTACCTGAACATAAATAGTAAACAATGTACCATTTTAATTACCATTACAGTTTAATTTTTACTCAGAACATGGTTTTTATGTGTACCTTTGATAGTTAAAACAGACATATATAAAAGTTGATTTGCCATTTATATCCCTTATAATTTCAAATAAAGTACAATACCTCATCCCAAAGTGATGTTTGGTGAAGTTGCTCTGATATTTTAAGGTGACTCAAGCTCTTCCAAATGATCTGAAGTTCAATGTCAAAAAGAGTAAACTGATCTCATCATAGCTCCCCACCAAGCACAGCTAGAGAGAGCAGACAAATAAAAGAGGAGAAATTGACCAATCAGAGAAGAGTAGCTGTGACCAAACAGATCTCACGAATGAACCATTTCAGACATAGAGAATAAATGACACATTAAAACATTTCAATAGTTTCTGAAACGTTACTTTTGAAATGCATTCAAATGTTATCTGCTTGCATTGCTTATTTTGAATACTATTCTATTTGTGTGTTATTTTCTAATCACAGAACTTCCGGTCCCCAAACTCTCCGTATCCTCAGTTGAGGGAGAACTTTTGGAGTGTGTTGGATCTCCTGCTTATCCACAGGCCTCCTTCTCTCTCTTCCGTGTGGGTGTTTTATCACCTGAGGCAACCCACCAGGCATCTATGACTCAACACAGTGTCAAATTTCCAATCCCATCCCAATTCGAACATGGGACGCAGTATCAGTGCCAATATAGTGTATTGTTGAGGAATATGCAGACATTCTCCAAAATGAGCACACCGCTTACTGTACCGTGCATTACAGGTGCGTACTGCTCTTCATATAGCCAAATGGTTTAGCAATTTATTCATTATTCTTTCACCGTTAAGTCCTTCTAAACCTATAAATAAAATCTTTCTTAATGCTGGACATTCTTAGCCAAAGGAAAATAAGAAAATATGATTGAAGTGACAATTTAAAGTGAGATCATACATGTTTGAAAAGCTACAAGGCAGGGTAAATGATTTTGGGGTGAGCTCTCTCTCTGGTATTAGATATAATTTATACGTGTTTTATAATATTACAGGATACCATGATTGCACAGCATACCCTGCAGGTAAGGTGCAATATTGCCATCATTTTAGAAATGTAATATATACCTTTGGTTATAGACTGAATATTAACCTCTTAAATTTCTCTTTTTTTCTGGTTAGGCACCACAGACCTGGCGTTGATCGTAGGCTCGGTGTCTGCAGGTGTCCTGTTCCTTATGGTTGCTTTCCTACTGGGCTTTGCTATGCACCGATATAGTGAGTGTGATAAGATTTTTAATTATTTTAAAGGTCCCCAAAATGGCAAATATGAATAAATAGAGTGTGTTCATTGACATGACCAATGACTGTAAAAAAATAGAACCATGCTCCACCGCCTTCTGCCATTTGAAGCTGTGCTGAGCTTGATTTGGCTGCCGACATTACAGACAGACAGAGCATTGAAGTGATTTACAAGAGAAAAGGGCAGTGACATTTTTCTCCTCTCACGGCGTGATGATGTCAAACATCCACAATGATTGTACATTGTACAGAACAGTACAGTGATTGGTTCAGTGTAGCTGTAAACCACATTACCAGCACCATGGAATCAAGCAGCAGGTCACCTGACACACCCGGACATGACACATAATTATACAATGTCACCTAAAAACCCCCCTAAAATAGGATTAAAAACATGGAAGACGTTTTCCAGAATAAGTCCCGCCCTCACTCTGACTGCAACATTTTGTTGACTCACAAATATAATAGTTTAACATCAACTGAATCTATTCAAAATCATTAGTAAAGCTGTGTTTTGTTGTCACGATATCAACTTTTAGGGTAACTTATCAGCAAAACTCAACGACTTTTATCAGTAGTTCATGAAGCATCTGTGGTTTTGCAGAATAAATTTTGCTACTTCTAGAAGCCATCTCTGTTGCTTTTTGGGATGCTGCGGAAAGGAGATCCTGGCTCAGACTTACAACCAAAAACAGCGCACACAGACAACTATATATATGTCCTTCTTCATGACATTTACATTTTTCGGAGAGTAGATTTGTTTTCTTCAACCCATCTTAAAAAAAATCACATCAATTAGAAATAAACTGTACAGAAAAAATGTGCACAAACAGTATGGCACTTACCTCTACCAATCATATACAAGTGACACAAAATTAGGGAAAACACAGTTTTGCTTGAGAGAACCTTAAAATAAAATCACTTGTGTTGGTGTGAAATGTTGATTAAATATGAAGAAAAGTGGCGTAAGACAGAAGTGAATAAAAGTGGTAATTATGCAGAAAAATCCTGCTAAAGATGCGTCTGGATTAAATATTTTTTGCTGTAACAATTTGAGATTTTCATTGTAGTCATTTCTGGTTATTTGCAGTCAAAAATAGATCAGAAAGAAGAAGAAAAAGGTAAGGAGCATCTTATAATAAATTGTCACAGTTATTATTTTTTCCCAGTTTTTTTGTGTTTTTTTGAGTGATTTGAATTTACATCTATTTATATTCTATAATATATAGTCATGATAGCTTATTGGTAATGGTAACTTTGAATACTTTAATAAGTCTTTGTGATACTAATGAAAAAATACTAATGATAAAAGACGATACAATTAATGTCACAAACCTATTTAAACAGAGAACAGGAAACGCTCTGGCAGCAGATTCACTGCAAGGATCATATTTTAGGTAAGCCAGCACGTCATCGGCTCAATTTAATATCATCCTATAGCTCTCTTAAGACGCACTGCGCTACATCTCTCATGATTACATCATTAAAGCTTCGGCTATCAGATTCTGTACTCTTTTGTAATTGTTTCTCTATTCTTTGCGTTCCTCAGAGCTGACTCTGCAGAGAGCTGACACTGGATCCCAGGTAACAAAGCAGCTTCTCGAACCCTTTCTAAAGACTACAGTTGAGTAGAGCAGTATATCGTATAGCTGACCCCAGTAGTGTCTTATATCCTTTCACTACTGGGTTACCAGAGTGTGGATTTGTTTAGGCATAAAGCAAGCTCTTTTTACACCATTCAGGAACCAACTTCCTGCTTGTTGCCTCGTGGCCTCTGTGAGAAACAATTGTCTTTCTCATCTTTAATCTTTTAAACTACAGGAACTTGGAGGAGCAAAGAGAGGACACGCCTCAGAGTTGGAGCCCATCTATGACTATCCCATGAGCACCTTCAAGACCGCCTCGTTCTTATGAGAGCTGTCTGTGTCTGTATGTCTGAGGACCTTTCTCTTCATCTCTCTTCAAAACATTCAGCTGGGATTTATATTCATAATATCTCAAACCACAGATACCAAGTGGTATTTTCTGCAGGTTTTCTAAAGATGTAGATATTTTGCTTTTTGTAACATTTATTTAAATATAGAAGGTTTTTTATGTTTTGTTAAAAATAAAACTGTACAAGTAAATTGTTGTCCTGGTTTTTCCTATGTTAGTGTTGTTCCTGGAGACATGATTATTTTCTGCCAGCAGAGGGAACACAACTTCTATAGTTAACTTTGAGCATACACACACTGTTCTTAAAATTATCCATATTGTTTGCTTTCTTTTTTTATACAACTACAAATTTGGAATTTAAAATACCACCCCTCTCATATATGTACTGTTTTTGTCACATAAAAATCTGGTTAATTTCTCCTTCTTACTTTTTCTTTAATAATCAAAATTAGCTGAAAAGATGATCAGTGTGTTTGAAGCTTAACCCCCTTTTAAAGTGATCTGTAATGTCAAAAAGTTTTTTATTTAAAACGCAAATAAAATTATATTTTAATAAAAAAAAAGCTTTCGTTTCATAATTTAAGTTATCATTTATTTTAATAATATTCATTTAAAATGCAAAAAAATAACAGTGTTTGAAACATAACAATTTTTTATTAATCCGTAATAACAGTAACCAAATAAAATATATATTTTTAAATATTAATAATTTAATTTAATAATTTAAATGGTACTTTTATTTATTTTTTAAATGTATTTAAAATGGCTCAAAAGACAACAGTAATTCTGAAATCTGTTTTTAATGTTAACCCTTAATATACCATTTGCAGATCTATTAAAAATAAACTATCTTGTAGAACCTATTTAACTTTAGATACCAGAATGACTCTCATACTATTCTCACAGAAACATAATTTTACATACAACCTTGTAAAAGCTCAGATTTTTATTGTCTTCAAATTATTTAGTTTATTTCTTTGAATCGTTTGTTTAAAGAAAAAGTTTGTTCTTATAGTTTCTTTTCAAATTTGTTTTATCATAGTGAATGTTTTAAGCTTTTCAGTTACTTATTCGAATAATACAAAATTATTTATAATTTTATATTATTTATAATATAATTTATGTGAATCTGGCTTCAACTTAAAAATAAATATATCGGTCGACATGGCATTAGGATGTTGTTTTATGTTTTTTAAAAGCGTATTATGTTTATATACACAGTCTAAGGATAGCATTCAGGGTTTAATCTACAAGTTACTCTGACTTTCTTTCAACAGTGGTGTCGTTGCTTTGCCGTTGAGATAGCTTTGCTAGTCTAGCCCTGTTAGAACAATAGCTTTATACAAGCCTCTCATAGGTTACTGAGAGCTTAAAACATGCCTACAAAGCCTTCAGTTCTCAAAAGGAATATTTTTAATCTGTTTTATTTGGCTAATTCAAAGACAGAAAGCAGTAACCGCTCCTCTCTAAATGCATTAATAATCTCCCTTCTTAATAGAGCTGAGAAAGATTGAATGAATAATTTACTGACGACAAGAGGACCAGTAAACCCTACTCTGTGTCTGTGTGTGTCAGAGCTCACTCATGACTAATCCCACTCTCCCCAGGACATTTCCTTTGTACCTGTCCTACAGTACCGGCATCACCATGGCGACACATTTGAATGGCCCCTGGCGTGTTGAGTCATGCCAATGGCGTACTCATACCTTGCAGCGGATTAGACTGGACTGTAATGATGAGTTTTGGACGCAGGGAGGAATGTGAGAATGCTGCTTCCTTTGTTTCCCTGAAAATCAAAGCCTATGTATGACCTAAGCTTGTATGCAGACCATTGTTTTCATTGTGAAGACCAGTTTCAGACTCCCAGAGCCAAACCTCCATCACAATACAAATGAAACTTTACTCGTGTTCCAAAAGATGCTGTCTGTCCTGTTAGATCCAATGTTTCCTTGTACTCGCACTTTTATGGTTTTCCTAGGTTTTAGTTAAGTGTTTCATTGTGTTAGGGTTTAGTGGTGTCCTGTGTTCTGTTCATCGCCAATTGTGATAATCATCTCTGTAATTGTTGTCATCATTGACTGTACATAACATGGACGTAGTCTCCCTGATATCACTCATAAGTTAAAAAGGCTCAAAGTGGGCATAGCCAATAATCGAAAATGCGCCCACAGAGGCAATACATGGCTGTAGTGAAGACCTGGCTGTTAATTCACATCCCTCAAAGTGTTCGTAAGAGGAAAATCTGAATCATCAAACATTTACTTAAACAGTTTTAACATTTAAGTAAATGAGAACCTGCTCACTTCTGGAGTCGGCCTCAAGCTGCCTGCCGTTCAGTCACTTCCTATTACGTATCGAGAAGCAGGAGGTTGTAAATTCATGTATTGATTTATTCCCATTGTTTTAAGTGTTAGATTGCTGGCTCCATATTTATGGGATATGAGTTATCTCAGGAAACAAAAACAGTGCCTTAATCAATTAATGATCGCATACAATACATCATGTATCATATTTATACCAAAATGAAAAGAGGCCTCTTTCACTAAATGACCCAACACTAAACAACAAAACTCCTCGACAGTTTTTTTTAAATTTATAATAGGTATAATTTGTACATGTTTGATTTTATGTGCATACATTTGTTTCATGCAAGGTTTTTTAATGTGCACTGAAATGTCTCTCCTAGTTTGTTCAGTTAAAGATAAACCCTAATGTTTTACTGTAGTATATTTGTAATATATTTCATTAATTTGAGCAGCTAGTTTTATGGAGCATTATATTAGGTGTTACACTTACTGAAATCCCTGAATCCCAGTTAACACTTCACAACCGGTATAACTAAAACGTTTTCAAATTACTGTGTCTTAGTGATGCAACCAAATTTCTCCTTTAATGGCACATTGAGTTCAATCCTGTTGTTAGTTCTGATGCCGTGTTTCACTCCGTTGGTTTTGGTTGTGCTTGTTATGGATCTTCGGCTATATTTGAGTTTCATTTGAAGTCCTCAACATTGCCGTTCACCGTTCCTGACTCCCAGCGCTCTAGTAAAGTGTTTCTCTGCCTTGGATTCTTCAGGGGTTTCTGCAATTTTAGAAAAAATACAACATTTTTGACTCTGAATTCTGAATTTAAATCTTTAACATGTTATACAATGATCGAAGAATTTGTTAACAATAATAACATGTTTTTATTTCCAATGAAAAGAAATGGCATTGTCTCAAGACACAAATTGAATTAAAAATGGATAATTTGAACATTATCCTATTAAAACTAAACTTACTGCTTAACAGATGTAATAGAATGTCATTAAAACCAAAACAGTTTCCATATTTAAAAAAAAACATCCAAAATTGGTAATACGTTTGGGTATTTCCTTGAATATAATAAATGTATAGGTTTTTTTGTCCCTCAAGGTTATGCTCTGCACTAAATATAATCAAAATACTCATCCTTGCTCTGTTTCTTTTTTCCAATTTGTCCCTAACTCTCATTTGCAAAGTAACTTTTTGAAAAAAGAAGGCAATAATCTATAATTAATAATATATATAATCTAAATGTTAAAATAGAGAAAAATAGTTATCATACTGTATTTACCGTGTTTTTCCTAAACTAAACAAAGTAAAGCATTTAAAGCTGAGGGCGCGATTCCTGTAGGGCCACAAACCTAAATTGTTTTGCTCCAGTGTTAACTGAACACACCTGAATCCACCGATTAAGCTCCTCTTTTGGTTTAGTTTGGTTGAAGCCACCGGTGGTTCTCTTAAAAGAGGGTTGGAACAAAAAGTTTGAGACCCCTGATTTAAAGTCATCACATCTTTTTTTGGTTTATTGTAAAGGTGTACATTTAAAATAGTCTTGCATTTCACACAGTTTGCCCACTGAACATATAGCAGCTCAAAAAGCTCCTAGATTTCAGGTTCTACAGTCAGCCTGCATCTGAATGTGTGCACGTTCAAATTGTAGAAATATTTGTTTTGGGTGTATTTGACAGGCATCTTCCACAAAACAATCTAGTCTGAATCTTGTTTGGATGACAGATTTTTTGAGACTTTTAAATTCTCTAACAAGTTGTTGTGAGGAAGAAGTTTTGATAGAGTCAAAGTTATATGGTTGTTGTCTATTTGAATTAGCTGTAAGTAAGAAGCTCACTTCTTAAAGTCACGTTAATCTTAAAATTCACTCGCAACAAACAAGGTCTGTGTTGAATTTAAATTTAAAAGCGCTCCCTGCTATAAGGTTGACCACATCACACTGATGTTTTGAAGCTCATGAATACATTGAGATCTCTGGCTTTATTTTCCTCAAGGCTGATAAGATATAGTTTGAACACATGCTGGTGTTTACACAGGGAGGATTGATGAAACTTTGATACTTTGATTAGCTTTAGTGTCTGTCTTTATTGGCTAACCATTCATTTCCCAGGTTACGCCACTGATACTTGTTCAACTCAGCCTTATGTTTGAGGACACAGAAGACTGGAAAACACAAAGCATGAGTCTTTAAAGAACCATTAATGCTTAGAACAAGAAGTTCTCTACCTCTGTCGTTTGTCGTGTTTGGTCTTCTGCTTGGGATGGAGGCCATGTGAGGTCCAGTTTTCCAGTTGACTGCCGGACTAGAAAAAAGCAGAATTTGAAATATTGAAATATTTGGAAGTTGATTCTTAATACATACTAATTAATACATGATAATCATTAACGAACTGATTGAGCTTTATCAAACACAAACATAAAGAAGTAGATTTTGACACAGACTAATTTAACTAACAACTTCTGTGTAAAATAAAATGTGAGTCACAAAAGAGAGTATGATTGAAAGCTACAGCTATATCACATTTATAGTCGTCTCCTTCTTCATTACAGTAGACACCTTCAAGAATTTACAGCCATGTTTACTGTGCAAACATATTATAAATGAAGTTCATGAACATCAGCTATTATCGTTTCAGATCAAAGTCCACTTTTACAAACTTGAATCATAATCCATAATTTTGAATATTAACTATATGATTGATATGGCTGCTAAGTTTCTACATTAACATGTTAGCATGTTACCAGGGAGAAGCACAAGCTTAGGATTTCATTTGAAATATAATTTACATACTGCATATAATCAGGCCACTTAAAAGGCTAGTCGTAAAAGTTTCACTCTTAGCTAACATCTCTTGAGTGTCCAAAGACTGAAAACCTACAAATAACATACATTTATAAATGAATCAGCCAACCTATTCTTTGATATAAATCTTCATTGTTTGCTTGAAATGTTTTTATGCACATTAGAAGTTTTAGACATTTTCGTTTTTTAGGGAGGAAACATGTTTCTAATCTGTTAAAAATGTTTTCATTCTTGTTTAAAAAAGGTGATAAGATAAATTTCTTTGAATAAAAAATTATAAAAGTGAAGGTGAGGCGCTCAATTTATTTATTTTTTTTTTGTTTTGGTTACATGTTGTTTGCATAGATTTACTGAACTGTACTGAATGTTCTCAAGAAGCCTGATTTTCATTTCTTTAATGAAACAAAAAGCCAAATCACACAATCGTCATCCTTTCACATTGAGGTCCTTATTTCACATATTTTAACGTCTCACCTGATGTAGTAGTCTGGCTGCCAGGAGGAGTCAGATTCACTGGTGGAGGCGAGGGACTGAAAACCTCTTTGCCAGAAGATCTTGTTTCCTCTTTTACTCTATT
Organism: Danionella dracula; assembly: GCA_900490495.1. Classification (NCBI taxonomy): domain Eukaryota; kingdom Metazoa; phylum Chordata; class Actinopteri; order Cypriniformes; family Danionidae; genus Danionella; species Danionella dracula. The sequence goes on along the minus strand of UELW01000996.1, from coordinate 10,360,241 downwards.
CTCTGTTCTCGGATGCACTCCTGTTCTCCTTGCTGCTTGCAGATCTGAGGTTGCTCCTCCATACAATCCCATCCTCTGTTTCTGCAGTTCCCGCTCTCTCTCTTTTGCCTCTTTGATATCCAACTCCACCTGGGAATGAACCGTTGCAGAGGGACGGAGTTTAAAGAAAGGATTCTCCTTGACTGAGGATGTGTCTTCAACAACTGCTCTTTCTTTGTTTGTGCTGAGAGGGGCTGAAGAAGCTCTTGTTCCTTCTGAATTTATGGGCTTCATGGTTTCACCATCGGTCCATGAGACTGTTTTGTATCCTCCATTTGATGCAGTTAGTGGGAAAGAGTTGGCCTCTATGATTATCACCTGGCTCGTGATTCCTTCTGTTAGACAAGGCCCCATAGGCTCAGGCAGGTTCCCATTAGAGGCGCCAAACTGGGACAGCGAAGAGATGGGAGAATTTTGAGAAAACTGCAGTAGCCGTTGTTTAACATTCACAGTAGAATCAATTTCCTGTAATCCAGCAGCCGATTCTGAGTTTGACATGGAATCTCTGTTCAAAGCTGGCATTGATTCCTTCTGCTCTTGGAATGATTCAAAGAGCATCTTTTTCTCCTGAAGGTGTACCTCAGTTCCCTTGTCGTAGAACCCAGGTAGCCGACCCAGTTCAACCAGAACCTTCTCTCGGTCCGTCTCAGCACTGATCTCTTTCTGCATCTTCTTTCCAGCAAACTCTCTGTCCTTCTCGAGGGTTTGAGTGGCTCTTGTCTGGAGATCCTGTGACAAGATTGGTTTCCTGAGTGGAATTTCTACATATACATTTGTGCTGTCAGTGGTGTCGCTCAGTCCACGAGATCTCCGAAGGCTCTGCTCTCTCTTAATCGCCAAGCGGATCTCCTTCTCAATGGGAGTTTCATTCAGTGGAGGTTCATCTGCATTGACATGGCCCTCAGAGACTTCAGTAGTGCTGCTTGGGGAGAAATCTGTGGAAACACCACTATCGCTCTGGTTGTCATCAAAAAGGTCCACCTCCATTCTGGTGGTTTTCCTTTCTCTCGGGTGAGGCTTTGTGTCCAACTTATGTTCCAGCTCCTGTGTTTGATCTTTAACCTCTCGCAGCTGTTTTCCCTCACCTTCTGTTTGCTTTCGCTCTTCACCTGTTTCACTACTCTCTCTCTCTTCACTTTCACTTGGCCTTCTCCTCCTCTCTCCCAGTATCAGTGGCTCTTTTACTTCCCTGGAGACACCTGCAGAGTCCTCTTGTGATGGATTGGCTGGCTGGTCAACAACTGTTTCTAGGGGCGGAGCGTCTCCACACACCTGCTGCCCCACCTTATTCTCATGCAGAACGCTGACCTCAAGCTCCCTCTGCTGGACAATCTCTGCACTGACTCCAGAATCTCTGTTGATTCCAGATGGAAGGAGGGATTCAGTGATGAAGCTGTCTGAAGAGCTTTTGGTGTTTGGCACATTCTGTGCTTCATCACACAGACTCTCCTGTCTCACCCACTGATCTTTGTTGCTGGAAAAGTCCAGAGACTTGCCATCAACGTTTAGATCTTCACTGTTTTCTGAGAGCAACACAACAGAGTCAGAGTCTCCGTGTGATTCGAGTTCCTGCCCCTCATCAGTAGATTCTTTTGAAAGTTGAAGAAAAGTGTCTGCCTGAGCAACATTTTCTCCCTCTTCAGTGTCTCTCACAGACATTCCACCTCTGGATTCCTTTACCTCATCCTGGATCTCAATAACATCTATGGCTTCTGGTTGGATATCTACTTCCAGTATGGGCAATGGTGGCCACTCTTGTCCATGGCTTAATTTAGGAACATTTTCAACTCCTCTAACATCAACCATTGGATCAACAGCTCCATCTTTGGGTGAAGATGTGCCATGATTGGTTGCTTGAGCAGCCAAACTGCTGTTAAGATTTTCTCCAGTTTCAAACAAACTGTTTCTTCGGTTTTCTTCACTTATATCTTGGTTGTTTTGTTCCATCACATTACCATCCGTTATTGGAACATGTTTATCCTCTCTGCTGTGCTCATCAGGGAATTGAGAGATCTGAGGACTAATCTCTGGGTCTGTTTCCATTTTGGACTTGATCTGATTGAAACAAACGATACAAACTTTGATTCGTTATTAAAAAAAAAAAGAGAGCCTTGAGGTTGTTATAGTTTGTAATACAGCAGTGCTGAATTAGAAAACAATAATCAGCTTATGTTTCCATCCCAGTTGCTCAAGAAGGCTTGAACATAACTTATTATAATCTGACTGTTTTCATTTTCTGACTGCTTCATTTCTTACGAGTTCTAGTCGACAACTTCAACCTCTTTGTCCTAATCAAATTGATTCGGTCATTTATTTGTTAACTCATGTCTCCAACACAAATCTGTGACCTTTCCCATTAAATTCACCTTGAAATATTTGACTTTAAACTACACGTGCATAAAGCTATGCCAACAGTTAAATTTCAAGTGATTAGTGTATATCAGTCTGCTGATCAGGTTTAACTTTGTGAGTTTATTTTTTTCAGGCACTCACACGTGATTGAATAATAATTAACAAATGTATTAAATTTAGCGGAACATTAAACACCGATCATGTTCAGAATGGAACTTTTCACCTTCACGGTCAATGAAATGTCATGAGTTCTTAAAAACATTAATTTTTAAACAGATCTCGTAATCAGTCTTGCTAAAACAGAGTCAGAAGATGTTTATTGCTTTTAGTGTGTGAAGAGATTATTAATTTACACAAAATTTGTGATGTGAAAGTTTTTACTGAACTTAAAAGAAGCACAAAACTTGCAGGGGTGTCATAGCATAATGCTAATTGCATAAGCAGCAGAGTAATAGTTTAATCAGATTATACTCTTGCCAAGAGAGCGAAAACAACATTGAAAGATATTCAGGAGGAACACAACAATAACACAATATTCTCAATCAGTTAAGAATTCTGATCAATAAATTCAACATGAAACATTTAAATTTCTGAACGTACAAAAATAAAAGCATCTTATGACATTCGATATCATTCCAGATATAAAGCCGTGTAAGATTTACAGATATTTCTTTTACAGTAAAATACAAGTTCGCTCAGTTTATACGCTATATGAAATAATTAAGTTTCAATATTTCATGAACATACTCTTCCTCTTAGTTTTCAAAGGATCAAACGGTTTATTAATATATAAAAGCATCAAAACTGGAAAAGTTAACTAGTGATAAACACAAGTTTGTAATGAGACGAGTTATGTGGAAAGACTTAAATTGCTCACCTGTTATGACGAGATGCCTTTGTGAAAAGGATCACTTGCTTTCCTTCGCTTCCTTTCTATAAATCTCCCTCTCTTTTTCTCCACCCCCTTCTCAGTTCTGAAGGCTGTGAGCGCAGGCCTTGCATGGCTAATCCCAGCAGCGCTCGGAGCTCTTGTGTATGTATCAGAGTTCGTGATGAAAGCAGTCTCTCATCCTTTTCTCTTATTCATAAAACACAAAAGGATGTACTTCTGATTTTATTAGCTCTCTTCTTCCAGTTGTTGCTTTTGATAAAAATAAATACAGTGATTGTTTCAGTTTCAACAGTTTACTTTTATTTATTCTTTCACTACTTAACCGTTCAATACAAAATCCTCATGGCCTTTTATTCTGCTCTATTAATCTGTACATACAGGCACTCCGTTAAGGCACCAATACTTTACATCAAACTATCCTAAAAAATAATAATAATAATGTCATTCATCCAGCTAAGAACGTTTACTAAAACTGGTTGAATATGGGATCAGATTGAATTTTCTGTCAGCCTATTTAAAAGAATAAAGTAATTAAGTTTATTTCACTTGGACATTAAGAGATTTAAACAAACCTTTATATAGTTAAGCACTATATTTGATCTTGTTCGTAGCATTACATGTATGTTTAAGGGATGATTCACGCAAACATAAGAGTCTGTCATCATGTACTTCCTTAACTTATCTGAATTTCGACGCATGCTCCATTTGTTGTTCAAGTAAAATGTCTAAAATAAAAACTTATATTACATTATATTTGCAGTCTCCTGAAAATTACAGACCATGGTATCTGGTATCGAAGGCACTGTGGCAAAAATGCAGTCAAAGCCCAATTACCATTCAGCTCTCCAATGCCTTGAAGATAATATAATATAAGTGTATACAAAGTCATCGTTATAGCTTGGTTTTGTTCCAAAATCCCCACAGATGGTTTCTAATTGTTAGATAAATTGAGTAAAAAAAAAAAAAGCGTAATGCTCTTGGGATTTTTCCTAGAACGCAGATTTAAAAAATAAATAAATATGTTAGCATCAAACTCTCAGGAAGGGAAAAGTTCATCTTTATTATATGCATCATTAATTAACCACCCTTATCTTTATCCCTTTGCAAGAGTTTTTTTAGTCTTTCACTAATTTTCAGAACACAATTGAAGTGAGTTTCATTGATGTTCTGTTGAGTCATTAAAAAGCAGGTAAAAAGTATTGAGTGAATCACTTTGCATGAAACAAGTGGTTCAACCTTTATCTGTTAAAGCCTCTAAACTACTATTACACACAGAGAACCCATAATGGTTCGGTCTGGACCTTTGAATATTGCCAAAGACAAAATGAAAGTAATAAGAAAGATTTTTTGCAATTAAATGCAGGGTTCTGAAGAAAACAGATCTGCCATGTTTTTGTACAATTGAAATAACAGGAAGTTATTTTTATAGGACTGCTATTAACAAACGTGTCAAAAGTTTCATCAAAAACACTTAATAATTCAATAGGGGAGGAATGAAAAGTAGAGCGAAGCAAACAAAAGTAAAGAATTCACAAAATCTTCTGTGTGTATGCAATTTTCTTACTTACACCAGTCTAGGTTTGCTAAGTAAGTGTGTGAGGGTTTTAAATGTTGATTGTAGTTTTTGTTCCTTGTCTCTAAATTGATTACCTTGTGTTTTTCATGTCTGCTCATCACCACTAATGCGATCTCTTTCTTTCATCACCTGAAGCTGGTCAGCGCTCTTTTGGCTGCTTCATAAGCTCCCCCTTTTCGCTGTCTGGTCATGAGATTATTGTGAATGTTTGGTATGCAGACATCTTTTCTTCTTACCCCATGTTTAGAAGTCCCATCAAGCATCTGTCAATCATTTGTCTGTGGAAAGCTGTGTCTCATTTGCGCACTTCTGCTCTCAATTACAGACTGCTGTTTTCCCAGAGGTGCGAGTGATCTGCCCTTCTGAGCTATCCTAGTGTTTGGACCCTATTCTCCTTGGGAGCCTTTTTTCGTTTGGTTCTTCCCCCTGGGGTGATTATCAGTTGGCGCTATCCTCCGTTGGAGCTGTGTTTGATCCTTCGGCTGCTTTATATTTGCTCTGTGAGTTTTAGTAACTACAAGTAAAGAGAGCTAAAGTTTGTGAATCATGCTCTTGGTTCCTCGTCTGTTCAACCTCATCACAAAGTGGAACTGTGACTGTTTGCTAGTGGTTTCTGACTGACAAGCCTGGGATTGGTGTGAAGGCTTCTTGTTTAATCAGGAGCCAAGGAATGTGAGAAGTGAAAGTAAAGTTAAAGAAAAAAACTGATGCTACCGATGCTATATAATTATTTCAGACGACCAGTAAGAAAACGAGGAAGTAGCGTGACTAGCTTGGATTTTGTTTACTACAAACTGAAAATAATGCTTTCTTATAACTACTTCTATTTTGTTTGTTTTTTGAACTATAACTAGAATAGTTGTTGTGTTTTAAAAAGTTTCAACCACTTCAGAAATCACATTTAAAGTAATCTGGGGGAAAATCCAGTATCCAGCAAACCGCTAGTAAGATCCAGTCTCTCCCAGACAATCCTATCTAACACGAAATGTCAACAAAGAAACATTGTCCAATGTCTGGTTTTGTCAAAATGACTTGAAATACAGACTTCTTCTTAGAGTTATAAAATTCACATGATGGAGCAGCACTGGCAGGTTTTTCTCTTGGCCCCGCTCCTGTTGCCTCCTGGGTTTGGGAAGCTGGTGTCCATCTGAGCAGCTTTGGAGACAAGCAGAGGCTCTTGCTCAGGACCAGGTTTGGACTCATCCAGAGGAACCTCTTGTAACTGGCTGAGCGAGATGCGAATGCTGGCCACTAGTTCCTTTTCTTTTTGTGTTTGAGATTCTTTTGGATGGTCTTCCTGTTTTCCTTTGGGTACTGAAGATGATTTAGATGTGGAAACACCTGGAGCTTGAGACTCTTCTAACAAATTTTGGGTTTGTGTGTCAAAGAAGTCAGAGAGATTTTCATCTTTGGTTACCACATCAGTAACTATCTCTACATCTTTGATCTCATCGATAACCTCCAAATCAACAGCAGCTTCCAGAGGGTTATCATTGTTTTCCTTAAAATCTTCTGCTCCTGTGTTACTGGATTCCTCTTCCTTTTTATCACTCTCAGTTAGCTCTTGAGAACCATCCTCCTCGTCCTGCACATCCTCTCCTTCGTCTGTGATGATGACTCTTTCAGCTCTGATAATAGCTCCTCCGTCGTCTTCCTCGTCAACTCCGTGACCAGGCTCTGCTTCTTTGAACCCAAGGAAGGTTAGCGTTACAGTTCCTCCATCTTGACCTTCAGCTGGAAGACTGGAGAAGCCATTAACCGAAGCAGACTTGTTCTGTCCTGGAGAACTATGTGATGCTTCTCCGTTGATGACAGCTGATGCATTTGTTTTCATCTCAGCATCTAGATCTGAGCGTTTTATTTCATCTTTATCATAAATATCTGCATGTCGAGAATCACCTACAACAAAAAACCAACCATCAGAACTCTTTTAGCATGTGATTGCAATGCAAACTTCTCTTGGATTCAGTTTCTGACTGAATGTTGATGCGGTTTATGACTAATTTTTATTTATTGTATTCAGAGACAAAGTATGCAGAAGAATGTTGAAAATGGATCAACTTATTCATATTAAAAGTTTTTCATGAGGGGGGAAACTTGTGTAATAGTTTTAGTAATGTTCTGCCAGTAAGAACCTTTCTTGTTGAAAACATAGAATACAAAACTGATAAGACTTTTACATATTTAGAATAGAATTACGTTGAATATAGCTTTTGTTTTATCTTACAAATTATTTGACAACAAAAGAAAAACAGTTTTGCAGCATTTGGATGGCTGGGAAAAGTAACTCAATTTCTCCTCAAGCCAAATGATAGAATTGGTTACAAGGTAAGAGTAGAAACACCTTTTACATCAGTATTTGAGAGGATAGTTATTTTTACCTTCCTTTTCTTCTTTTCCATTTTCAACCACCACAGATCCGTTAGTAGTCACCGTAGCAACTGCTGAAATAAAAGACACCAGTATTATTGTCTTTATTATTTACAATATATAATAATAGCATATATTTAATTACCTATATTTCATTATGCAATATTGATCTTGAGTAGTGGTTTTACACACCAAGATCTTGAAGTCAATTCTAACAGACACACCATCTAGTTATTTGTTGTAACATTGCACAATAAAACTCAAATCTCAAAGTAATAACTTCAGATTATAACTTTCCAGATGTGAAAAAGCCCCATGGCAGTTTTGGTTCAGCTAGAGCTGCGCAGTTAATTTAAATCAGTTGTATTTCCCTTTGAGCTTCTGTTTTTCTGCGACACCCTCCTCTTCCTCAGTAATTTACTTGTATATTAGGGTTTTTAGGTGTTTATTCAATATTAAGCAATTTAAGTTCACATTTTGAACTTTGCTGATCCAAAATACTTTACTACACTGATCTATTTTATTAGAATAACCAGAATTTGTTGTAAAACCAAATGTTTTCACTTTACCCCCCTGCATGAAAAATTGCATTTGTATTCCAATAATGACTTTTTATGTCTGGTAATTATATATTTATTTGTATTTATTTCTGGGCCTGGGTGTTTTGCTCAAATTCAAGAAAAGTAGAATACATTTTTTTTATCAAAATAAGTAGATGTGGAGATTAAATATGTATTTAAGTGTCTAGCTCTAAGTCTTGCAAGGTGACTGTCACACTCAAGCAAGGTCAACTGTCCCCAGATCAGCTGGAAACAGGCAACGATCATTAAGTGCTTTCTATGTTAAAAGCAATACTTTAAAACTGACACACTGTTTGACAGGTCTTTACTTGCTTTATGTACTTTGCTTATTTTACCATGTATAAGATACATATACTATGATATTATTTAACACTGACTAATCCAACCAAGCCTTTTTAAACTGAAATAAACTCTTGAGAAGGTAAATTACGATCAAAGATGCATCTACTGATTTGAAAGATTATAAACAAGTGGGGAATGATGAGCTTTGTGAAAATGCTGTCACAATAAAATACACACACACACACACACACACACGCACGCACGCACGCACACACACGCTCACAGATGGTTAGCAGCAGACAGGTGGTGTCCACATACACACAGAAGCTCACCTGTTCTTACACACTCCTGCACCAGCACCTCGGCCTGCTGCTGAAACAAGTGAGAGAAGGTCAAACGTCATCACTTCACAGTCTGAGTGTTAAACTCTCTCGTTCTGCTGGTTAATATTTCATGCAGAGCCATGGATCATTAATGCTGGAGCTGCTCTAGACGGGAAAAGTTTCCAACTGGACTTCATCTACATGCACAGCATTAATCCAGCAATCACTCGTGTACTCCAGCATTCTAGTTATAGTGTCACACTAGAAACCACAGACAAGAGGGTTAGGGTTTCCATGAGAAGTTAAATATTTAACAAAATCTTAACAATGGCATTGTTTTATTTAACTTTATGCTCTAATAATAGTTGAAACTTGGATTTATGGAAACGGGTTTGACTAATGGGATTACAAGATCATGTAGACAATTGTGAAATTTTTAATAATCACCTGACCTAAATTTGAAAATATAAAACTTGTTCAAGGCTAGTTTCAGTGAATGTTTGTAAGTTGTGATTATTAGTTCATAAACACTTCCTTGCTATTTTTAGGCCTTCATCACTTAAATGCAATGGACTGCGAACCTCTCCAGAGTCTCTTTTACCCAAATCAATATAGAGCAACAGCTAAGTCCCAGAACCCTAAACTACAATATAAACATTTGTAAAACGTCCATATTACCATCTATTTTATGTTAAACCAGCCTTTCTATGTTAAACCAGCCTCAGCTGCCACAAGGTGGAGTCAGACCAACACCAGTTTTCCAATTCAGGGCAAAGAGCCTGAACCGGGGGTGTCAAACTGAATTCCTCAAGGCCCGACTGTCTGTACAGTTGCAGCAAAAATGTGTAGGGTGTTGGCCCTCCAGGGGTTCATATTGACACCCCTAATCTAAAAGAACCTGTGCATTGTGCCTTGATGAGATATTGCCATCTATAGAAAGAGATTATCCTACAGGACTTTACTTTTACCAGCAGAAATGATAAGTTCCCATATTGTGATTTTGAGAGCTTCCTTTTTTAATTCTGGAGGTTTCCAGCAACAGGATCTCAGGCATACTAGGTGAAAAAAATCCTTTCATTTTCATATATACATTTAATTTGACCAAATTTGGTCGCAATTCCCAAATGATTTGTTTAGTGACCAAACCCCTCCTTTACGTGACACAACCAGAGCAGTTTATGGCGCTAAGCTCTATCTGGCCTGGTTTTGATCTCGTTATTTTGAGAGAAATAACCACAAATAAACAGAGTACGATCAACAAAACATAACATCAAGCAACAAATATCAATTTAAAGTATAAAAAAACTACTTATTAATAGAATTCTCATTAGAATAAAGAGTTTGAGTCAAGCTTAACAGAGAAACTTGAGTATGTTTTTGCATTCAGGGTCTTGAGTGAAAATATGGTTAAAGTTCCTTATAAAGTTACTCTACAGAGAATAAATTCAGCCTCCAGCAGATGCAGATAAACTATAAACTTTTCCCTTCCTGCATGTGAATCTCTGCTAGCCCTTTGCGACTGTAATTCACAACGGAGAGCCATTGCATCAATCCTTGGGGGAGGTTTTAGGTTTCCTGGCATTATTGAACGATACAGGTGGGAGGGGCATAGAACAAACATACATCAGAGTGTACCGCTAAAAGATTCGCTTTCAAAAAAGTAACTCCGAATCGACTCTTTCTTAATAAATAAAATAACTTTCAGATTCAAAACACCAGCAGGGTGTTCCTCAAAGTTAAAGCTATGTTTCACATGAGAGAGATCATTTTCAAAAATGAATAAATCTTTAAAGAAAATTTTTTTAATTGAAATATTTAAACATTACAAATGCAGCCACTTTTTATGATCAGTTATAAACATAAATGTTGAATGAAACTTTAAATTCAACCCTGCACCAGACATGAATTTTGTTGTAGATGATTATTTGGCATGCAGTAATAATAAGTATATCAGCATTTCACCTTGTGGTGCGAGTGAGTATCAGATTCGGAATCATCCTCAATTAGTTTCTTCAGTTTGACTTCTTCCTCTGCCAACTGCTCAGACTTCTCCTGCAATCTGACATAGAAGCACAAACACACTCATCTCATTGTTTATTCTGGGTGTTGAGAATCTAGCGCTGCTCTTCATTGATCTGTCATTTTACTTTAGATTTTTTTTTATTAAGTTGATATTGTGTAAAAAAAGGACAATCCTATGTTTACCGGTCGCCAAAGAACCTACAGATATGAAATCCAAAGTCCTACTCACTGGTTTCTCTCACTGGAAAAAAAAACTTCCATTGGAAGTGAAAACTATTACCAGCTTATGGGAGTGAATGGAAGTGCGTGAAAGGGACCAGTTGGCCAGATATGGAGTGACCCATGCCCAGAATTTGTTCTCTGCATTTAACCCATCCCAGTGTACAGCAGTGAACAAACACACTGTGAACACACACCCGGAGCAGTGAGCAGCCATGGCTGCGTCGCCCGTGGATCAGTCGGGAAACTGCTGCCTTGCTCGAGGGCACCACAGCTGTGGCTGTTGAAAATGGAGAGCAAGTGTTTCATCACTCACACCACCTTCTTGAGATCCCACAGATCTAATAAATTAAATCTCCCTCGGGTAAATTCCAAACAGGGAAAATACTCCTTTAGGTACCATGCGGCTCACAGATGGAACCAACTTCCAGGGGAGATCAAAGGTGCCTACACTTTAGTCATGTTTAAATCCAGGCTAAAGACTCTCCTGTTTAGTTGGGCTTTTGTCGACTGAGCACCAACGTCCGAACAACTATTTTACCTCTGTACTTCAAATCTTAATCTTTGTTTTAATCGATGTTTTAAATTTCAGTGTTTTTAATCAGTTTGATTTTATATGACTTTTTTATACTTGATTTTAATAAATGTACTTTCTTTTTACTCTTTATTTCCAATGTAAATCACTTTGAATTACCCTGTGTACGAAATGTGCTATACAAATAAACTTGCCTTGCCTATACAAATAAATTTGCCTTCAACTCGATGGTTCTGGGGTTCGACCCTGCAAACGTCTGATCACAGGTCAATCTCCTTATCCACCCGACCAGTACTGCCTTTTTAAAAGCAAGATGAAAACCCATCTTTTCATGGAGGCGTTTGGTTCTTGATCATGTGCTGACAGAGAGGCTGGTGTATTTACTTAATTATTGTTTTACCTTCTTGGTTCCTGTTTCCTTAATGTGTATGTGATTTACATTTGTTTTATTTATTAAAGGAAAGCACTTTGGGCTAACTGTCAAGTGTTATACAAATAAAGTTTAGATTGATGATTAATTAAGATACTCATGTACACAAAAAAGGAGTGGTTTTGTATTTAAGCTGCATTTTCACTTGTCTGTATGCAAACTGGAGAGTGGAGACCTTTAGGGCTGATTGAAATGTTGCTCATTATTATTCCATATGCATACAGCATAAAAGACAATTCAATTGAGAAGTGGTTATGAATGGTTTATTGGTAACTATAGCAACAATCATTTGGTATTTAGGTGTCCACTGTGCACAATATAGAGACAGACATGTTCATACAAACTAAGCCCAGAAATGTCTCATTAGCTTAACCCTTGTGTCTGAGTTTTTGCCTGTCTATGATACTCCTACAAATTTTTGGCTGGCTTCAGCCAGATTTCTAAAAGATTTTAACCAGGATTGGTGGGTTTCGTTAAAATTAGTTTCAAATTCATGAATGATTTCTAGTGGATTTTTTTTATCAAATATACTAAAACAAGCTTTTAGAGATAACCTTTTTTGTAAGGTTCAGGACCCATTTTTTAAGTTCCGCATATGTAAATATTCATATCTAAATCTAAAATATTTGTATCTAAATAACTTTACTCATCTTGTTTCAACCAACTCAGAAAATGACGTTGTTAAATCATGCTCTCATTCAGTTTAACTGCTTTCGGACCAACCTTTACCACTCCTAGTCAAACACATAATGGAATTTAATTGAGCCAAGAACAGCTATTAACATTGCCTTTCTAAAAGTCCTAAAAGCCTCTTCTTATGTGATGTTAGCACCTCTTACTTCAGATGAAAAAGCCCTCCCAGGTTTAGCCTTACAAAGCTTATCACAAGATCGTCTAGCATATTTGGGCTCATTTACAAATTGCTTCCAGAATTCACTTCAGGTTTTAAGGCCCAATTAAACAGCATTATAACAAATCCTGGTAAAATGAGCCTCAGACGGCTGTGTACATGGTATTAAAGTCTGTTCCCCACAGACCTATGAGACGCTTATTACATGTGAGACGCTGCACTGAGTAATTACAACCCTGCTTGAACAGAGAAAAGAGCTGGCTTATTACAATAATCACAGTCCCATTCATACAGCCAATCAAACGCTTAGAGATATTCAGGAGAATCACACACTCCTTGTCACTCTAATTCCAACGTATGCATAGGTAGAAGAACATTTTGGAGCCATAAGCTGCTAGTTTCTGTACTGGGAATGATTTAAAATATATTGTTATTCATTAAGCTTCCTGATACCTACTATGAATAAGACAAGGTTTTCAAATAGTCCCAGACTGTGTCCTGATTTTACAGTAAATACAATCTGTTGGCATACAACAGATATTAAACAAAGAAGAACAATCCTTGTTAAAAATCAGCCATTAAGGAATATGTGCTGCTGCTGATGAAAACTGACTGTTAAGCGGGTTTAGTACTTATTAATGTGTGTTTCAATCTCCTGAGCCTTGGAGCCCCAGATTGGCGATCGAGGCCCTGAACTGTCAGGAGATGCGGGAGGCCCTTCCATCAGCCACTGGTCTCTGAGCGACTTCCGCTATTGTAAAACAAAGACAGAACAAAATCAAATGTGAAATTGATTAACTTTTAATTAAATGTACTTAAAATTAAATGCATATCGCTTTACTCGGGAGAACTTGTGCGATTCAATTCCAGCGAGGACAAGAACACTTCAAAACAGCATGTGCTTCCAACTCCAATTAGATTGGACTTTTTTTTGTTGTAAAGGGTCTCTCTCAAATGGGCAAACGCAAATGCAATCTTCAAATTATATTATTTTTAGATCATGCTACATTGTATGACCCTGGCTTTCCTTTCACGTCTGTTCATCTCATTAAGTTTTTGCAAATTAAACTGAATGAAAGAACCTGTTTATTATGCATTTGAGTATAATGGACTTGCTCTTATAAACCTATTTTAATTTCCATCGGCTCACACAAGATCTCTTTTAAAGGGATGTATGGGAAGGTTCAGGACCTTGAGAGTATGCTTTTTATACTTCAGCATTGTGTGAATTTTAAATACAAACCAATCGAGCAGCCTCAGGAAAACAAAGATATGCACATAAATAGGATCTGAAATATTTACATTTACTTCTATTTAACTTCTCTCCATTCAATAATTCAGTTTGTTAATCACCCTTGTGAAGCATTTAATGTTTAAAGAAAATAAAAATACTAAGTATATCCTATTAGTTTTTGTAACACAACTCTCTCTCTCTCTCTCTCTCTCTCTCTCTCTCTCTCTCTCTCTCTCTCTCTGGACATGTAGCACGCAGATTTCAGATGGTTCTTTCCGGTCCTGTTCCCTTTCTCTCCCCCAATTTGACTTTCAATATTTCAACTGTCCTGTTAATAAAGGCACAAACTAAACAAAAAGAGGGGTCTCATTGCTTGAATGAAGGTTTTCCATGGATATTCTTTGTAGTTTCTAACACTATTAACGTCTACTAACTGGCATGAATCCAGTCTTGCAATGGATTTGTAATTATTTGCATTATTTATATTATTTAGGTAAAGAAGTACTCATAGAGACCAATGCACACACACAAGCTCATACAGTATTTCATCTGAGTGTGAGAACAAAGGAGGAGGAAAAGGGAACGCCAAACTTGAGAAAACAATAGAGAGAGAGAGAGAAAATATCACCTCTCACGGGTGTGTAGGCTGCTGTAGTGTTTGCTTGTCTTTCCGAATGCTGATCCTGTATATTGTTTTCTTTTATTTACTCGTAACTGTTTTGTAGTAGTGTTGCGCATGTGGTTGATGGCTTGTGTGTGCGTGCATGCACATGTGTGCTTGATTGTGTGCAGGAGCCGGTCGTTCATTGTTGAAATTCCATCCCATGAGACAGCACTTTAACACAAACGTGATCTGACGTGTCTGGCTGCATCGGGTCATTAGTTATACAGAAAAGTGCATGTGTCTGCCTGCATGGGTTCAGAACTGTCCCCATGAAGATACTGCAGCCTCACATTTTTTGGGGGAAAATCCCAGGAATATCCAGGAAGTAAATGGTGATGTTACTGGTAGTTACAGTTTAATCTTGTACAACTTTAAAATGCAAAATAAAGCCAATTTTAAGGCAAAACATCTACTGCTTACTGTTTTCACAACAGTGAAGTTAAATGACAGTTCATGTGAACAAATCATATGATTTCCCCCTTCAACACTTAATTTCTCATTTTTATTTTAAAGATCACCTCAACGTTGTTTAGTTAAACTGATTTCTAAAGTGCTTTAGGATAAACAGAGCATCAGAATGTTATCTTGTAATTTAGACAGTATACTATAAGTAATGTCAAACATTCCCACAAATGACGTTAAAATTAGTCACTTTGTGGTAAAATTCGAATTAAATTGTATTTGCCGCATACACGGTCATACACCGTACGACATGCAGTGAAATGCTTAGGCAACTGCCCTAACCTAGAAGTAGGTCGGAGCAGTCGCGACAGCAGCCGACTCACCGTCACAATTAAGGGGAATATACAAAGTAAATTTAGTCTCCCAGTTAAAATTATTCATATGTCCTCAAAGATTACAAACTTATCTTCATCTCCCTCTTGTTCGCTCCCTCTCTCTCTAATTGCCTCTTTCTCCTCTCCTCTTCTTTTCATCCTCTATTTCTCTGTCCTCTCTCTCTTTCGCTCCCTCATCCTCTCTCTTCTCCTCTTTTTTCTGTTCTCTCTCTCCTCTCTTTTGCTCTCTTCTATTTTCGTTCTCTCCTCTCTCTCTCTTTCCCTTTCTTCTTTCTCTCTTCTCTTCTCTCGGTGTGATTGTGATGTCAAACCTTGAGCTGCTGTAGTCTGAGTCTCTCGTCCTCCATCTCTCTCCGAGCTCGTTCCTGCTCCTCCTGTATCTGCCGTCTCTCCTGCAGACATCATTACAAATAACAGTGTTGAACTGAATTTGAATCTTTCAGTACTCTACTGTGCTTATGCCCATCATAATGCTTCCTCTGCTCACATTCTTAGAATTACCAAGCACTCCTGGCATTCAGATCTTCCGCTCATAAAGCATCTCTTTTATGCTGTTCACTGACCATGAATTTGTCTGTCTGACTGTGTGCTACGCACCCCATGTAAACGCTCAAGGAATGCAGCTTCTGTTATCATTCCCAATGAGTCTCACTTGTGCTGCTGGACCCCAGATATGTTACTCAAATCCAAATTTAATTTGAACACAGATTTTCTAAAGTAAAAGGATTCGAATTCAGCCTCAGTACTTTGCCGATCCTTCTCCCCAGTTCTCCCAAATCTTCCTGTCTCCTCTCTGAACTGTCTTATCTATTAAGGGACCCCACCCCCTGCCCAAAATTGAAATAAATTTAAATAAAACAACATTTTTGAGTTTTTGGGGTGTTGTGAAATTTGGCCCCTTGATTAACTTTGATGTAAGCAAATTTGTGTTTAAGACTCATGGCTTTAAGCAACCGTTTCATTGCTGTAAACAGTAGCTGCCCATACAAAAACTTACCACCAGCTTTGAAATAGATTTCTGATAATAAACCCAACAACCTTTCAAGAGTTTAACTCTTGAACTCATTTGATTATTTTCTGTGTGACTCTATTTGTATGTGATGAAGCTGAAGTGTTGTTTGGTGTAGTTTTACCTGCTCTAGACACACTCATCACACTCAATAATTCAGGCTTGTGGACACATCAGTTTTCATGCCTGTGCAGAGCTGTTTGTGTGTGATAGAGAACAGACTCTCTTCTCATTATGCAAAGTAGATTTCATTACAAAAAAATTGCTGACAAATGATAGCAGATTGAAAAATGTCTAATTTATGTCATTCTGACCCAGATATTTGTGACCTAAAGGGATTAATCAGCTAAAACTTAAAATACACAAACCATTCACTCATTCTTCATTTTTTTAAAGAATCTAGTATATACATAGAATGAAGTATGAACTTGAAGGTGAGTCAACGATTAATTTTGGCTGATCTGTTCCTTTAAGCACTACTCTGGCTGAAAAAAATATATGAATGCCCTGGGCACAGGGTCAGCTTGTCATATGATGTAGGGTGAGAACCAAAGATGTCTGCTGTGACCATACCGCAATAGCCTGTAGCCGCTGCTGGTACGTCTCTGCTTCATGCTCCATCCTCAACCTAAAAAAAAAAATTATATTTTTTCAATATTTATTTTAGCTAAAAAGGTATCAATTCAGAATGGGCTGAATCGATTTTTTAATTAGGTATAATGTATTATTTATAATCAAACATTTTGTTCTGAATTTTATTTTTTGTGTGGCACTTAAACCCCAACTGTTATTTTGCAGCAAATCCCACAGTCTCTTTCAGCAGCTCTTTACAAAACGCGAGCAACAACGAAATCTTGCGAGAGATACTTTCGTTCGCGGTCGATGTTCAGTCATAGTTTCACAGCGTTTTAATGGTTAGTATTCTTTGTTCAATCCAATAGCCGTTTACTAATTCAGTAAATATTTTAAGCAGTATTGAAAAGGGACATTTACTTTTTTGTTACATTTTGTATACTTAAAATATTTTGTTGTGGGAAACAACAACAATATTTTAAGTGCTTAAAATATTTATTACAATTGATTTAATGATTTTATTTTCATAATGACTTTTATTTCATAAAGCACTTAAAATTTGCTTGGGTAAAGAAAAACACTTTGAATGTGAAATGAAATGCTCATTGTTGGAGTCTTAAATAAAGTTTATTTTATACATTTTCTTCATGTGAAGTGTGCATTAGTATCCAGAAAAGGTTTTTGTAGTCACACTCTTTCAAAATATTGTGATAAATCATCTCTGTTACAGTGCCAGAATATATCGGGATATATCGTATTGTAACATGTGTATCGTGATATGTTTCTTATCGACAGATTCTAACACCGCAATATTATTTAATCAGTTTGTTAGAATGGAGAATAGCAGACTGGGGTTGTCCTAAAAAACTTGATGTTCATTAAAAATGCATACTTTTGTGTGTTCAATTGTATTAATACAGTGAACAATTAATTAAAACTACAAGTCTCTCCAATAAACTACTTATTTATGATCTGTTTTTATTCCTCTGTAAAGGACTTTGAAGTGCCAATGTGTATGAAAATGTAATAATAAACTTGCCTTGTCTATTTTTGTGTTTTCCCTCTTTTTAACCTGGTCTTTAAGAGAGTCTTCATGCATCAAAAAAGAAATGTGAGGAACAAGGTTGCACCAACACAAGAAATATCCTTCGCCTGAAATCATTTTCACAAAGACTTGTATCACTTTAGAATCTAATCGTTATAAATGAGATCATCATTTTAAACATAGTTGTCTTATTCAAGTCACGGTTGACTCCTGTGAACACAGTGAAACCATTTGTTCCATTTTGAGGACTGTACTTTTGCACTCTGCAGGAGATCAACTGGTTTCCCAAAGAAGGAAAAAATATGGGCGTGTATAATAAATATCTGGAAGTGCACAAAATAAACCCAGCTTTGTTTGAAATTGTGCCAATAAATACCGTATAAATAGGCAAATGAAACAAAGTGCTTCTCTTTTCTTTAGCTTGAGGAAGTTGTTTTGGGAAGGAATCACAGGACTTATAAACTCAAATGAGGCCTTGGTGATGACAAAGAAGCTTCCGGACGCTCTCATGTGCTTTGCAGAGGGCAGAGGTTTGCTTTTGTCGAGAATGAAAGTGTTTACTCATCTTCCTCCCTGAGGCTGATGGGTAACTTGTTAACAGCCGTGAGGGGAACGGGCTGTCTGTTTGGAGTTCTGGAGACAAACTTTGCCCAGAATAGCACAAAGGAACAAACAGAAATCAGGCTTTGATGATTCTCTCTCTTCAGGTCTCCACAGAAAGTTGCATGCTAATTAAAACATGTAGCTCAGCAGTTTACTTCAGGCACAAGTAAAGAAAGAGGAGTGTGTATTAAATATGAAACAATGCTCCTAATTAACAAGTGTGTTCACTCAAAGTTTTGATATTGGAGGAAAATACTAAATGTATTTTTTCAATCAAGTTATTTTCTGTCCTTTACATGCTGCCATATATGAGAAACAATATTGTGCTGCATCTTAGATCTGAGCTTTCAATAAAAATCATGGGTTCTTTGTAGTTGTCCAACAAGTAGATTGAATTACATTTGTCTTCATGTTAGAAAGTATAGAGAATATAAGCAACCAACAGCTGGGCGTTGTTTGTGCGTGTTGATGCCCAATTCTGATTTGTAACCATTTCTTTATCCAAGTTTGAACATTTTCCTTTACGTTTTACATTCATTGGTATATACTTGCTGAAATATCCTCAAAAACTGTGCAAGGTTTTTGCACCAGACAGTAATCAAGATGAATTAATTGAAATATGCCATAACTGCTGTGTACGACTGGTTAATCAAAAATGAGTTTTAGAATGATGAGAAGATGTTATTATGTTACAAACAGGTTTCTTGATGGTAATATTTAGTAAGGGCAGCGTTACAAAAACCGAACCAAAACCTAGGCCTTACCTTTTCTTTACTAGTTTTTAATGGTTATTCAAGTGCTCTCATTATTAGTTCTACTGTTTTAAGGTGCTGAATCATGTAAATTTGACTTTTCAAACATCATCAAAAACATGCATCAATTTCAAATTCAGATTGGTTCATGCATGTTTGTGTAATCCTGTTTCTTTTTCAGGATTCTCAAAACAGCTTGATTACCGTAGAGACGTCCATTGACAATAGCACCGCCTTCTAACCAATCAGATGAACTGCTTAACCTCAAAGAAGAATATACCTGCTGACTGACCCAGAAGTGTAACCATAGTAGATAACAATGAAGAGATTGTGTGTTTTTGTATGTCCCAGGGTCAAAAGTTTGTTTTACCTCACCAAATGAAAACTGTACTTGTCAGAGTCGGCCAGTGGGAGGAACGGGAGGTGCATGGCTCCTTTTGCAGCGCACAACCATTTGTGGTGATTCAAAAACATTGTTAATGATAAATACTGTATTTTGAAGGCTATTACTGGTGCAGTGATACTCTAGAGTGGATACAAATATATTATAAATTATTTAAAAGGGGCATAATATGGTACCTTTGAACAACTTAATACGAAGACAAAAAACATCACAGTTGTTATGAGCAAAATTCATAGTATAAATTACAAAAATGTTGCTGCCAGACTAAAAGCAGCCTCAAGAGGTCAATAGATAAATTGCAGTTTCACTTACTAATATGCATCCTTAGGAAAAGTAGTAGGTTGCTTCTGGTTCTAGGTCTGCTCCATCAATGCAGACATATAACAATACACTATTAACAGGAAAACTGAATTAGCTTGGAGAATTTACGGACCTATCACACGCCACCCTTCAATTTCCTGCTCCATAAAGTTCTCATGTTGCAAACCTGATTTAAATGCTTGTTTCTGTACTTCCAGAAATGAATTCTTTGTAAAGTTTCAATGTGACGTCATTAAATTACAGCCAAATACCAAAGCTGTTGATGTAAAATATCGGGTCCCTACTCAGGCTTAAATCAAATCTTACGATGTCCAAATCTGATTTAGATGAGACTTTAAATGAGGCCATAATGAAAAAAATGTTAAAAGTAGAAAGCAGCAGTAAAAAGTAAAACACATCCCCATGGAGACTTTAACCAGCAAAAAGTGTGTCCCTGGCACAGACTACTGCCTTTCGTCACACATCCTGCTTTTTTCTGCCCTCATACACTTCTCTTCATCAAGCAAATTGACACATCCCTCTGCTTTATCTAATTTTCCACACAAATGACTGAGCAGAGGATTTTGACAGCTGTGCTGCGACCCTGTCATCAGTTGAGTGAATATGCTTGCAATAATGAGATTTGATGCTGGAAATGATTTTGAACTTCCCTACAGGCGAGATGGTGTTTTTTATTCAAAACCACATGATATTTTGCTGTTTGGAAAAGTAACAACTGAAGACAGTTTCATAATATCAGCTAACAGAAAGATTCAGTGACGGAGTAGGTATTTTCTCTGATGGAGTCCAAGACTGACATTCGAAGCACACTTCTGAATGCAGCCTCCGGAGAAATGGGATCATGGGAATTGAGATCAAACAGTCCCTCACCTTAAGATACACAGAACTTACCAAAATATAAGCCCGCTATCTCTAATACTCACAATTTTAACCATTTACATGAGGAAAGGCTGCAAATGTAGCAGAAAATGAAGCTGGTGCTCTTTCATCACAGCTTTGCTGCGGTAATCTACACTACCCGTCCTCTGAATTATGCACATTCCTGAGAAACCGCAGTATACCCCGAGGAAACCCGAAACAAATCAGCAACAGCTTTGTATATTTTCTCTGAAAATTCTCTCTTTCTCAAAACTGGCTATGTGTCACCTTCAGCGTTTTGAAAGAGGGTATAAGATATTAATGTTTTCTTTATCCCCAACTCAAACAGGACTTGCCAAGAATGAATGGTTGTGTGTTATTTGTTAACATCAGGTTTTTGCAGTTTGAGTGCTGATATTAAAGGAGACCTCAGATGTAAATCAAAACTTTCCAGCTGTTTGGACAAAAATGTGGCTCATTGATATGTGTGTAAATTCTCCCTAAACTACGTCAAATTTTGTGAGACTTTCTCATTAATTACAATAAAAACTAAATTAAGTTTAATATTTGTTATAATTTCATGAATTAAAAACCTCCAAATCCGGTTGTAAACACAATAGACCAGCACTGTGCTTGTGAGTAGCCCTTGCTTTGAAGATTCGCAATGTTTTAGCATGTAAAGAAGTACACAAATCTGCTCATTTAGCATCAATGGAACCTTTACGGACTGAATGGCTAACTATAATTTATGAAGGAATACAGTGATCTACCAAAACACGTGTATGTTTGCCTAAGCCATTTAGCCCAAGACCTCATTTTTTTGAGGTCAGTAAAAAGCAGGAATTGCAAAGAAGTTGAGACTGAAACTTGGATCTGTACCAACTCTGCAGTACGTGATCCAACTCCATAACAAGGATGTGTATTATTTTAATTACTGTAAACATATACCTAAATTATTTCAGAGGTGGATGGAGAGTTGCATGAAGAAAGTGTTTTTCAATTGCAATATGTTTTTAGTTTAAGGAGTGCTTCCTACAACATCTGGAGCTCCATGCGTGTTCATCTCCATAAGTAGGCCATTTTTAAACATGGTGCATAATACAAGCCCAAGGCATTTTTGGTAAAAGTTATACTTTTGCAGCAGATTATTCTCATTAGGATGCACACTCGGTTTGCCTCCTTTTGTTAGTCACAGAGTTTTAGACGTCAAAAATAAACAAGAGCTAAAACATCCCTGTGTGTACAGCCCTCGAGGCGTTACCATGTCTCCATTGGCACCTAATATATGTCGCTGTCATAGCTCGTTTGAGAAAGCCAGTACAACATCACGGAATCAACATGTTGAAAGAGACCTAGCAGGAATTTCTCCGATCATACCAAGCTCTCAGACCTCAGAGAAATCTATCATCAGGGCAGCTGGAGGAAACACATCTGCGTTCAAACTGCCTTGAATTTCAGTGACTGAAAAACCAACAGGAAGCTGCATTTATTAAGCTGGCTATATGTTCGTTTACAACATTCATGCATGCGGAGAGTTTCAAACCCACTATTTGCCTCAGGCTGCTTGAAACCAGCAGGAGCTTGTGACACAAACCAATTAACAATAACAACTCTTTCCTGGACACAGGTCTTTATGGCTACTGCTCATTTTATTCTGAAGTTTAACAACTGGAGTTAACATTTGAGAATCCCTAAATGATTCCTGACCATATGGTTGATTTACGCCAATTAACATGAGTTTGTATTCCTTTTAATTTGATATTTGAAATGGTTTTGTGCTTCTTCTGTGTGTATTTCTTTAGTAGACGTCTAGAAGAAAGTAGCTTCTGTAACTTTATTCTGAGAGGATCTCTTCATGTCTTCTCTTCTCATCTTGGATGGAATGTGAAAGCAAATTACTACAGGGGTTAGGATCAAGGGAGCTGAAGCTCTGGACAGAGAGAGAGAAGGACACTTCGCTCTCATAGCTATTCAGAATAGAATAAAAAGGTGGCTTTATTGAATCTACAATAAATATGTTTCATTTAACACAATTCTCCTGAGTATTATTTCAATGCTTTCAACAAAAAAATAATATGTCAATGGAATTTAAATAGAAAATCTACTTGATCATTTTTCACATTTAAAAAACCGCATACTTCAAAGCAAGCATGTGTGGAGTAACAATGAACCCTTATCTGAGTGCACTTCAAAGAATGCATATGATCAGCTTTTATCTTAGCATGCTACATGACATGTCTGACATCAAGTCAATCGCATCTTTACAAAGCATTACGGAGTCACCTGCTCCAGTCAAGTTTCTATACTGAAACATCTTAACATCAGGAATATATGGTTACTTTACAATAGTAGTGCTTTCTACCTTTTGTTCCTGATATTTTTATTGCGGCACTAAAAGCATTTATTAAAGCATTTAAGTCTTCTTCTTAAAGCAAGGGATGTTTTGCAGCATTGAAAAATATGATCAGCTATCATTAATGATCTTTTGAGAATTTATACTCTCTGTGGACCAATTCATCTAGTAAAGGCCTTGAAATGACCCTTTATCACATTCTGAGACACAGTCCAATAAAAGCTGGTTTCTTACTGGGTTGCATTGTGCCCTTTTTCTGGTTTGAATGCTGCAGGTTCTATTGTAAATAAAAAAATGTTCATGGAGATTGACTTTGAAAACAATACATTGTTACTCAATAAATATTGAAATGGTTTGTTTGTGGGACACCTAATTTTATTTGTAGAAATTTATTTTAAATATTGATAGCTTGTTAATACATTTTTAAAAGATTTTTTTTTAAAAACATAAAAAAATGCTGCATTTGCTTTAATGAGTTTTTCAGAAATTCATAGTCAATGTTTACAAAATGTAATCTTTAAGCTTTTTGTTTTCAACTTTTAACACAGGTTGTCTAGTCTCATGCTGACCACACCCACAATGCATCCTTCTTTGACAATTGTTTCAAATATATGCAAAAAAAAACTACAACGGAGTTAGCCGTAAGGTCTAGATTACTAACCAAGCCAACAGTTTTATAATAAAAAATACAAGCGTCCTCTTTTATTTTAACTAATCATAAAAGTTTGCGATAATATTATCCATAGTGTAACAGCACAAAACAAGCCAACCGCTACATTACGAATAATATCATCGCAAATTTTGACGATATCATTTGGATGCTTTGTGTATTGTTCCACATAGAAACGAAAAGCCACAACCTACAGAAAATAAATCTTTGAAAACTTGAAAATGTTGCTTTTTTATGAGCTTCAGAAAATATTAAAATCTTAGTTTTTCTGTGTTTTTTCAGTGTTAAGTGTCCCTCTCCAGTCTGAGGAGGTTTTAGCCGTCTTTTCATCTGCCTGATACAAAAAGTTATAGACTTTACGACTTCTCCAGAGCAAGCTTTAGTATGAGCATCGATTCACTGCAGCACTTTCTTGAAATCTCAGTTCTCCTCATGCCTAGAGTCAGTGGAATTTGAGTTGAGCAGAGCACAATGCTGTTGAGCATGAGAAGATATCTTGAGGACCTCTCGGTGTGTGCTTGTGGGAATACTCTCGGGGTATGAGAGGAATTTGAATCATTTAGTGCAGCGGTTGTAACAGCACTGCCAGGTCTGTGTGAGTGACAGTAGAAACAAGAAGCAAGTGAAAACAGAGAATTCCAGCGAAGGTTGTTTGGGAGATGTTACAGAATAAGCATGCATGAGCCTGTGTGAAAATGACAGTCTGTAAGTCGCACGTCAGTAAGTTTTGCGAGTTGCCCCTGCGGCGAATCCCAAATGATGATATCATATGACAAGAAGTATAGTTCACCTAGAAACAGTGAGAAACAGACAACAATATGATGCCAACACTAAAGCACCGTTCTGTGTGTCCTTCTACAGAGATTTTTAAAATATTTATTAACACAACAATTTTTGTAGCTAAAAGTACTCAAACGTCGGTACTAGCTCTGAATATTACTGCAGGAATGTTTACAAAATTGACGAATATGACCATCCACAATTAAATTTTTGTTTGTAATGTAAATCGTAACTTGGAAAAATGTAATATGTTGCAAAATATGTATATTTTTACAGTTTGCATTAAGAGTGGTGATTAGAGTAAAGACTGTTTTGTCATTAGATTTTTGGAGAAAAATAATTGTGGAAGCTTTTTTGGCCAAATAAATGTGAATATGTTAATAATTTCCATCCGCACCATTCTTCACATTCTACTCCAGTACTATCTTTAAAAATACTAATCATCTTTCATATTTATTGACCGTTTTGTGTGTTTTATGTATTCTTATATATTTCTTACCACTGTAATAGATCTTCCAGATTTAGTGTACTAATATCAGTAGAGAAAAATATTTGCATCATTTTATTTCCAATTTTAAACTATTGTGTATTATCTACATTTTAAAATCTATTATGTGTAAATACTCGATTACTAACTAAATAAAAAAAAATACCAGATACATGCAGGACTCAAATAAATGTTTTTAAAAATGAAATAAAAGTAAATTAATAATGTCTTTACTGCATTGCCAAGATCCAAAATCATGATCCACTCATTATAACATACCAAAAATAAACCTTATTAAAGAAAATTTCAAACTAATACATTATAATTGTGTAACAAATTGCAGATTGTCTCTCCCCTTCTGTAAATCACTTTGGACAAAAGCTGCCAAATGCATAAATGTAAATGTAAATATATTATATATAACTGCAAATTTTAAGGTTGTTATAGTCTATATGTAGGCCATCATGGTGGCGCAGTGGGTAGAACGGTCATCTCACAGCAAGAAGGAAGCTGGTTTGAGCCTCGGCTGGGTCAGTTTTGTATGATTGAGTTTGCATGTTCTCCCCGTGATCGCGTGGGTTTCCCCCGGGTGCTCCGGTTTCCTCCACAAGTCCAAAGACATGCGATACAAGTGGATTGGGTTTGAGTGTGAATGAGTGTGTGGGGATGGTTCCCAGCAATGGGCTGCGGCTGGAATCTGCCACATAAAACATATGCCAAAAGAGTTGGCGGTTCATTCCGCTGTGGCGACCCTGAAAGCGAAGAAAGCCGACAAGATAATGGATGGATAGTCTATATGTTCGTCATTATCTCCTCTTGCCTACCTTTACGTTAACTAACATTACACAGAGTTAAGTTTCATGGGCACACAGCCATCTCCATCTAAAAAGTGAAATAATATTTTATTACAAAGGTCAGCGAGCTCATAGAGAATTCTGACAGTATATTTTGAGTGAGAGCTATCCTCTGTGGGCCGTGGGTTGATAAATCGAAAAGCTAAATAATCTAAACAGCTTTACATTGAGATAAGGACTCAGGTTCCATAGCAAACGACTTGTTGACACCTTCTTTTTATTTTGAATATTAAAAAGTGTTTTGACCTGAATCATTCTATGCATACAAAGACAAGGGCATAACACGACTTGAATAAAACTGCTAAAACTTTGATGAATATTGTATATAATATTTTGGAAGGTCTGAGCTGGGCACCTTTAGATAATAGCTTTTTTAATCCAAAAGGAAAATAGAAGCAACATATCATAGAGTTTTAAACCATTACGTTATCAATTACATAACATTGATAATACCCTTCCAGATAATAAGGGTTTACAGCAACTAAATCTAGTGCTAAATATATTACAATTAGGTTATAAATAATAAAGTAAATAACTGTGTATCTGACATGCAAAGTGGCCATCTGTTTCCACATAGATGACAGTATTTGGATGCGCTTAAATCCTGTAGATGTTCTATCAGATCTATACCTAAAGTCCCCCTGCGCATACCTTCCTCTCTCCTTTTAGCTCGAACTAAAGCTTCTAGCTTAAGCTTTAATTCACTTGCTATAATACCATAACAAGTTCTCTGAGTCTCGGCTGGGTATAGAAGCATGTAGAGGATATTACACATGGAGAGCTTTGGAGGTTTATGATGAGCTCGTTCCTGTTCAAACAGAGACTCTATTGTACAAGCCTAGTAAGTTTTAGCAGAGAGCAGCACCTGACAGAGAAACCATTGATCCATTTCTAGCAGCTCAATAACATCCTAAGCAACCAGCAGAGAAGGCCAGGGAGGCTGAACACACTGTCGTCTGCCAGCCAGCGAGCTCCACTCCTTCCCTGGAGAGTGCTGAGAAATATCATTACACCTTGGGGTGCTTTGATGCTTCAAACCAAAGGATTAAATCAAACGAATTGAGCTTTGGTGGACTGATCTGCAGCATACTATAAAAATCCTCTGTAGTTCTACAATTGAGTTACTATAGTACACCAGAGACAGGGTGAACAGGACTCTACCCCGGTAATGTTTTGTCATTCTCTGAATAGAAATGAAATTGTGTCAGCACAATGGAGACCTAAACCATCTTAATATAGTGGTAGAAGCACTAAAATGGGAACAATGGGTAGTAATCCCACAGACTAAATGGTCCATGCCAAGCTCTGGTGACTAGGCTAACAAATAGCAGACGATATGTAGGTAACAGATTTTGGAAGTGAATTGACCTAAGCATTTAAATAAAAGTTTCACTACCGTTTTTTTCCACAGATAACATCTAAAGTCATTGATCTTGACC
The DNA here is from genome assembly GCA_900490495.1 of Danionella dracula. Lineage (NCBI taxonomy): Eukaryota > Metazoa > Chordata > Actinopteri > Cypriniformes > Danionidae > Danionella > Danionella dracula. The sequence continues at coordinate 10,332,928 of UELW01000996.1, read as the reverse complement.
AGCACACAACCCTACACAGTATTACGCACCATTTTCTGTTGCTGTGACAGAAGAGATGTGTGGAGCCACAAGGTGATGACGCAATGATTTTTTGTGTTCTGTAACTTGTATTTATTTGATTAGGATTTTATTTTACACTAACAGAGCTATTAAGAAAGGGTTTTAAAGCGCCACAACACCCCCTTATTTATCAGGCTTCCAAATCCCAGAAAAAAGGGGAATATTCAGGAATTAAGTTAGAAAATTGGCATGCGGCAGCCGAGTCAGCGCGGAGTTATACGAATGTGCAGCCTTCGCAAAGGACAATTTGTAGATTTGATGCACAAATATAGATTGGGCATGAACTGCCATGCTGCAAAGATAACTGCAGTGACGCTTTTAATGATTTGTGAGTCAGTCTTGTGATTTTGAGCACTATTAGGAAAATTGCAGAAGGAACTATGAGTCTAGATTGAAGAATAATGCAGTTTTATCATCTTACTGTTTACCTTGTACACACTATTCAATCACAGAGGACTAATTATCAATCCACAAGTTAACTACCAAGTTGTTGTGAAACAGGTAAAAATAAATGTGTACTTTATTAGAAGATAATTAAAGTGATAAAAGCCTATTGCTGTAGACTCCCAAACTCAAAGCAAAACTCTTTCAAAATCATAATAATGGCCTTTTACAATAGTAAGCCAATATAGAGTTTATATCTTTATACGTTCTTTGACATGTGACTTGTGTGTGTGTGTGTGTGTATATATATATATATATATATATATATATATATATATATATATATATATATATATATATATATATATCAGCATCAGACATATGCTCTGTTGAAATTTCATGCTTGCAAAACAAACATGGATCCTCTTATACAGAGAGGCTTTAATTTTCAGAGCTCCACAAGAATTGCTCGATGAGATGGCTCATCAAATAATCCTATTATCAAATCACAGTTCAAACATTCACGCATATAAGGCTTATTCAATAGCAATTCAGTGTCCGTGGACTGTTGTCTTTTGTCAACACTTTCCTGACCAGCCATCGCCTTGTGAGATCTACCTCCTCAAGTTACATGGGTTTGCCTCGTCGTCTTCCTCTCTTGGGATTTTGTGTGCCATCTCTTCTCTGCCATCTGTGCGCCTCAGTTGAGGTCACCACCTGCATACCCGAGTGCCCACCTGTCTATTGAATTTAAAGGGACATTTGTCCATCTTATGTTAATCCTTCATATCAGTTCAATAACAACATAGAGCTCATACTCGTTTGTCTGGTTTCATGACAGTAATGTTTCACAAACATTTTTTATGGAGATAACTTAAGTCCCAGGTTTGTAGCAATTGTCAAAACAATGGTGGTGGGATTTGGTGGGTTTATACAATGCTTGAATTAAATGTGAGGTTTGAGAACCTAGAACATTTTCGCCAGCTTAATACAATCAAATTCAGAATTTTCGTTAAGTGAAAGGAATCTTTTCATTGAAAGGTCAGCAGTTAACTAAACGCATCTGATGAGAGATGAGCTAATTATAAACAGGAAATTGAATCACATTTCTCTGATAATAAACGTATTTCTGCAAAAAGAGCTGTAACCAAATGTGTTTTAACATTACTGCGAGTTGCGAACTGCGAGATGTGTCTGGTTTTATCAAATATCAGCCTCCAGACCATCTATAATCTTCAAAAGGACAGCTTCCCTCAAATCCACTATCTATCATCATCGAAGATTATTCTCTGATGCTTTTTATGGGTTTCTTTGTCAAGCTAAGCCTCAAAGCTCTATTTGAAGAGCTTGAGAGAAGCAGCCAATGTCTGTTTGAGATGAGAGTTCTCAGTCACGACTAGACAACCACGACAGCACTGCACATCATTCAAAGTTACTATGACACAACAGATGTCAGGAGCCTCGTATTAAAGATAAAGGCTTGATTGGGTTTCTGTCACTCATGCTTATTAAATGCACATGTTTTTGAAGTGACTGTGTGAAGGGAAGGTTTTCACATACTTGTTATTTGGAAAATAGAGTGCGCTCTTCTTTTTATTTCCCTCTTTCTAGGACACACATGCTAGAGAGGAAAGGGAAGAGCCCTTCTCAAGGACAGGAATGTCGTTTTCTCTTTCCTTCGCTGTCTAACAGTAGAAATGACCAGGTTCTGTTTTCTGTGTGCAGAATCTTTTCAATCCTCCCAAACATATTCATCTCTGTTATCTATGTGTCTTCCTGGGGTATAAATTATGTTTTGCTTGTTCAGTCTAATGAAAACATCTAATTAGAGATATGTTTAGTTCACTACACTGTCATGAACTAAATCATAAAACAATCATAAGAATCTAACTGATTAGATAGGGTTAGTTTAACTTTTTTGGAGAGGGGGTGGGGGCACGTATTTGGTAAATGTTATTTGTTGTGATACACTTGATGCATAACGCTAACCTTCAGATAATAATAGAAATGAGTCTCATTTGCGCAGTGACATAACTCATAACCTTTTGTGGAACATGCTTGAAGAAATGTTAGGATCTCATTTTACACAAACAGAGCTATCAAGAAAGGGTTTAAAAGTGCCACAACACTGGAGAATTAATATTGGAGAATTCTAATCCTACAAATTGTGGAACATTTTTCTGTGAATTTTCAGGTTAAACCCCTTGAGACTGTTGTAGAATATTAAACTCTCTCTCTCTCTCTCTCTCTCTCTCTCTCTCTCTCTCTCTCTCTCTCTCTCTCTCTCTCTCTCGTAGAAATCACTCTTTAGGCAGGGTACAGAACAGCAGCACGACGGGATCTTTATTGTACACTTCTCATTTAAGTAAACACTGAAATCGTACTCTAATGAAGCTAAAGAAGCTACTCGTAAAAGGAGAGAAGAAAGGAAAGCCGGAAAAAAGGGCAAAGTCTCTGTGCACCCGAATTTATACCCTCCCAAGGGACTAGCCCATCACTGCCCGGAGACTCCGCCTACTCCACCAGTCACCTCCCTCTCAGGCAGGCAGAGACATTAAACACGCATTCAATATGACTAATGAAACGCTAATAAAAATACTCATTATTACTAATGCACAATATAATGGTTTAACATTTCTATCACAAGACCTAGATTCTTTTGTATGTCACGAAATGGCAAAAAAAGTATTTTTTTGCCTTCTTAATTCAAGAATTGTTAAACAAAAAAATTGCCAAGATACAAAGGTGCTATAAAAGTTGGTGTATAACTTGATGTTCAATCTATGTACAGAAAAATATCAATACATAAAAGCAAAACCATTGAATATGTTTTGTTTTGTGTTTTTAGAAAATGTATTTTTTAACTACTTCACAGCATATTGAGCAGCCTTGGGAACAACAGTCCAATTATAGAAATTATTACTTTGAGTAACATATATCACTCACATCAGACATATAAGTTGAAGAAATGGGGTCTCAATTGGTCCCGCAATAACACATTTTAGCATTATCACTTTTTCGGGGGTTTAAACAGAAATATAAAATATCAAAATGGCCTGAATGGGGGGTTTAAATCCTGACAACTAATCTTTAATATGGTTTGAAACACTTTGATTCTACTTTTGAGTCACAATGCAAAGTGTAATGTAATAGTGAAACTAGGTAAAAAAGTATAAAAACATCAACTGAAATGGAAATATGACACCTAGAAGTTCTGACAGCTCAGAAGTTGACAGCAGGCTTACAGGCTTTATTTTGAATTCACCAACATTTCTTTTGATTAGATGTGAGAGAAAGTCTTTTGATCTGTAAAGTATTTTTTTACAAACACATTGTGGATGTATATTTTTCTATTATTATTCATTCATTCATCTTCTTGTCGGCTTTCTTCCCTTTCGGGTTCGCCACAGCGGAATGAACCGCCAACTCTCTGGCATATGTTTTACACAGCGGATGCTCTTCCAGCCGCAAACCATCACTGGGAAACATTCACACACACACTCATTCACACTTTAACACTATGGGCAATCATTCTTACTCAATTCACTTATACCGCATGTCTTTGGACTTGTGGGGAAACCGGAGTACCCGTAAAAAACCCACGCGATCACAGGAAGAACATGCAAACTCCACACAGAAATGTCACCTGCCCATGCCGAGCCTAGAACCAGCGACCTGTTCTTGCTGTGAGACGACCGTGCTACCCACTGCGCCACCGTGACGCTCCTTTCTATTATTAATATTTAATATTTTATATTTTATGTTAAATACAAAGCAAAATTATTTCAATTATTGAAACCTATTCCTAAAAAGCTGTTAATTTGGGAGTTTATTTAGTTTAATTTTAAAAATCATGTAGCTAATTAAACGCCTTGGACGTTTTGTGATGGATAATACTGTGATCTTACCATCCAGATAACTAGATATCTAGTGATAGCCCAAAGCACATTTGTTCCAAGGTTATTCATCTTTTAATTCATACTTTAAAAAGCTTGGTGACATGAAGATGGTACAGATCATTCATTAATGGATTTACACTGAATCATAATAATTTACCTGATAATGTTGAGCAACAATGACACAAAAATGAGAGAAGATATTTTTTTCAACAAAGATGTAGAGAACTCCTCAAACCAAATGCTTTAACTGCAGGCCGAGTGAAAATTAGCAAATTATTTTTTTCTGGTATTCAAGCTTAAATTAAAGGCTTTAAATATAATGTGGTTCTGCAGCTGGACCATGTACATTTAAATTCATAGTGTACTTTTAAGCCAAGCTCTGTTTTCTGCAAATTAGTTTTGGAAAAACAGTTCTATGAAATGCCTATAATGAACACAGCCTTTGCACTTTCATTGAAGAGCTACTTCAGGTTAGTGGAATGCAGTGGTGGAGTTAAACTGGTATTTTTGAAGTGCACACTGTGTCGAACGTAAACTTGTTTCAGATGTTTTCTCTACAGTTCCATGCTAGAAATAAAAATGGACTTGACTGTTTATTGTTGACTCCATTGTTGTCTATTTTAAAGCTTCAGTTGCTTTGTATTTGACTGTGGCTGTAATAGAATAAACCTTGTCTAGTTTTGAGATGGCTGTATGTTATAATATTCTGAGTAATTTTTACTATTCACTCTTAGAGCAGTTAAACGGTATTCTTACCTTTAACTGATATAAACTAATGGTTTAAAAAAATTCAGAGTTTTCAATAAAAGATAAGTAATCTGACAACATATTTATTTTTCACAAAATATAAAGGGTGTAAATACTTAATAATAAACTAGGCTAGGATTCACTTTTTGAGAGTAAATATTGATATATGTGTTTAACTTTCAAAACAGTCAGGTATTATTTTTGTATAGGCGACACTAACTCTTGAACCACATTTTCTTGTTTCTAGCCATTTTATATCTGTATTATATTTGATCATAAACCCTCAATGCAAAGTCATTATATTTCAAACTTATTACATTACTACAGAGAAATGGTGTAATAAAAAGATCAAACTGGAAGTAAAATGACTGATGACTTCACAACTAACCATTTTTTATTTATATAAATTATTTATTTAATACATTTATTCAATAAATCATGAAAAGCTGTATAATTCACTGCAATACAAGTGTAGATCAAATTGAATAATTAACCAGTAATTTATAATAAATGAGGACGTTTAGCATATCAGAAGGATTTCAGAACAATTATGTGACTATTGACGGGAGTGGAAAAAAACATTACTTCAGTGAAAGTGTGCAATTAAAGTTCCCATCTAAAAATCCTGTCTAAAAATCTACTCAAGCAAAAGTAACCTTTTAAGGTTTTAACCTGTTTTTTGCCAACAATAATCGATACAAAACCCTCTTAGCAAATCAGGCCAAACAGTTCTTCTTAGCAAACTCTTTCAACTGTCTGTGTCAATATGAAGATATTTTACTCGTACCCATGCCTGACATTCATTCCCGCTTCTTTAAAGCTCCAGAGTCAATAATTCATTTTAAATTTAATGAAAAGAGTCACAGTCTGCCACAGTCAATGATTAAACGCATCCTTCCTCTCTACCAGCTCAAAGCAAAGCTACTCCAGCAGATATTCCTATGATCACCAAAGTGACATGTAACGGCACGTCGCGGCTGTTGTCTGGGATTAGTGATTTTCTTAAACAGGTTTAGGGAAGAATGTGTGACTAGCCTAATCCTGTCTAAAGCGCAAACATCGACAGCTATCAGCACACTTTTAACGCCGGGATGTGCAGGACATGCCTCGAGCAGGTCATTATATTCACACAAACAAGATTACTGAGCTTCCACACATACTTCTGTCCTCTAAAATGTTTAGCTTTTGAGTTTCAACAGATGAAATAGTATTTGAACCTAGTGGACAGATACTTTCAGAGCCCCTGAATCACTATACCTAGCTAAAATTATGCTTTAAAATCATTTGTGCTTTTTGGAGCTACTACCTATCATGATCAGTGAAAAAAGGGTTAATACATTTAAAGCTTTTATTAGTATTTAATGTTGTATGTTTATTTGATTCAATTGAAATTTTGGATAAAAAATGTAGAAAAGTATTATAGATAAATACTGGGAAATAGGGCTGCTAAAGTGTGCATTGTCAATTTCCATAACTTTTAACTAAAATGTTTAAATGTAATATTCAATATGAAAATGTTCATTAGAAAATATATTCCCAGTATATTCCCCTGCTTGAATCTAATTGCGTGTTCAAACCCCTCAAATCGTTGTCCTATTTTTGATTAATGGAACATTTGGAGTCTGTCAGAGTACTCCCTGTCTTTTATCATCCCAAAAAGCCCTGAGTCATTGTTTTTTTTCTCCATGGATTAAGCATCTAATGTTTAACAAACAAGTAGTCCTCTGCTGCCCTTGACTTGGCTTTAGCAATGACAAATAAAAAGATCAATGTTTAAGCCAACCATACGTGTCACTCAATACATGACTATACATGTATATATTGTATGTGTGATCCAAAAAATTGTTTATGTTAGTTTAATATTACATGTTAGGTGGAAAAATTAAATGTCATGATAAACTCCTTGAAACTCCTTCAAGCAACACTTACAATGATGAAAAAAAATGTTTCGTCCTCTGTTCTCTTTTATGTTCTTCCTGCTATGGTTGATTGGTCAACTGAAACAACATCAAGTACGAGCGACCTGAGTCAGACTTTGACTGTGCATATTGTGTCTTATGGGGTTATTTTAGCATTACTGTTTTGAGTGTAAAAAGTCCTATTTCAAGAGCGCAAAAATAAAAATTGCATGCACATGGGCTGCGTTTTGTGAATTCTCGCAAAAATAAATTTTGAGTGTAAAATTGGTTTGTGCGTGAAAACAGATGGTCTTTTTACTCTCGCAACAATACCCTCATACTCGAAATATTGGTTTTCAACACGAGAAGAACATTTCTTTCACAAAACGCAGCTCACGTGCGGGCAAATGAACTTTTTGCGCTCTCAAAATTGGAGTTTTCGTGTACAGAATTTTGACGCTAATATAACCCCATTGTCTCTACCTAGTAAACAGGATTAGACCACTCTGAAACATGCAGAATTCTTCAGTTAATTTGGATGAACTGTTGTAACAGCTGTGAACTGAACCGGTTAAAATTTCTATGAGTTACGAACAAGGCAACACGTTTGTCATAGGAACCCAATTTAAACTGAAATACACATACTGCTCTCAAACGAGTGCAGGTTCCAACTATACTTTCTAGGGAGAAATTCAACATGTAATTATTAAATTATTTCAATAGCCTGTTTTTCATTGTTATCAAGGAAAAGTGATTTATGGGATGGTCACACTATCAGAGGAATTCCATTCACTTGAATGGAGTCGCATGCAACAATGCAAAACTGTGTAGTGTATTTCTATATTCTACTCAGATGAAAAGTTGAGCTGGATTAAACTTTTACCTGCAATAACGCATGAGATGTGACTAGAACTGCCCGATTGGAGAGCTAGTAAGTTTTAAAGCAAGTTTAAATTTTTTAAGTATTCAGAGTTTATGTGAAGTACATTAGAGTGAACTCTTTTCCTATTTAAATGTTTTATATTTTGAGTATTGTATTTGATAAATCACGCTGCCTAATGGACAAAGTCTTAAAGTTTTTGTATACAATCTACAGTGGTAAAATCTTACAGATGTGACTGCCATTGAAATTTCAATTAAACCTACATCATAATTAGTTCCAGTGACCGCAGCTCTTTCATTCATTGTTCATGTGTGAATGAACAATGCATGTTTTAAAAGAACGAAGCATCAAAGAGCAAGGAATATCATCATTGCTCTTGTTTAGAAGTGCCTCATGCTGGATAGCTGTAAATATTAGTGATGGGTCGTTCTTAAACGATTCGTTCTTTTTGAACGAATCTTTATTGTGACTCGGAAGAACGAATTGTCTCGGAGAGTGATTCGTTCAGTTGCGCATGCGCAGAAGCAACGCAGTCTGATTCGGAAATCCACAAGATTCGTTCTTTTCTCGAGTCCTCTGGGTCCTTTCGTTCTTCTGTCACGTGACGCTCCCTAATATTAACCTAATGCAGTTTGAGCCGGAAATCCACAAGATTCGTTCTTTTCCCAAGTCCCCCGGGTCCTTTCGTTCTTTTGTTAAATTGTTCATAAAATCACTTTCAGAGATAGGTTATTTGTGTTTGTTGTAGTTTGGTGTGTTTTAAAGTGTATTCAAATATTAATTATACAACACCTTGATGTATAGTATGTATATAATACAATATTTTGAAATGTAAAATAATAGTATAATCTGAAGGGTCAACACAACGGACCTATATCATGGACTTTAGAACTGCAGTGTTACATAGCCTAAGATTCATGAAGCATTTTTGAGTCACTTTATTTTTAGTGCATAATAAATTACCTATAGTATTTACAAGTTGTCATTTAATTGTAAAGTCACTTACTAATAGTACGTAATAACTTTTAACTAAATAATTTTTATACTTCATAATTTAATTATGCAGTTATATTATAAATCAGATTGTCAGTGTATTGTTTGTGATACAAGCAATTTGAAAATTAGAATAAAAACAAACAAACAAGCTATAAGTAGCTACTTTGTATTTGTAGGCTTGTATTATTTTATTATACAGTTCATTGTTCTGAAAACAGCAAAAGGACAAATAAAAAAATAGAAGGTATTTGTTAATTTATGAACTATATCACAGATCCTCAAAAACCAGAAACAATCACAGTTACAGAAATGGGCACACATTTTTTTCTTTATTTATTAGGCCTATTTATCTTTACATTAGTATTACTAAGATACTGAACGGGATAAGGTCACGTGACAGAAGAACGAAAGGACCCAAAGGACTCGAGAAAAGAACGAATCTTGTGGATTTCTGGCTCAAACTGCATTAGGTTAATATTAGGGAGCGTCACGTGACAGAAGAACGAAAGGACCCAGAGGACTCAAGAAAAGAACGAATCTTGTGGATTTCCGGCTCAAACTGCATTAGGTTAATATTAGGGAGCGTCACGTGACAGAAGGCCCCGGGGTCGGACTGCACTCGTTACCATCAGAGAGAAGAGATGTGAAGAACGATGAGACTTTAACCTAAAGACAGATCAGAGCTGAGCTGAGCTGAATCAGACTAAAAGACCCAGGTAGGCTTAATTAAAATGTTTTTTTGTCTTCTACCATTATAGTTTTGTTTTATTTGTAGTGTGATTCGGGTTTGTGTATGTAATAAATGTGTTTGGGAAGAAACACACAAAATTTTATTGGTATTTTACTAAAATGAACGAAATGACTCAAAAAAAGATTCGTTCATTTTGCTGAACGGGACTCAAAGATCCGAGTCGGAGAAATGATCCGAACTTCCCATCACTAGTAAATATGAGAGCAGGAAATAATATGAAAGTGCTTTGCATTAAAAAAAAGAACTAATTTTTACTTTTAGTACCTTGTGTGGTCTCGACAGGTTTTCTGTGCAGAAATGGACATGTAAATAAAAAAATAAAAAAGGGGTGTAAGATGGTTCATTGCAAAGACAAAGTTGATAATTGGACAAAAAAACCTGCATGCTCTGATCTGGAGAAAGGGTGAAATTCCCTCACCAGAACTCATTCACTGTCCCCGGGAGCACATAAAATCATTTCAAAAGTAAAATTCAGACTACTTCTTTTACCTGGGTGACCTCTACGTGAACTACTTGCCTTTGGAACAAACTGTATATTGACTCTGCTAAATGCATACATGTTAATGTAAAGCAAAGTTTAGATACATGTTTTCCGAGTTTACATAACTGGGTAACTGATACGCATGTAAACGCAATCAATGTTCTAGCAGTCCTCATGTAACGAATTTAAAGCTTTCTAAAAGATGTGAAAGCAGGACTGAAAAATTAACCATCATTACACTTTCTTACAATAGTACAAATTCTCCTTCAGAAAAATCTGTTAGACTACCAATAATCTTGTTAAACGTCTCTGGCCGACAAAATTAGAACCAATTCAATTCAATAGCTCAGTCTGCTTTAAACATTGACGTTAACAGCACAAACCTTTTTTGAGCGGCACAATCCAGTGTGAAATCTTAGACCTTATGGATTGGGAGTGTGAAATTGGAGACAGAACCTTGAAGAAAAATAACACACCTTGATATATTGAAAACTTAAGTAGTCTATAAACAAGATAATTAAAGAGGTGAAAAAAGGGTCAGAAATCATTGACAGAATTCCACACTCGAGTCAATAAAGTGTTTGAACTAATCAACTCCAGTCAACAGATAATGGTGCTGAAATTGATTGGAAACACAAGAGAATTCTTGTCATGGAAATCACAAGGGTTGAGGATTAGCACATTAGCTTACAATATCCATATTTCTACAAGCTACGCCAAAGCCTTCCTAGAATTACATCCCGACATCTTCAACAGCACATAGACATCACAACACGAGGCTTTTCATTAATAATTAGGAGCATCCCTATCTGCCCTTCATGCATGCAGAGGAAACTAATCAGGTAGAGCTCTAACAGCAAGCCTGCTTCCAAAATATTCATATTCATTACTAAATCCCAGCTCCATATGGTAGAGATGACAGAAGTGCTGTGACCGCATATCCTTCATGCTCCGCAGGGTATCTGAGCATCTGCTGCCTTTAAAGCCTTTTCACTGTCTTTTGATCTGTTCGTAATAGATCACCTCGAATAGGCCACTTCATGAGCATTGAGATATATTTGAGGTCTAATTTTCAGACCTTGGGAGTGTTTATCTTCACAGAGGACACTGACAAGTGGGTTTACCACTTATCTGTTTTCAATGGGAGATGTTGACACTACTGTACAGGGCCACCGCTGTTACGCTGAGTTTCACAATGATGAATGTGTTGGATAATGCGCTGTCATAATTGCTCAGAAACTATTCAAAAGATGAGTGTGCGAACAAAGATCTGTTAAAAACAGAGTTTATACAGGCAAAGGAAACAAGTAAAGCTGAAGGTTGTTGAATTATGGTTAACGTGGCTCCTTAATATAGAAGAAATATAGAAGATACAAAGGAATGACTAGAATAAACATTATAATATTAACATTAAACATCAAATTTGTCACATCATATTGTTTTCACAAATTTGTCACAAAATATTGTGATATTGTGACATATACATCATATTAACATCAAATTTGTGCATTATACTTTTTTAACAATAGAACTTACAGGAACCGTCAACATTTATCACTTCAGCTTTTCTCACTTAGGCTGCTACTTAAAGACTGGAGTTTTTATATAATAGATCATTTGTCTGTCCTTTTAAACAAAGCTGATTATTTTAGTCTGTAGACAAACGGTTTAGTTTTTATATTACTGAGGTATTATATCTTATATTTTGAGCTATTGTTGGCATTTAATTCTTAGCATATATAGCTTTGCTATGATTAATAGACACAGCAAGGCTGAAGATGGGTGGGATCCCCTATAATGACTAATAAAGGGACTCCACTTTAAGGGTCCCGGCCGAGCCCCCATTATCCTCAGTGCCAAGAAACGCCCCTGCTGGACACTACTTAGCATGCTACACTACTTTGTTTCACAGACTATGAAAAACCATTTTAAACCAAACTCATGAAATCTGTTTTTCAAAGCTCGAGGATATTAAAGTATAACTAAAGTGTAATCTGTGAGATCTGGCCTTAGAAAACACACAGACCTTAATTTAAGCGTGTCCATAAATGGCCTGTACTTTCATATCTGTTCTGATCTGTGTATAAAACTTGCATTTTAAAGGCTGACAAATATGAAAGAAAAATATAGAAAAATCAAGTTGTATATTAATATTATAGTTGTATATTAATAATTTAAAACTTATATATTGTACACAATGGAGTATTGTCAAAATGTCAATATAAAATAAAAAACAGTACTTTAGGTTTAGGGCATCCAATTTGGGGATTGTATTCTTTTTTCCAGTTTAATAAAACACATGAATTAGGAACATAAAATATATTTATGTGAACTTTTGGGTAATGAGTTATAAATGTGCATTATTCTCAACATGATAATAAGACAGCTTTTATACAACCAATTTGTTTTTTGATAATTTCTGAACAGTTCCTCTATCCTTTCTGAAGTACAAATAATGTCACAATGACAAAATAAAATCACAATAAATGTCTGAACAGCTAAACTATTTAGTAAACTTGTTTATTACTTGTATTAAAACCAATATCAACATGTATTGACATTTTAATTGTTTGTAACAAATTGGTGAACCCCAATCATTAACAATCCATTAAGGTGAAATATATTCATATTTCATTTCGAATGAATTTGTTGTCTCGTACAAGGAACAGAGTATATCCACTGAGCCCACCAGTGAAAATAGAGAGAGGCGCTCTGAGAGATTTATTTTCTGCAGAATTTTGAGAAGGGTGTGCTGGCTTCCTCAGGGCTATGTGATCTATTATTTGAGAAAAGAATAATACTCTCTAAATGGCAGTCTAGAGTGTTGTAAAGGCATACCTCTGCTTGTTTTCACAGGGAAATTAAAATAGGATTAATTTGATTCCTAACAGCCCTGATTCACTTTTCACATCACAAGAGAAAATATTTAGAGTCATATTTAGACTGTGAACCAACTCAAATTCCCCATGAGACATTTAAAGAGTATAATCAAATCCTTATTAGGCTCTGTAGTATGTAGCAATTGTGATATATTCAGCTCAACAATAGTTGATTTACTCAGTAACATATTAAAAAATTAAACAGTCAAAAAAGATTAAACAAATGTAAAGCATTAGATCTGAATTAGAATTATAAATGTAGACATCAGCAATAAATGTCAAGAAATCAACAATAAATCAGAAATTCAGGCATCCAGGCGTATGCTATATTTTACAATAGAAAAATAAAATGTAACATAAACGTTGACCGCCCTTATTTTAGCTTTTCGTTAACAACTTACTAGATTGCAAAGTTAAAACAAAACATAAAAAATGTCTTTCACATTGCCTCCCCATCAAAAGTAAATATGTCTCAGCAGCTTGTCAATTCTTTAAGCAGCAGGAAGAAACCAGAGCGAGATGAGCACTGAGACAGCTGTGGAGGATAATGGGGCTGAAACGCTCTGTTTTAAATTACCTACTGAGGGAGCAACATGTTTTTGGCCCTAGGGTGCTGTACAAAGAGCTCTTGTGGAAGGCTGTTTTCGTAAACAACAATTTATCCTCCAATCTGAAACACTTCTTAAAGCAGTAGCAGATGTAATAGAACTATTACAGAAGTAATAAAGCGATGCTACTTTCAGAGGTTATTTTTGCTTGGATTGCATTGGGGGTCAGAACCATCCCAAAACTATATCTGCTTTGAGAATCCAGTGCTTTTAGAAATGTTTCAGATTGGACAGGTGGATCGGGGCAGCAGCTGCAGTGATGCGGTCGATCTATATTAAATCACATATTAAAAAACATACGGTGGTGAAAAGGGAGCTCAGGCGAAAGGCTAAACTCTCAATTTACCGCTCAATCTACGTTCCAACTATCATTTATGTCATGAGCTCTAGTCATGACAGAAAGAAAAATAAATTCCATACAAGCAGCCGAATTCAGTTTTCCACACAGGAAGATGTGGCGCTCCCTTAGAGATAGGGGTAGGAGCTACATCACTGGGGAGGAGCTTGGAATAGCACCGCTGCTCCTCAACATTGAGAGGAGTTGAGGAGGCTAAGGAATCTATTTTGTATGCTTCCTGGAAGTCTCAGAACTTGATGGAAAGACTATGTTTCCAGATTGGCTGGGAATGTCTCGAAATGTCCCCAGTAGAGCTTGAGGAAGTGTCCCTGGATGTCTGGTCGTCCTTGCTCAGACTTCTACCCCTGCCACAGGGCTCTGGATAAGTGGATGAAGATGGATGGATGGATGATGGATGGATGGATGGATGGATGGATGGATGGATGGATGAATAGTTCGATGGATGACATTGTGGGACTGACTCAAATTTGAAACTGTATACAACATACCTAGTACTAGTTTTTATTCTAAATGTGCTCAAATACCTTTATAGCATTATGCATAGGATTAAGTGCAATGTGAATTGAGTTTGGATGTGTTGTGTCAATATTCCCTTTCATCAGTTTAATCTCATTCCTCCTATTGAGAAGTTATTCTGCATTGCATCATGGGATCGAGAAGTGTGAATCATTCACATTAAGATTCTCTGTAGTCGTAGGAAGCCATCTGGAGATGTCTTGCCTATTGCTTTTATATGCTTTCAATTCAAACATAATGTGTTTTATATTCAGAGTGTTCACAAAGAGTTTAAGTAATGATAAAAGACTTGAAGATGTCCTTAGCCAAAATAAAACAGCAAATTTTTAAAAACGTATCAATTTGCAAGTGTCCGGTCTGAAATTCAGTTGTTTTAAACTTAATAGTTCTACAAAATTGCCAGTAACAAGTCATTCATCCATCCATCCATCTTCTTGTCACCTTTCGGGGTCGCCACAGCGGAATGAACCACCAACTCTTCTGACATACGTGTTACGGATCGGGTGCCCTTCCAGCTGCAACCCATCGCTGGGAAACATCCACACACACTCATTCACACTTAAACAATATGAACAATCGTTCTTAAACAATTCACCTGTACCGCATCTCTTTGGACTTGTAAGGGAAACCGGAGCACCCGGAGTAAACCCACGTGATCACGGGGAGAACATGCAAACTCCACACAGAAATGTCAACTGACCCAGCCAAGGCTTGAACCAGCAACTTTCTTGCTGTGAAACGACCGTGCTACCCGTGACGCCCAACCTTTCAGTCATTTAGATCTTATTTTAGTTTGATTTATTCTTCATAAAATCCTTAAACTACACTGCTTAGTTAACATCTGAAAATTTTCCCTTATTTCTGTCTTTCATTTTTAGTTTTTATTTATTTATTTATTTATTTATTATGTCACTACTTCTTTAAACTACATGAAAACATTTAGTGAAACTGTAAGAAAATAGAATTTTTTTTGCAAGCTAAAAGCAGAACTTCTGACTAGAGTTACCTAAAAGTATTTTAGGATCAGTTCCTCAAACAGAATTTTTTAAGATGAAACATTTACATGAATACTGTTGTGCTGTGCATGTTTTGTTTGGTTTCATATTAAACAGTTGTCAAAGTTGTTGTCAAAGCAACATTATTTTTTTCTGATGATTTTTCTCTTCTGTTTTGAAAACAAGCAAATTATCCAATATTTATGATAGTGTGATGAGAAATGGAATTATGTAGCCTAAAGTGCAGTCATCAGACACACTTGTATTTTGGTCCCATCTTAATTATTACATATACTTTGGTTCCTGGTAAAATCTGGTTGCAAACTTGCAAATTTAATTATTTTTTTCTCAGTTAATACGATAATATAATAAAAAGAAGTGGTTAATGATAGTCAGAATTAGTCTTCTCCTTTAAATCCAGTGACAACAGATGTGCTTCAAGGTGCACAGTTCATATTTCCTGAAGTAATTGAGTATTTGACAGCCTCGTCCACAGGTGAGGAATTTCCCTTCAGTGTACTGAAAATCATTTCTACACCTCAGAACATATACCATGGCACAGCATACTGTACACCCCTCAGTTTAATTTTTCCAACTGTCAGAGTTTTTTGTTGTCGTTTTTTTTTCAGCAAAAAATAAATACCTTGCAAAGTCAGGCATTCACAAACTATTAGAAATCTAAATCATGTTGTCCTGTCCACTGAACATAAAATAAACGTGCAAGTCAATATTAAAGCATCCACCTTCTCAAAGTTATTAGAATTTTTGTTGATTCTAATGAATGAAATGTAGACAATGGCTTGTAAAATTTTACTTGTACATTTTGCAAATACTGTTAAACATTAAAAAGCCATCTTAAAACAAAACCAAAATGTATAATGCTTTCCAGAGTTCAGAGTAACAGAAGCGCAGAGCTTATCTACAAAAGGAGTGTTGACGTAGTAAAAATTTATAGTTTTTCTCCCAATTCCAAGTCAGTGTACCACAGGTCCACAACCAATAGCTGCAGAGTATCCATGTGGTTGTGGAATTATTTGTAAAAAAAATATTATAACGAATTATATAAAAACATGAGTTTTAAGTCTGTTTGTAGAGCTATAGTTTGATTACCTGAATATTTTAGTGAAGGTTAACAACCATTTCTAATTTAATTAAATATTTATTCTTGTCATGTGGTTAAACAAATATAATCATCAGGTTTATATTTGCTGGTTGTGTGTTGAAAAACCGTTTTGGAAACCATACTTAATACAAAAAAAAAACTATTCTAACATATGCTTATTCTTATTTGACTAAAGATTAATGATTAATATTTACATACGTCAGACCAAAACCCTGCGTCCAATACAAACTATACAATTTTTTGGCAAAATGTCATTTAACAGCGTAATAGACGCTAAATGATAAGCAATACTTGCAGAGAGGCAACACGTAAACATTCTTACCTGTGGCGCTGGCCCTTCTGCTCTTCCTCTGAACAGGTAATGAAGAGTTTAGAAAGAAACTAAATAGAAGCAAAACTTTCAAAGTTCAAGCAAACATTTGTTTGCAGCGCGGTCGAGATCCGCACCGAATGAAGGATGTCGTCAAACTTTCCGTCTCTCGGTTGAAAGCACCTGAGGAGCTCCGCCGAGAGCAAGTTTCGTGGCTACAGTTGAGCGCTTAAAACCAGTTTGTTCAAAACCGCTGCCAGACGTAATAAAACCGTCGCTGTGACATGAAGTAGATGAAATGAGGGTTAAACATCCACTGAAACAAATGCGTCGGTCCCACCTTCGACGCTCCTCGAGCGCTTCATGCACCGCTACTGAAGAAGCTTCACGAGGGAGAGGTTTCTGGTTACCTGCCCTCAATTCCTGTCTGAGAGGCCAGCCCTTTGCTAGCAGAGCGGTAGCTTCTTTCTCAACAACAACCGCTTGCTTTCTTTCTATTTGTTTTTACGCTTGTTAAAAATTAACTGCTGATGTGATTTGAGGTTAGCCTTGCAGTTATAAATGTGAAGTGTTTGCATATTAGCCCTTTTGTAATTCATTGTAAGCTTTTTATTGTTTTCACCAATGTTTAATATATAACAAAACACAAACTGGATATTGTGGTTAACTATTTAATAAAAATGATATGCTATATATTTTATGTTGATTATTATCATTCACTCCTGTGAATGTCAGTCATTCTAACATATTTGAGTACTGTATATAATAATAATTGTAACAATAATGCCTTGAATTTATACAGTGCTTTTTCAGACTCTCAAAGACGCTGTACAATAACCAGAGCATTATTCATTCACTCCACATTTACACCCTGGTGGTGATGAGCTACCTTGGTAGCCCTCAACTGTACCCAGTTATTTAGAAAAAAAAAAGTTACAAAAAAATCATGTCCACAGGAGAACGGGTAGAAAAAAACTCCCATTTCCTAAACTGGCTAAACGCTCCTAAAACTATGTGAAAAGTGAGTCAATCTAGTAGAGGGCAGCAGACTCCTCAATGCTGACATTATATTGACCAATCAGAAAGCTTCGCTCAGAGGGAAGAAGCATCAGAGTTCTGTTTTCATGTTGTTTTATCATGCATGACTTATTATCAAATACATTACAGGCAGGTACAGATGATCTTACTGTGTGCAATGTTTTTCTGTGCTATAATACCAAAATCCCTGACCGCTTTATTTTGAGGGCCACATAAACTGAAGCCAGTTTGGTGGTCTGTAACCATTGGACTATTCAAATGAAAATATAGTTTTGTTTTAGCAAATATAAAATGAATTTAAATTAATATAACTGTAAATATACTTTTTTATACTTATCAATCCTAGAAAAAAAGCCTTTTCTTTAGGTAAAGTATGTAAAGGAAATACAGGTATTACAGCTATAGTTGATTTGTTACTTCTTCTTACCTTTTATAAATAAATAAGTTTTTACAGATAAACACTAATTATTTATATGAGATTACCTGGGTCATCATATTGTTTAAAAATACATTTTAAAAGCCTGATTCAAAGGGCCAGTCCAGATTTAAGGCAGGGCCTTATGTTGCTCACAGACCATAGTTTAGGAACTTATATCTTGTTTTATATGATGAGTTTTATTTCTTATCCCATTGCTTCACATGTAATAGGAATTTTTTATTGAATTTGATGAATTTATTTGATGTTATGCATATTTGAGACTAATTTGTTCTGTAAAATGAAGTTGGCTCTCATTCTCAGCATGGTGTGTACATTTAGGGCGACCTACTTTGGGTCCTTGCCACACATCTACTTATTGAGATGGCTGGTAGATAGCGAGGAACTTACAGAAGGATGCATGTGAGTAGAGCTTTTCCTTTTATGGAAAATGGTAAACTATTTTACCCCCTTTCATCGACTGGGTTTCTCGTCTGCTCTCAGTGTTTTTTATCTGATAAGGATTGAATGAAAGGAGGGTAATAACAGGTCAGATTAGTTACAGTTACATGAAAAATGTAATCACAAGCTGGACCAAAAGACCTTGTTCATAATACCTTGTTGATATACCCTGTCAGCTGCTGCCGATTGGCTAAAAGCTTGTTTTAGTTCCACCCTGTCAGCATGACAGAGCTCCAGTGTTTTTGAAAAATCAAACACCCCACATCTAGCCTTAAAATAATAGAAACGGTAAACGGTAATGGAAACTAAAACTACAATACATGCAAACACTAACATGATGAATTGGAGTAAGCATAATGAGAGGCAACTAAATATGTGACATTAAATGAAAAGACGGGTGACAAGCAAGTGTGTCTATGGGCAGTTACATGTTCCCTATTTGAGAGGGGTTTTTGTTCCATACTATTGTGTTTTATTAAATGGTCATTTATTTCTTGTTACGCTAATCATAATTTTAATTTAAAGTTAATCCCTTCAAACCTGATTTTTCATCTTTGGAAACTGTACACAATCTTATATTATTAACTATAAAATGTACATTTTTGTTCATTTCTGTGGAAGCTGGGTTTTCTACAAAAAATATGTATTTATTGAACAATAACAGATAAAAGCCCACACTGAATCTCATTTGGTGTCTATTTTATTGGCCACATGGTTTGAATTGGCCACATGGTTTGAATGGGTTAACATCTCTTGTTAAAGTATGCACATCTTTGTATGGCTTCATGTAGTGGTGAGCAGTTCAGATGTCACATCTGCCTTTTTTGTGATCTGAGAAAGTCATTTTTTAGATCATCTGCAAAAAACTAAAAAGAGGCATGAGACACAATAACAAAGAGACAATAACTGTATCTCAGAAATCCTAAATAGTTTGATACACAGTTGATCTTACAATCAGCAAAGTTTCACAATACTTTCATGCCATGAATAATTTTAGTTAGCATTTACATCAATTACTTGCTAAAAACACAACCTCTGTCACATTATTGGCCCCGCCCCACTAGACACATAAACAGTGTTTCTTCCTGAAATCCAATTTCTAGGGGGGAAACAACATTTAGGTTTTAAAACTCTGTTGGCTTTGTTTAGCTCAGCTACTACTGACTCGAAATATAGCATTTTTCATATAGATTCGTGGAAATTAAAGAGCACAAGTGAAAATCTCTTGTGAGGCATGGTGCCCGAGTTTCCATGGGAACTGAAAGTCTACCTCCCGCCCTACATGTAGACCTTGTGATATTTTTTAACAATGTCATGCAGCGTGGTGCCAGCACTCTAGAGCAGTGGGCTGATCAGAGTCCCAGACCCCCTTCCAGGCTCAGCTTTCTGCGTGCATGTATTCACAGCTTTTCTGTTTAATCTTTTTGTTCTGCTTTATCTTTTTTGTTACTTCACACGCCCACTGTTACTTCCACTCCACACTCTGAAGACATAATCATATTGAAATTATTTTTAGGTCAATGAAGCTAATGCACGCATGTACATTAAACCTATAAAATCAAGTTCTTACAAAATCGAGTTTTTAATGGATAAAATCACAGGTTCTGTAGAGAGTCATTTCATTATATGTAAATACATTTCTTATTTGTGAAACCTAAACACATTTTATATTTTGAATATGTTTATCTATATTATCCTTTTTTTAAATGTACATTTTAACTGTAAATGGGCTTTTGAATTTTTTGGCAATAAAAAAACAAACACTTTTTTTCTTGCAATGCAAAGTAAAGTCGATAATTTGGATTGTTAGATAAGATTTTTTTTTGTTGGAGTACGATTTATTCAGATGTGTGGTTACATGTTTTCTCTTTCCTCTCTCTCATTTGAACTTTCTCTCCCTCAAACCATCAGAGTTTAATAGAACCTAAATGAAACAGCTTAATCCTTGCTCTTGAATGCTGGAACATCAGTCAAGCTTGTTCACAGTAGATTTCCTAATGTGTAGAGCGGTGGCGCTGATGCCAACGAAACAGCATTTGTGTCTAGAGCAAGAGAGAAACATAGTGAGGGGGGAGATGAAGAGAGAGAGGGAGAAGTGTGGCACTTTGCTTTTGGAGAAGAGACAGTCGTTCACGCAGAACGCTGGGTTCAGCAGGTGCTGCTCTTTCATTCACACTCTTCCAAATCCACTTATGTTTTCGTTCAGATGGAATGCCTCTGATTTAACACCTTTACCTCCATCAGTGCTACAAAAACTCGAGGTAAGCTCTCTCTCTCTCTCTCTCTCTCTCTCTCTCTCCCTCTCTCTCTTTCTCTCTCTCTTTCTCTCTCTTGTTTTTAATGCTGAATGTGGGCAGACGTTTGGGCAGCTCTATAAGATGGCTGTAATAGATTCAATGAATTTGGAGCAGAGGCGGATGGTGAATTAAAGCTGTAGCAGGGAGAAACTGTGCTCAGAGTCTGACCCACATCAGGGAGACATAGAATGTGCGTGGTGAGGAAGATATCCAAAGAGAATGGTGTAAATGCAACTTTTTATGGAGTGTCTTGGCTGTGGTTTAAGCATGTCTGGTGCATGTTTCTTTCTTCTCTTTATTTGTAGGTGCAGGTAGGACTCGAGAGAGTATAGACTTGCACTGTTAGGTTCAGGGCTGCAGCGTGGTGGATGCTGCTGGTTGATACTGCACAACTTACATGCTCTGGTACTATATGTGTAAAGCCTGAGCCCCAGTATAATAAATTTTTACAGAGAGCTTGTAACCTGCTTGTTGATTTGTATTTGTTTTTACATAGGTGCTATTGCTGTCACAATAACAACGAAACGATTGGTCCACATAGTTTCTCTAAACTTTAAAGCATTATATTTTTTTCACATTTCACATTTCTCTGAATTAAAAGTGGATTTAAATATAATTTAAAAAACGCTACATACTCAAGCACCTCCCAACAGTCAGTAATCCTTCCTCTCTGTGTAGATGTGCTATGCTCGTAATCACATGAGCTAAATATCATCCCTGAGCTGCTCGGAATAATTCAATCAGACTTTAGAGATGTGTCTGGACCAACATGAAGAACAACTAAGGAGCATCTTATCTGAAAGATTTCTCCTGCTTGATACCCACAGAGAGCTCGAAACACCAGGTATAATGGTATAACGGTTGTTTAATTCCAAATCAAATCTGTCAAATAATATTTTTCCATCTTGATGTCTTTTACGCTGAGGTGGAAAGGAGATAAATACATATATCCACACTAAAGTTATTAATGAATGAGAACAAGCAATTTTCAGATGTTGAGAAATGTCAAGAAATATGTCAGCTACATTCTGCAGCAAAAACTGGGAAAAAGTTTGAGAGAAAGCTTTTCCATAAAAGGATGTCGATCATGTGTGATGGTGTTTGGGTGAGCTAGTATTCCTCATGATCTGATCTCATATTAGAAACACTATCACGTCTTCCATAACTCCTATAAAATTTTAAGTTTGACTGAAAAACATTATACTTTATTACACTAGTTATGTCATGCAAGCTAACAACATTAGGAATTATGGTCAAAATGAACAATGATTAGGATTTTTTGTAAGTCTAACGAGCATTTCAGACAAGTTGGGACAACAGTGATTACTCAGAGCTGCTTCAAACCACTGCTGTAAATAATTACTTAGTATTCATGAACTACTTTTTCTCGAGTAGTTTTCAATGAGTAACTTTACTTGTAATAAGTAAATTTTCACTGAGCTACACTTGAGTACAACATTTTTGAGTGCAACATCTTAAGTTCCACTCCCATTTCGTAGATCTAACATAGCTGAACGCATGCATCAGAGATAAGCAACTTATAGACACAGCATTAAGTTGTCAATTTTTTCAACTTCATCTATTCTGCAGCAAAATTTGTAGACAAGTCACTTGTCTCTTTTTCCTCAGAGATTAGAATAATCATATTATTTTGTGCGTGGAGTTTGCTGCCTGATATCAATCTTGAGAAAATCTGATTATTAAACTGTTTCTTGCTGTTGGCATATCCTGATCCCAAGGTGGTTTATTTCCAGTCATTAAACTCACTATTTATTTCTCTCTGATCCTGAAACAGGCTAAAGCTTTCTGTGGATGAAAATGTATACTTTAATAATTAATCTGACAACATAAGCTAATGTATCGATTGTTTTTCTGATTGATTGTATACCAACTTTCTGGTATATCCAAGCATTTCCTGTGATCTCCATTACTGCAGCCTTGTTATTGTCAAATATTCCATGCTGTATTTAAGGGGTGTTTCCAAAGACAGCAATAAACTAAGTCTCTAAAGAGATATTTGGTCTTTTACAATTATTCAGAAAATATTGCAATATTAATATCATTATTTTTAATACATAATGCTTTAAGTCCTTATCTGGAAAGTCTATATTGCAACAGTTCCTCATTTGACTCAAAATGTTTACATTACAAGAGCACAAGGAACAAGAGGCCCATGCGTTAGGACAAAAATAAATTCTATTTCAGGGACATTTAATACTTTTTATCAGACTTAATATGGTGACACTTACAATATTAAAATTAAATATTACTTAAAATATATATTTTTTTCCTGTTCTGTTGTATTTCCTTCTTTCTATCGTTGCTTGATTAGCTTATAAAACTTCTATTGTGAGCAACTCAAGTTAGACTTTAGATTTGTATCAAATTGCATTTTGTCTCTCCCCGACTGTAAGTCACTTTGGACAAAAGTGTCTGCCAAATGCGTGAATTTAATATTAAATAGTTTTTTATTCTCCACACCAACAATGATCTGGCAAGATTTGAGAGTAACCGGGCTGAAAATGTAAATATTTAAAAAGCAATGATTTATAAATGCAAAAAGATTTTTTGCAAAAGTTTAAAATTTAGCATGTTATAAATGTTCCCTCAAAAGGTCTTGGATAATCTGTATGTAAGGTGCAATTGAGAATCTTATTTATATTAATCTTATTTAGATATTAGGTTTATTATTATTCCTTTTTCCCAGATCCATGCTGATTCTAGGATATTGATGTCTATGTGGTCATTCAAAAGAAATATCTAAATTATATGAACACTATATCCTTCTTCCTTCACCTTATCTAACTTTAACATATCCTTTGTTTCTTTGATAGCATGAATCTTGGTGCAATTCTGAGGTCTGCACAGTTTTTGGAAGTGGACCAAAGGTTTCTTTATAACAATTTTAAGGACCACACAATGTCCCTAAAGATGAAAACTGAAAAAAAAAACTGATGAAAAATGACAAGAGGAAGTGCATTTGTGTCCGTGTTTAGCCATCAATCAATCGTTCTCAAACTGAAAAGCCTCTCCAACTCACAGCTCCCCTTTCTCATTTTCAACATTTTTTGTGTTTCCTTAAATGATAAAGAAACATATTTTACAGTCAATGAGTGCTTTAAAACAATGTGAAGTGCTGTATGCTGGCTTGTATAAAGTTTCTCGTTCATATCAGATATAAATGTGTGCAGAGAGCTTAATCTCTGAAACACCCAGCTCACCTTTAATGTTTTATGTGTTTTCGTGTTCCCTTAACTGATAAAGAAACAGCTTTTACTGTTAATCTCTTGAAAGATCTTTGTGGAGATCTCTTTTATTCTCTTGTGGACAACATCAAACTATTTAGCTTGAAATATAGCAAGAAAATCATGCTTAAGATTTTTTCCTCTTTTCTTCTTTCTATTTTTGTCCCAGTTTGTGGCCCTTTTGTCCCTTGTGCTCTTTCTAATGCACATCTCAGCAATGGCCTGAATTCTTTCCCCTCTGCCTCTTGTTTGGAGTGTGTGTTTTAAGGAGCTCAAAGGACAGACAGATTGTGAGGGTTGCTGCAGACTTTACTTTGAAGATGATATTTTCAGAGTGCTCACACTGTATGCTCATTTTCCTGTGCTGAGTGTGTTTGCTTTTTCTATCTGGTGTATTTTTCCCACTGTGTTAGGTGTCAGTGTAGTGTTGTGTCAAATTTTTATTAAGAACTAAGTCTTTGTTCGTTTCGTAACAAGACAAATTATGCCTACCTACATAGCCATCATGTGTTAATGGTCTTCTGGACAATACTGTATTATGTTAGTGACATAATGAGAGCAAAGCAAATTAAATGCTTGTTTAGTTTGGTCCAGTTGCAGTACTTTTCAGTCACTGTAGGAAAATTGAAGGAGGCTCGTTTGGCTCAAGAGACATGCTGGAACCTATCCCAGCTTAATTTGTTTAGAAGTGCAGCTGTAAACACAGCCTGGATGATTCATTGCTTGATATTTTATACGTTTCTGATATACATTCTTTCTCTTTATCCTTTTTTTATTTTTCTATCTCTTCCTTTTCTTATTTTTCTTTCTCTTTCTTTCTCTCTCTCTTTCTCTCTCTCCCTCTATCTCTTTATCTTTATCTTTCCTTCTCTCTCTTTCTGTTTCTTTCTCCCTCTATTTTTTCTTTCTCTATCTTTCACTCTCTCCCTCTCTCTTCTCTCTCTCTCTCATTCTTTCATAAAATGTAAATATCATGCAATAGTTTATTTATTTCCTATTTTATAGTATTACTTGAGACCAGTGCAAAGAAACAGTTTTTAGAATCGTTGGTTAACTGATAAGTATGAAATGCAAAGTGTAAGAGGCGTCGCATGGAGTCTGTGGCACTGCTCCGATGAGAGGCCAGGCTGCTCTGATAGGGGCCTTCAGGGCTCCACATCAGCATAACCCACAGGACAACTTTTAACTGTTGAACTTTTTTTAAAATGCTTTGGCTGATGAATCCTGTTCATGTATGATCATATTTGTGAGAGTATTTTTGAATGGTTGAGAAGTTATAGTAGAAGCACTACTCAACTCATCTGTTTAGCAGTCAGTATTATATGAAGGCCTGAAAACAACCTCGCGGGACAATAACTAATTAGATAGAATAGCACTGGATTTAACAAACCAGCGTGAAATTATAGTGTTTGTTCTTGGACATGTAAAACATCTTCTCTAATACAATAATGGCAAATCTCTGAAATAAATCCATGAATTTACATGAAGTAGAGCAGAGATGATCTGAATCCTAAAAATGCCCAAACAAACTTGTAGCCAATCAACAGCAGTTATCAAAATAGGGGCAAGGTACTATTGGTCTGCAGGCATGATTGACACATTATGAATAAAGAAAGAAGCATAATTAATTTGATTGGCTCTGGGAGTGACAGCTATTTGTATGGTGATTGTGGTTTTATGTTTTTAAACTCGGCCTGAGGAACAACACTGGGACACGGAAGATAAACTTCATCTTCATGTTTTATTCATCCCTTTTATTCATCTCTCACCCACTCATTATGTAGCAGCAGTGAAGAAAACATAAAAGTGATTCTGATTGTTTCAGTCTCAGAAGAGAGCTTATGTTCTGTTGCACTCTTTGTTACAGCATTCTTTGCTCGGGGCTACGTTTACAGTACATGAGTGACCCCTCTTTTAAACAAGAAATCGCTCTGCTCGGTCAAGGCATAGATTCAGATTTTCATCTACTGCTCATGTCAGCTCCCCATCCTTTAATTGGTTCTGTGTTTGACATTGTAAGAGTTTGGTTTTCTGAAGTGAGAAATCGCTGTAATGATAATGTTCCCGATTGAAGATAGAGACACAGTATATTTGCTTTTCAAAATATTTGAAAGAATCATATTTTAACATGAAGCCAGTGTGTGTGGAATGTACAAATTATAATTCGGGCTCCTTGAATTTGAATCATTTCGGTAAATTAATGTAATAAATTCAGCATTTTCTCTAACGACAACAATTTTTAGGAACATTTTCCCCCATTCGGATGTATATATATATATGTATATATATGATTTTTTTTATCTAAGAAAGGCTTCTTCTTGAAATCTGCTTCATTTTAATTGGATGCGAACTGTAATATTTATTATAAGCAAAAGGCAACATTTTTAAATAAACTTTTTTATTTCAATAATTTATTTGATAAACATTTTTTTGTGATCATTGGTGAATAATGTCTTCAAGAACTGAGTGAATAATTTTTGTTGGTGTAGATAAATGCATCACTGCACTGCTACTGCAAATTTACTGAAAATTAAATAGCATGCACTAGCTGTGAGAAATTCTCCTCTTTATAAATTTCATGTGGGCAAATTCATCTTATTAAACTGCATTTTATTAAACCCTTTTACGTTTCAGGTGACAGAGAGATTTTACTGAACATAGGAGAGATGGACAGGAGAACTGTAGCAAAAGGTGGAGTGAAGAAGAGCAAACATATAGTTCCATGCTTCTTGTTTGTTGAGGTGAGTTGATTTGTTTGTATTCACTTTCTGTTAAGGCTTATAAAAGCTACTGTTTTCTCCCATGCTTTATTATACTTTTTTGTAGCAGATGTTATGGGGCGCCCTCTAGTGAATTTAAAGTAACACTTTAGTACGCTTTACAGCTCACATAGTCTTTTAAATATTTTTAATATATCTTTATGCCACAGTATCTATATAAATCCTAACATAAAATATATCATATTATATGATAATATATGAGAACACTTTTAAGAAGATGACTTATTATTACATTTGGTTAATAATGATTCAATGTTTCAGTGGGCTTAAATACATTGTTAGCACTTTATAATAACTATACACTACTGATCATTAATTAGCCATCAGCAAATAGGTAATCAATAATTTATAAAGCATGTTAATAGACATTTGCAAGCAGCTTATAAATGTAACTTTAAAGGCTTTAATCCTGGTTTCTAAGCATCTATATATAATGTATTTAGCAACATTAATTTGATACTTTGTTAAGGATCAGTTAATAATTTATAAATGAACCTTTTCACTACTTAGTTAGTAGTAATATATAATCTCTAACGTCTCTAGTTATTATTTTTTTAATAATTAAACATGTTTAGAACATGTTAACAAATAATTGTTAAGCACATTTTATTTGAAAACACATTTATACAGCTTATTATTTAGACATATAGTAACAGTTACCCAGTGTAGTAATAAAAGTTTTACTAACACATTTTCCTATTGTAACTCGTGATTAATTCAACTAGTTTAAAAGCATTTACTAGATTTAAAGCTGCTAGTTAGCTGTTTTTGTAAGCTCATCTAAAGTGAGGACAATTTATGGACTGAGAATCATAGTAAAAACATTTTATAGCTGTTTATAAACCAAAATTAAAGCTTTTAAACTAGTATTTAACATAAACTGCTTATGAATGTGTAATTACATGGAAACGATATTTTATAAATTATTTATTAACTATTTGCTAAGCCTTAATGATGATTCATAGTCTTTAGTCAATATAAAGTGCTACCATTAATTCTTATGATTTTGTGACTCATTTTACCATTTTAATTGTCCATTAAGTTTAATTAAACGTTATTTTCTCACATACCTTTTACATTTTAAAATTTAATATTTCTAAATTATTTTTATCCTTATTTAAAGAACATAGGAGCAGAATTGTATCTTGTATATTACCTCTATATTTATTTGAACAATATTCTTGAGTTGCATCCACCAGTCATTTATTAATCTCGCTGCACTCACTGCGCCTGAATCTGTCCTATCATGACAGGCAGCTCTAAAAGAGGCTATTAGAAACACAAACACGCATGCACACACACACACACACACACACACACGCAAACACACTCAATAACACACATGAGTCACTAAACATTAGTATGAACATCGCAGTCATACTTTGAAGCTCGTCACAGTTTAATGTCACTCTGTATTACTTCCTTTTTCCCTTCATCCCAGCGCACTCTCTCGCTTTTTCTTCTCTCTCAAAAACCCTCAAAATCACTCTTAATGAGCCCTGCTAATGAACAGCGCCTGAATACTTCAGTTTCCATGAGCTCAGGGCAGAGGCAAGATTTCTGTCAACAAAATTTCCATTTATCAAGCATTGCACTTTAATTAATTATTTTTTTACTGTAAAATCTTTGTAACCTCTTAAATAGAGAAACTCATTCATTCTTTAGTATTGGGTTTGGACATCACTGTTTGTTTTGTGTTTTTTTTCTTCCTAAATATACACTCACTGACCACTTCATTAGGTACACCTTTCCATCTGCTAGTTAACACAATAAAAAGCCATGGATCCACTCTGGCTTGTACCAACACTTCAGGCTATGACAGTGAGTTCACAGTCCTCAAATGGCCTCCACAGTCACCAGATCTCAATCTAATAGAGCACCTTTGGGATTTGGTGAAACACGAGATTTGCATCATGGATATGCAGCCAACAAATTTGCAGCAACTCCCTAATGTTACTATTTCAATATGGAATCTGAGGAAAGTTTCCAGTACTTTCTGAATCTATGCCATGAAGGATTAAAACAGTTCTGAAGACAAACAGGGATCCAACCTGGCGCTAGCAAAGTGTACCTAATAAAGTGGCCACTGAGTGTTTGTCTAAAGTTAAAGAGATTTTGGCAGATACATTACAATGTATGGATCAAATTATATTATGTAACGTGTTCATCATGCAATAAAAACTGAAAAAAAACTCACTTTGAAGAGCAACAATAACCCAACCTGCAGTGTCTTAAAACTGGTAAAAAAATGGTAAATCACACCTTTATCTTCTGGTTTGTCAGCCCAAGCAGTGCTTGAGCTGTCACTGTTCTGTTCTTTTAATTTGCGCCTTGTATGGGACCTGTTTTTGAAGAATTAAAGTGATTCATGCCCTACAGTGGAGATACCATCCCGTGTTGATCTTCAGTGAGCGCGTTACTAGAGATAAGAGCAGAGATAAGAGAGCAGCAGGGGGTTGGGCGGTACTCTTGAAAGTTCTTGCCTAGAGGAAAGATCTTTTCTTTGATCACCATTATAGCCAGATAACTGTTCAGCATAGAAGCCAGTTGAATGCCTCCTCAAGTTTTAAGTGTCTTTAGAGCTGTTTAATACAATGATTTGTCTATTAAACAGTCACACATCGTCTGATTATAAGGAACTTTAGCTGCCATGATTATTTCTCAAATAAAATCCAATCGTTATGAGGCAAAATAGTCAACGATGAAAGTCAATCATCATTCTCATATTCTAAAAAACTCTTCAAATATCAATTTGAAAAACTGCATAAAATCAGCTAAATCAACGATGTGCTCCCTTACACACTCAAACAATTTCCAAAACAAATACTGTATAATTGACTAACTCTATATTAACTCTATAATATTATTAACAGAATTCCTATCAAATTGTTATCATTAGGACACATTCCTGCATCAATAAAAACGGATTCATTCATCTCTCAAAACGCATTTATTCATCTCTCAAAACGCATTCATTCATCTCTCAAAATGCATTAATTCATTCATTAAACAAAATCTGAATGTTTCTTTGAGGTTTCAGACACAGTTTACCAGATCATTTTAACAATCTCTAAAACTTTGCTTTCTGATTTAAACCAATGCAGGTTTAAAAATAAAATAACTAATACATTTTTGCTTCATAGAAACTAACTAGACCAGGGGTGTCACCTCGATTTCTGGAGGGCCGCAGACTCTGCTGGTTTTTGTTTCAACCCTGTTTCAAGAGACTTACGAGTAGCTAAAATCAAAGCCAAGAGGAGCTTGATTAGAAGAATCAGGTATGTTCAGTAAAGGTTGGCCCAAAACTATGCCGCGCTGCGGCTCTTCAGGAATTGAGTTTGATAGACTATCAAGAGTTGTATGCTGCAGACACAAGCATACACCACTGCAGCACTGGGAATCACAGCAGACTCCTTGCTCTACTTTGCTCCTAAGATCACACCTGTAGGGCTCCACTTTAAGTTAAAGCATTTCCTTTCTTATGCTGTGATGAAACAACACACCAAACCATCATTTAGTCTTTGTATAAAAAAAGAATGCAATCGTTATTATCTATTTCCCAAAATATAATAAATACATATAAATAAAAAGCATAAGAAAATAAATCACAACATGTGTACAAACACTCATTTGGTCATTGTCATTGAAATTATTTCGATTAGTTTTTTATCCTTGTATGGATGTGAACAGCAGAGGGCCCACTTACCTCACTTGTCTAGAAATATATTTTGATGTGGCCTTAAATCTCAGTTGTTTCAAGGTCAAGGCCACTGTAAAATAATTATTATTATATTGTAGCTTGGTTTCTGTGAAAATAAATTACAGAAAACATCATCTTAAAAGAGGAAATGTCTTGGTTCATAGACCAACTTTGCCCCCTTGGTTTGTTTGGTTGGTGGCTTTGGTGGTTGTGTGTTTAGATTATCTGTAAAATAAAATGGATTGGCCAATCTTTACCGCTGTTTGCACGTATAAAAGTTAACTCACCATTGTGAAGGCTGTAAAGAACTTTTTTTTAAGAATTGGCCAATTAAACTAGCTGACATCTAATGTTATTGTGTGGTCTCTAGCAGATAGTTTCTGGATCAAGACTCAAGACACTCACACTCAGTCTTCTTCCCTCATCACTTAAAGGGGTCAAGCCATGTTGAGCCTTTTTGTGACTTTTATATGGATTTATAAGATTAGATTGAATCAAAAATCAAACCATGGACATTCCCAAAAAAAATTGTTTCTTAAAACGGGTGCATCATTGACGACGTCACACGATCGTCACAACGTCACGGCCGGATATCAAAGGGCTGAATTCCCTCCCCCCGAAGTGATGCACTATCCACAAAGTAACATCTCTCGTGATATTCGGAAACCAATACATGCAAATCAAACAGAGTGAAATGGGAAAGAAGTACACAACTTGGAGTTGTGATATTAAAAGGATTAAAAGGACTTGTAAGGATTAAAAGAAGCTGCTCAATTGCAGGGTGTAGAGGAACCAAACATCTATATGACTCTGGCTCTTAGAGGTAAGGTTGTATAATAGTGTTCCCTCCAAACGCCATTATAGTGTCTATCAATGTTGCTAGCTCTGTGTTCGTGTGTTAGGGTTAGGGTTAGTGAATTTGCTCCTAATTAATCCCTCTTGAATCTAAGTTGACCGTCACTCAGTAACTTTGCATATGCAAATCACTAACCAATAGGTGCTTAACTGGGGAGTGGTTACAAAGTTTACCGAATGAAAATCCCAGTTCATTTCTGGACTCTTTTCTGTCTTTTAAGTTTTATTTTAAATATTATATTAAAAACATTCTTCTAGAAACATTTATAAATATATCGTTTATAACTGTATGTTGTTTTAATTTATTTTATGGTAAATTGCAGAAATACTAGATTGTTTTCCACAAAGTAAATGTGAATTAGTTTTTTTAAGAGTAGCTGGATGGAATAAAAATATTTAGTTAAATTTGTTTATTAACACTCAAGCATAATTTATTTTAGTTGTAGCTTTATACAGTAGTTTTATTCCAAATGACTTCAACAGTATTTGTCTGGTCTATGTTTCTGTGAGGATTATTTTCAAAAGCAAGCAATTAATTCCGTTTGTGTTGAGAATGTTGTAGTCATGCCAGAATTTGAGGCATGAACTAATCACTATTCTAAGCTTTCTGCCAAGACTGAATTATTCCACTTGATTAGCTGTTCAATGAAGCCATCAAGATTTGATTGAGAGACCCTTATTTTGGAAAGCAACGTTATACATTATTTTCCTAACAATAATGTACAGAGATTCAGAATTTGGGAGTTTTATTTTTAACCCACGGCAAATTTTAGGTCAGCGTCTTAAATAAATTTTTAATGAGATCTCAAAGGTGCGGTATATGCAACTTTTCAAAAATGCTTTGCTGAACCAATTTCAACTCGTAGACAATCAGGACGAGGGATTGTTTGACATCTAGAGAATGTCAAATATCAGCTCTGGATCAGAGAAATCACATAAAGCATCTATTATCTGAAAATGAGCAAACCCATATGCATCTCATTAAACCAAGAACACATTTTATCAATAGACATACATTTATTTACCTTCATTATAAAAAATATAATTAACTGATCATAAATCACAGATCAACACATGAAACTGAACATGGACTGTAAGAAGATCTTGCAAAAGCATAAAGGAAGGACATGCATGCAAACCCTTGGCCTGGAACATTCGTGTTTCGTGGTTACAGAGCTAACCCAGTTTTAGTGAAATCCTGCTTCAGATTCAAGATCGGTACTGATGAAAGTTTATGGAGAATAAGGTTAAGTAAATGTTAAAACACAACAGCAAAAAGCTCATGTTCATGTGGGAAAAGAGCTAGAAATAACATGAAAGCAGACACAGCGGGGGGCGGGGGGGGGTGATCTCAGGCGAGGTGAACAAGAACAAAGAATTAATCACTGTCAAGTTATTCGTGAAGGTTCACAAGGGTTTAATGCATATTGGGGAAATATTTAAATGTGTTGACCAAGAAACTGAATTACGTAACGTTCACTATAGGAAAAAACATGATTGACTTTAAAGCTAAAATATGTCACTTTTTTCACCACTAGATGACACATGGATTCTGTGCAACAACAAAGTCCAACTTTTGGTTATGTAGCAAATTTAATTTTTCTAAATTAAATTTACTGTAATTTCTGGACTATAAGGCACTTTTTTCTCTCACTTTAAACCCTGTGGGTTATAAAATGAAGTACTATTTTGAACAATTTTTTTTTAAGAAGAAAGACAATCAATCTGGCTGTCAATAAAGAAAAATGAGACAGCAAAATGGAGATGTGGAGGCGTCGCATTCACTTTCATTTCACCATTTTCATCCATTTCACCAAAATTAACATTCTATGGTCATTTAAAAAATTAGTTTTTAGTAATGATTCATTGAAAAACCAGCTCACAGCTCAGCTGACATTTTTGAAGTTCATAACTCTTGGATAAGAGTAGTATACCTAAATGAGGATTTTTCCAAATTCATAAATTATTAGCAAGTAGTAGGATAGTTAAAGTGAACAACTTTAAAAACTTTTCTATATTCTCCAATTTTCGTTAGACATGTTTAATGTGCTTTAATGTGGTTTGAAGAAAGATAATTTTCATGATGCTAATCTATGAATGAGCCAGAAGACTCACCGTCAATACTGATGCCTGAAAACATTGATAAATGTATTAGAGTAGTCATTCTCTTAAACCTTGTAGTGGTTGAACTGTGTATGCTAATGAAATGTGATCTACTTTGCTGCAATGTTGTTTTAATGAGGTTCAATTGTTGAAACATGCCAGTCTCTGATAAAGTGCTTCGTAACATGAAAAGCACATTCTTACAAAATGTGTATCTAAGGAAATCTGAACTTCAGCTGCTCCATTTTGAGGCTGTGATCAGCTATGAATGTTTTATAGGACATTACTGCACTCATGGACACAGGAGGTTAGAGGTTCATAGTGTCACTTCATATCCACACAGCTCTGAGACATGCCTGCTCTAGTCTACCTCCAACACTACCATTCGTACTCTCAACCCTTCTTTCTGTGTTAATGCTGTCACAAAGACTTTACCTAACACACCCATACCTTCCACAGAGATACATTTGATTCTTTTTCATTTGATAAATCAAAGAAGTGTCATTGTTCCTGTTACTGTGTTTAATATAAAAATTTAAATACCGGTTCTTCAATGATCAGCAAACTGTGCAGTTTTAAAACCCCCTGAAGCACTTCCTCTGCAGTACTGAGTTTTCTTTCATTGAGGGCACATATCAAAATGTCCAGGTTTTAAACTTTTAAAGCAGTCTTTCCTAATGCATTCCCAAGAGATCTAAGAAGGAGCTCAGTCCTCAGAAAATAGATTGAAAATCTTAGTTGGAGCATTTAAAGGTGCGTTTATAATTTATAATAAATATTTGACCTCTCTAGACTATCACTGAAAAGGAAGTTTTAGGCAAAACCTTAAAAAGGGAAAATGATTAACATGACTGCTCATGACGAATGGGCATCAGCTGAGCATGACTGCAGCAACTCAAGGAAAGGGAAAACCAAGAAACTATATATATATATATATATATATATATTTATGTGTGTGTGTGTGTGTGTGTGTGTGTGTGTGCGTGTGCGTGTGTGTGTGTGCGTGCGTGCGTGTGTGTGTGTGTGTGAAATACTTTATAACCCTGTACATATAATTTTTTTTATATAGGACAAGAATCGTTCCTTTTTTTATTTATCATGTTTTTATTACAAGTAGACCATAACACTACCGTCATTATGTTACCCTATATATTATGTTGTGTTCACACCGAGAATTGGTAAATGTGCAAATCGTTGCGAAATCAACGCAATAAACTATGATTTCAAACATGCACTGAAAAAAATGGAGCCACTCTATATCAGTGACATGAGTGCTGGGGGAGGAGCTTCCAGTAGGCTTTTTTCACGAGGCAAAATGGAGGATATGCCAGATGTTTACTAACAACCAGCTTCTGTTTTACTTGCAGAGTTCCCCCAGTAAGTAAACCTTTTAATTTGTCCTCCATGTTTGTTTGGAGGGTTTTTTTTTTAAATAACACGTCATCAACAGAAGAAGCTCCTGGTTGGCTGGCGCAAATGCTGATATGTATATCAGTCTTGAGTGTGCATCAAAAGTTTAAAATTACAATTTTCTCAGCGTGTACGCCTGTGCTGCATTCTTCGTTGATTGTGCAGTACCTGTCGTAGATGCTATTGCCTCTCGGATCCCATAACGCGATTAAACACTTGAATAACTCGGCTAACCAAACAAATTCCGGTCTCTGTGTGAATGGATGGTTATCGTGCAATGCAATTCAAATATGCTACCCCAAAATTATTTGTGTAATGCAATTCTGTCTTTGTTGAAAGTAAATCAAAAGGAATATAGACCCAAGTAACTCATTACGTTTCTAAGAAAGTTATATTGTAGTGTAAGGTATTTCTTTTTAATTGCAGTAATAAGTAGTGTGGAATATACTCTAGTATGTAAGTAACTTGCACAACACTGCTCTTCACCGGCATGAAGTATTTTTCGTTATTTGTTGTAACGTTTTTTTAAGAGTTCTTAGACACTGTGTCTGAAAGAAATTTCCAGCCCTATTTTCTTTATCATTTATTGATGCTGACATTCGGTAATGATCAAAATCAGCTCCATGCTGTTTGTCTTCACAGCCCAAAAGTCTGAAATCTGCACGCATTACTACAAGCAGTGTACCCATTTCCTCTCCCGCTGTGAGCACAGATGCACACTCTCCCCTTCCTCCCCCACTCTTGCGCTTGTTCTCTCCTCCATCCCACATCCCTCCCTCTCTTTCTCACTTCAACAGTGCCATTTCTGTTCCTCCTGCTTTATTTTCCTCCTCTCCCTTCATCACTCTCATCTGCGTGTTGTCTTTTCCATAAAATGCTTGTTTTTTATTTGTCTCCCATTTTGCTTTGTAATACTGTTGATAGTCACGGATGAAGGGATTTTTATCATCCTCCAACCTCCTTTTATGCTCATTCACGGAACATCTTCTGCTGTCTGCTTTTCTCTCAGGAGAATTGTCTTTATTATTTCCTCCATTAATTCCTTCTCTCATACGAGGCAGCGTGTGTTTGATTCCAGATTCTCAGCAAAGGGATTTTTTTCTGAACTGGTATCATGTTCTATTTCCAGCTGGTGATCATGGCAGGGACAGTTCTACTGGCTTACTACTTTGAGTACACGGATACGTTCCCGGTCCACGTTCAAGGATTCTTCTGCTTCGATAAAACCTTCTCCAAGCCGTATCCAGGACCTGAAGATGACAGCAAAGCTTCTCCGGTGCTAGTGTACTCGCTGGTCACTGCCATCCCCACAGTCATCGTAAGAGTCTCACTGCCATTCACAAACTCACACTTCTCAGAGGTGCCACACGTGTGTCTTTGATTGTGAAGGGAGCAGTGATGAGTGTGTTTGTGAGTTCAATTGCACATGCAAAAAACATGTCTGCTGAATTTTTGTTGGAATTAAAAAATATACTCATCAAAATTAACCTTTTTTGTCCTAAATGTTAGAATTTACAAAATTTAAAATAAATATGTGTATAAATAATTTACAACTCTGGTTGAGCTTTGTGGTAGGAATGATTTTTCTTTGTGATGTTTTTGTCTTTATCGACACAATCACAATTCAGATGTTTTTTTTAAATACTAAATATTTCAATGGAACTTTGTTTAGTTTCCATCGGTTTCATTTGGGGAGTTCTAAATTAAAAAGCTTCTTTAAAAATTCATTACAGTGCGGTTGAGCACTTTTGAGCTGTAGAGTAGCCAGAAGCTCTTATGTCCTTGTTCTTTTGCACCTGCTCTTTCTCTAGTTTAGATGTTAAGGTTACAGCGCCCCTGTCAGTGAAAATTAGGTCAGAGCAAACATGAGGTTTAGATGGTCGGAGGTCTACTGTTCAGTCAAAGACCAAATCAACACACAAGTTTTAATTCAGTAATACAGTGATGCTGTATTTGATAATTCTTTAAAACTAGGAGCATAAAGTAAGTTGCACATCATAGAAACCAAAGGAAACAGTGTTAGAGAAAAGGCCTTTCTTTTCTTTTGAATGTAAATTTACACTCAGATGCACACAGTTCCTTATCTGTACAAATGAGTGGATGAAAAGAAAAGTGTGCCATAATTTCTTCCTTCACATCACATCAGTGACATTACAGCAGTGCAGAGGAACACCTGAGGCTCCCTCTGTGCTCTGATTGTCACCTGAGGTTGCTTTCACCTCAGAGAGTGCTCACTAATATTTCTCTATTTTAGTTTACAATCGCACATAAAAGAGTGCATTTGTGTTTGCTACTCATAGTTTTATGCTCATGGTAAATGCACAGAAAACAAATATGTGAATATTTGTTGAATTCCTTTAAAAATAAACCAGGCTTTTAAGGTTAACAAATTAGTGTAATGAATTCCCGTAACAACAGACCCCACTTTTCCACTAATAGTAAATGGTTGTGGATTTCCAAGCAGTAAAATGTAGAGTGTTTAATTGACTCTGTTCTGAGTCTATTCAGGCCTAGTCTATATAGATGTGAAATAACATCTCAAACTGGACAAATAAAATGTATTAGGTTGGACTATATTTTATTAGTTTAAAACAAACATTTACACAGTATAAGTGCAAGTTTTTGGTGTGAAGAGCTGGCATTTAGATGACAACTTTATAGATATTTTATCTCAGTTTAAGTGTTATTTGTAAATTTTTTCATACTTTGGATAGAGTTAATTTTACTCTCAGTTTTTTACTGTGTAGTCAGATTTCTCAGACAAGTACATTTTGAGAGCAAATCCTTTCTCCGTTAGTTATTTATCGTTAAAACAGGCTTAGACTAGCAATTTACTTAACTTTCAAATACTTCTGTGTGTTATCACATCAATGGGTATCTATTGAGTATGTTGCAAGTTTGCCAGGATTTCGTATACTTTTCGTCTACTATACTTTCTTTGTAAAGCACTCCATGGTAAGATGCTGTTGTATATTGCTGAGCTTTTACCCCTATATATTCACTGTGCTTAACTGGTTTGTTAGTATTCACTAGACTAAAGGTTCATTGCAAGCGTTGGGGTGGTCTGGTCTTTTGCTTGTTTGTACCTCAGTTTTTGAACTCACTTCCTTTGGACATGGTCCATTATCGAATTCTCAGCCTTCAAGGCAGCTTTGAAGATGCAATTGTTAAATCTTCCTTGTGTAGGGGGTGAGATGTGGTGGGTATCAGTAAAGTATTTTACATTTATATTTGAGTGCATGGTTATGCAGGCATTATGTTTTACCCCTTTCAGACCCTACATCCATTTAAATGGATGTCACATGTTAGGCAGAATTTTTTGGCTTTTAAGAACTTTCACTCAAATTAAAATAAAAATTTTACTCCATAACACATTAACATATATGACTTATCTCAAATTCAAACAATATAGAGAACATATATTGAATTATTGCAACTAGACCCTACTAGAAAAGAATAAGCACTTGAAACATTTTTATTCTTGTAAAAATTAGAAACGGGTCAATTTAACCCGAAGGCCACACAGGGGTTAAATGGCAGCAAGACATTTTATGATGCATTCTGAAGAAATGTCACTACTCTGAACAGAAGCATTGCAGCACTTCACACCAAGTGGAGAAGAAAGCAAGATTTTCAGTAGTCTTATTCACATTAACTGATGTATTTGGAATTACTTTTAGCGTGATTGTTTCCTGATTGTTTGTGAAAAAGTGTCAAAATAAGGTTAAAAATTGTATTTAAAATAGCAAACTAAACATCAGGATTCCTTGAACTTAATAATGTATTAAAACACATCAACAAATCATTAAAACTTTTTATATAAATAATATCCACATTTGGAGGTTCTTCATCATTACAGATTGTTCCCATTTTTCTGAAAACGGCAAAATAATTCAGGTCTGAAATGGTTAAAGTGACCATGATTTAGCTTTGTCTTATGTTTATGTAGTATGCATTTAGTTATCTGAGCAACTTTTAGAAATAATGATTTCATTTAAATTAAATGTGCTATGTAAATGCACATGTAAAAATATTTGACCTGTAAATATGTGAAAAACCTAATTTAAAAACATTTTATAAATAATTTACTTTGTTTACAATGACTGGCATGATAAACAGTTTAAAAAAATTATTTAATCTTCATCTTTCAGCTTTACAGACAAGTGGCAAGTTTTAGCTTTAGATATTAAAGTGTTTAATCACTCTTTTATTGTGATTTAAAACTCATTTTGTGCAATGCTTTAGATTTCAATGGAAATAAAATAATTTATCATTTAATGATCTGTCTGAGATAGCAGCAGAGGATACCAATAATTTGTACTATATTATTTTCTCCAAGAATTGTCCATGTTTCTTCATACATGATGTATCTTTCCTTTATATCTCGAGTGAGGTGTCACGATTCTATTCACTACAGATTTTAGTGAGCATCCATCTTTATCTCTTTGTGTTAGGGTTTCATCTGTGCTCCGTAGCTGTGTGCATGCGTGTACACGTGTGCGTTTCTCTAGGTTCTTGTAGTGTGTGGGCGGTTTGAGGAGTCTTATCTGTTGCTGTGAGCTGAGTCTGGAACTGGTGAAAAACACTTTTTCTGTTGGCTTGTTTCCTCTATAAACATGGGTTTGAACCTGCTGAAGGGAATTAATCATTGAGAAGAGCTGCTTCTTATATCCAAAGACGTTAAGCGGGTCTCTAATTTACAGCAATTAATCAGATTTATGCTCTCTGATGTCATACTGAACTGGGTCTGCATCTTCTTTACCTTATGATCCCCCGTGTCTCTGTTGGGTGCCTTGTAGGGTACTGGTGGAGGTAACAAATTACCACTATAACTTATGTTGTTGTGTTAAGTTCATTTTTGGGGTATTTGAACTTTCATTAGTATTTTAAGTCTGTACTTTTACTTGTACTTGAGGACAACTTAATATAAGTATTTTTTTTTCATCTTTTTTAATTTGTTAAGGTGGATTGTAATTTTGGAATGGAAATGATATAAGCTGATTAAATGTTTATGTTTATTAAGTAGATTTTTTTACATAAATATATTAAAATATGGATGGTCTGTTATATAATATGCATAATATAAAACACATCTTACAGTTCAGTTACTGCTGTTTAAAAAAATTCTAAATGCCTTTTGTAAATTGGGTTTTTTTCCCTCGGCTCAATAAAATTCAATAAATACCACCAGCAAAAAAGTAACTAGTACTCTGAGAACTGAGTACTCAGTAATTTGTACTTTTACTTTAGTTTTTTTTAACACTTGTAATTTTACTTGTAATTGGGTATCATTTCAGCCGTGTACTTGTACTTGTAGCTGAGTACAAATTTCCAGTTCACTTTCCATCACTGCCCTGTATATGGTAACATGAATTCTCTGGAGTACTGTTGACAAAAGGGAATTATTCTTGTTTTTAATGTTGCAAATAAATATAAAACTGTGTAACATTAAATAAAGCAAAACTGTTCAGTCACAGCTTTTCCTTACAGCTATTTTCACCTATTAGTGCAAAATAATGACACATATTAAAATCTTATACGAAGAAAAAAAAACTTTTGTTTCAAATCTGTTTTACATTCATAGCAAATGATACATGAATGTTTTACAAATAACTATGATATATATTTATTTTAGTTGTCTCTGAGATCTCTCACTATTCTTTCAAGAATGTACTCTGCATGATTTAGGAGTGAAAGGATACATCAGATCACATCACAAGTTTTGAAAATAAACCAATCAAAGGGGTTATAACCATCAACAATATAAGGAGATGCATCTTTGTCATTAAGAACCTATTAGTATAGAACCAGTTTGTGTTGATCAGATTGATCTCTCAACTATGATATGGCCTTGCTATCCAAACTTGTACCCTACTTTATTTTGGTCTACAGTAATGATGCCTTCTTATATGGTAGAGAGTGTGCTGTCTTTGTTCAAATGAATGCTTTATGTAGTCTGCCTTGATCTGGCTCAGCAGAAAGATACAGACTCATCCAATCTAAAGCTGCAGCTTGTTGTCAACACATGCCATTCATGATAGATGTTTGGGGACTCTCAGCTCATGCTGTTTGTCCCAGCGCTGTGGATTTGCAGAAGTGTGTTCCTGTGACCTCATTCTATTTATCTGCTAAAAGTTGCATGATATTGTAAAGATGCTTTCAGACCTCCTACTCTTGGTAAAGTTAAAACTAAACACTGTTGTAATCATTTGTTTCTATTAAATATAACTAAATCAAGTGATGTGAAAGGCCATCAGTCCTTTTTTAAATGAATGAGTGCAACTGAAACACTTGGCTTTGTCTGTATCACATGCTTTTTGACAATCATACATTTTAATGGGCAACTTAGATTCTTAAAGTATCCTCTTGGACTCTAATATGAAAGGGAGAGAACTATATGAAGATAATGATGAACAAGGTGCATGAACAGAAATATGTTAGACAGAACTGCTCTTAACAATGAAATTTTCGTTGAGGTCCATGTCATTCTTACTGAGCTTTATTCAGTGCACACAAATGCCCGGAGGATGCATTTAAGCTCTCTCTGCAGAGACAATCCAAAACCTAATCTTGGTAAGCTTCAAATGAAGACATCGTCTTTTGTTTAACACTCCTACTCAGCATTCAG
The DNA here is from genome assembly GCA_900490495.1 of Danionella dracula. Lineage (NCBI taxonomy): Eukaryota > Metazoa > Chordata > Actinopteri > Cypriniformes > Danionidae > Danionella > Danionella dracula. The sequence continues at coordinate 10,291,107 of UELW01000996.1, read as the reverse complement.
AGCACTGTGAGTTGGCCATGTGGGCATGAAGTGAGAGATGTGCAGGAGTAGAAAGAGAATCAGGACTGTTTGGAAATTTTAAAAATGAAGAAAATGGATGGCCTTTCACATGGCTTGTTTAGGACACATGAAAACACATATTCGCTGCCAAACGAAGCTTCATGGATTGCTGTGACCTCTTAAAATTTCTGGCAGATAGCATCACAGATGAGTGCTTCTTCGAGGTTGCTAGGTAGCAAGAATGCATGAAGCCTTGTTTTTTTTTAGCTGTAATCTTCAAAGGTATTAGTTAAAAATATTTTTAAAAATTCACAAATTTGATGACATTTTGTGGATATTATTTTATGATGAGGAACCATACTTATGTGACTTGGTTTTCCAAATATCCCTCTCACTCAAAACAACAACTGTTTTTAAGCCACGTATTAAAACTATTTTCAGACTTCATACAGCGTTTATTTCTACATATTCAGCAAAGTGGCTGTGTAGACAGACACACTAACCTGGCTCCGTGATCATTGTCATTCTGTTCTTCTGAATCGCGCTGTCATAATCTTATAAACCTGTGGCTACTATCAGCTGTTCTTTTTAGTGTTTTCCTGCTGCTAATGAGACAGACATGCAAGCGCACGAATAGCTTTAAGATACACTGCGGAAGAGCAAAGTATTTTTCAGAAACAGCAAGTTTTTTATTTTAGCAAAATATTTAAAAAGTCACATTTTCCCCCTGCAGAAAAGGGCATTAATGAATCATCCACAGAGCTGCTCAGAAGATGCTGCAGGGAAGTAAATGGGGTCAGATTTTGTTTCATGTTGGCTTTAAAGAAAAGAATAGAGCAGAATGGCTTGGGAAAGAGGGGAAATAAAAAAATGTCTGTGTGTAGAGCGAAAGATAGAGGGATGATGCTAACCCAGTTTCCCAATATGGCACTTGGAGAGTCGCCCGCAAAAAGACAGGAAGCCTGAATCCACTAAATCAGGAATGACAGAGTGTGTAACCCACAAAAAGGGCAAGGGGAAAGAATGGAGAGATGAAAATAAATCTACAAAGGCTGTGATATCAGCCAACATTCCTTGCAATAAAGATGCACTCATCACAGTTTGAGGAATACAAATGATGTCTTTAATCAGGCAGCTTGTTTAAATGAATATTGAATCTGTGATGTGGAGCAGTCTATTTGTGTGTGTGATTTGTGTCATATTAACAGCAGTGCAAGTGCATCAGCCATCACACTGATGCCATGGTAACACACTGTCAAGAGACCATGCTGAATTCCGCTTTGTATGCAGACATGTCACCTGTAAAGATCTTCAGCATGTTGTCAGGCTGATGGAGAAACCACAGAGACCATTTGTATTTATTAATGTCAGATGTATTCCAGGGTTAGGAACCAACTGGCCATTCTGGTCCATTGAAAAGTGTGCCTCTACCCACAGCAGTAGCAAAATCAGCAATTAGCAAGCTCCTTTTCTTTGAGAACAATGAAGATGTCATTTTTGTGAAACTTCTCATGGTACAAGAGTCTATACAGTTTATGACTCCATATTCAAGATCTAGATTGGCAGAGAAGTAGGCCAAAGCCTGGGGCAGTGCACTGTAGGGGAAAAAAGTTCTGCTACTGGTGAAAAAATACTGGGTTTGAATGGTATTCAAAAACCATGAAATGTGAGATTAAAGGAGTAATGGCCTGGTTTTTTCACTGTAGTTACACTAAGAATTTATTAGAAAAGCTGAACACTTCCATTTCAAAATTGTCAACAATGTCACACTTTGAATTGAGTATTTTGAAGTATTTTTTAAGTCTTGTATACCTTGTATTTAGCAGCTGCAGGTCAGTGACATTGTGTTATTTCCAATAATATGCTGTTCACATTGGTGTAATTGTATGGGAGATGTGATTGTTTTACTTATAAAGTCTCTATTTTTAATTAAAATTGCATTCAATCTCCTCATTTTCTAGCCTCGGCTTATTCCGGAAATGAGCTGAGATTTTCAACTTCGTTCAAGGGATATTAAAGGCGTAAATTACGGGTAAATTCACTAACCCTAACCCTAACACACAAACACAGAGCTAGCAACATTGATAGACACTATAATAGCATTTGGAGGGAACACTATTATACAACCTTACCTCTAAGAGCCAGAGTCATATAGATGTTTGGTTCCTGTACACCCTGGATTTGAGCAGCTTCTTTTAATCTTTACAAGTCCTTTTAATAACCTTTTAACCCTTTTAATATCACAACTCCAAGTTGTGTGCTGCTCTCCTGTTTCGCTCTGTTGATTTGCCCGCGTTTGTTTCTGTAAATCACGAGAGAAGAGACGGATTCGTGGATAGTGCATCACTTCTGGGGCCTTTTCATATCCGGCCGTGATGTTACAATGAGACTTGTGTGAAGTCATCAATGGAGCGAATAAAACCTGTTTTTAAAAGAAACAAATTTGTTTTTTGTTTGGGAATGTCCATGGTTCGATTTTTTTTTATTCAATCTATTCTTATAAATCACTATAAAAGCCACAAAAATTCTCACCATGGCATGAGCCCTTTAAAAAATGCTTATGATAAGGTAAGAAATACACATTTGTTATAACTTTAAAATGGCCCTATTCAACATACAATAATTAAAGGGTTTCATGACCCTTTACATCTCTGGATTCATATGAGAAGATGATTGTCTGTCAGATGCCCTTTCACAGAGTCTCTCATTTCATTTAACCTTTTTAGAATACTAGGATGAGTTCATTTGTTCTTTGGACTGCCTGTTGCAACTTCATTAAATATTTGGAGGTGTTTGCCAGCATTCTGGTTTAAATAACAGTAGGTTGTTGAGAGCTGCTGGCACTCCGTCTGATACAAAATGCCATCTTTTATTCACGTTATGAGCTTGTACAAGGCATGCTTTCAACTAACCGGGAGGCTAGAACAATCAGCATCTGAAAGTTGTATTTGTATGTTTTTGTAAAATGAAAGTTGGCTGTGGTAGAGTAGCTTTTGTAAAAGCTTAATTATGTGTTCACACTTAGTGTTATAATATTATGCTGGCCTTGTTTAAGTGGAATAGATTAAATATTGTTGTCTATGTTTGCCCTGATAAATAAATATTATTAACACATCTTGTGCTCTAGAAGCAAATTAAATATATGATTTAAAGACTAACCTGGTACAGATTTAAATCACACATTCACAAAGATCAAAGTCTACGTGGGTCTAAATCCAGAAACTTTGCATAAGTGGAGAAATCAGTGTCTGATCCTTCCCATGCTTCTTCAATGTCACATTAAACAAGGTGAATTAATCGATTATTATAAGTTCTGTAGAAGCTGTAGAGCAATAATCAAGTTCCTTAGCTTGTTACTAACTCAGTCCATATACAAAACCAACAAACAATTACCAACATTTGTGCAAGCTATCCCACCTTCCATCCCTTGGCCTCTCTCTATGGAGATGCACGAGGCCCAGTCTCTTTCTGTTTGCAGACCGCTCACCGGAACAGCTCGTCTAGTATGCCTCTCCATTGCACACCACCTTCACTTGCTATACTAGGCTATATTAAACCTAAAGGAATGGGTGAAACCATAAATATATAATCAACATTGTCCAATTGTTAAATAGAAATTATTTTAAAAACACTGAAGCAGCATTTGTTTAGTGAAACTAAAGCATTTGTCAAAGTGAAACTAATGAAATGTTAGTGCCTTCCCCTATGCTCCTCACACAGTGTACACTTTCCTCAGCAAACATAGAGAATTTCCTTTCACTTCAGACATCACTTTTTCTCTCTTTCATTCGCCCCACTCTCCTAAAGTATTCAGAAAGCAGAAATGTTTTGACAATTTAAAGCACTACATAAATGGCTTATATAAAATCAATGTAAAGTCATGCTTTTGAAATTGTATTGTTTTTTTCTTGTAAAAATAAACATTGCGTTCAAATGAACATTCGATTTGAACTACAACTCACTAACTCTCTTCTTTAAACATTATGAGTTTCAAGACTGGCTGTGATCATTTTTGAACAACGCACAAAATATGGTCATGTACAGCTGTGCAGAGTAGGGTGGGGTGTGGGTGTGGCTCGGTAGAGAGAGAGGCGCAACGGAAGTGTCAAGAGCTACTATAAGTATTATTAATAATTAACACACCGCATCTTCTCATAAGGTAACAGAGGTCAAGCTTGTTAATAATTATGATGAACAGCGCGTCATCAACAATGCTCAGTACAACAAACAGCACATACTAAGAATTTCATTTTCAAACAGAAAGTCAGAAATTGCGAATAAAAGACAGAAATTACACAGTTTTCACCACAATTAAATCTAAAAGACAATAAAAGTATATTCAATAATGTTCAATGCATGTAAATTACTGAAAAATCTCATAAGAAAACATGTTGATTATATATATAGTCAACTTTCATCAGGGTGTGTTTTACTTCTTACAACTAAACCAACAGATATAATTCAAACTCTCGACTGTGTGCGTGAGAGACATATTTTTTAAACTTCCAGCAAATTCGTTTGAAGTGAATGTGAGGCAAGGCTATTATAACACTTGTGTCATTAATATGTTATAAAAAATGTTATAAAACTCAAAGTACATACTGTTCAAAAGGTTGCAGTTGGGATGCGTTAAACATTTGAAAGCCAGGTGCACATAATTGGCAGTACCATTTTGGAACTTTTGTTATACAAAATATGTTCTTGTGAAATATTACCCCCCCCCCTTACTATTAACTGAGAGTGGGAAAAGCATAGAATGTACACAGAGTTCATTTTAAAAAATTCTATATTACAAAACTATGTTACTCAGCTACTATATAGTCTTTTATGTCTATGTTATTTCTGGTTTTACCTTCTATTACTTAGTTAAAATGGGATTCCTTCTGTAACATGTGTCACGATCCTCATAAGAGAAGGGTAGTAGCAGAACCCAAACGCACGACAGCCAGAGGTTCAGTCAGTCTCTTTATTATTAAACAGAAAATAACAACACAAAATAACCTACGAGGGGGAAAACCTCCAATAACTAAAGTAAGCATACAAGTATAAGATAAAGAACTAAAACGGAATAAAGACTACAACAGCACTAAATACATTCAACAGGAAGAATGGTGTGACATAAACAATGCAGCAATACTAAACAAAAGAAGAAGAAGTCTTATAAAGGAAGATAATTAACCTACACGAGAACAGACACAGGAGCCTTAACTCAACTGAACCGGGGAGTATTAGACACAGGTGGAAAACAATCAAGACTGTGAACAAGACAGGAGTGAATCTACAAACTGCAAAGAAATAAACAGAAGCTAACGCTATAATGACAGAAAACAAGAAGACTTAACAAGAATAAAAAACCTAAAACAGTAAACAAAAACAGAACCCTGACAAACATGTAAAACTAGTGAATAAATGGCAGTCTCTGGAAGTGGTCTGTTACCATACTTGATATGAATAAAGGTAAATTATCTTAACACTCATCTCTGTGGAGATTAAGGAGCTAGAAGATTTCTCTTTTGGGTCAAAACGCAATTTAAATTGTTTCTTGTTTGGTTATTCATCAGCATATGTTTGCTATGCAGGAAAGTTTTCGTAAAAGTAAAATATATTTTTAAAAACACTGAAGCTGTTTTTATTGATGTTATAAAAAACATGTTAGAAATATCACATGTTGTTTCACCAGTTTTCAGAAAGAACTATAAAGTTAGTTTAACTTTAGTTTGGCATCAATCTTTAGTTTAAATGAAAAAAGATTAAATATTAAATACTCTGTTAACAAACAGTGACGCTCTTAAGGTTCATGTTTTATGAAGACAGTCCCCATATTGCACATTGAGGATGCTAAATCTGTCACATCTCAGCTGTTGATGCTGCATTTGTCATTTTTACATTCATGGGACTGAAATGAGATTTTATCGCTGTGCTACTTCGCTTGTACATTCTGTGATTGGAACCTAAGTTAGGATCTTGACGATGACAAATGCTCCCTCCAACATTCAGCTGGCAGTTTAATCAGTTTACTCCAAATAAAGATTGCAGATCCCCTCAAGCGTCGCTGTCTGTTTGATACATGCACCCGAGTAACCTTTATCTCTCCCATCTGTGTAGATCCTGCTGGGTGAGCTTGTGTCCTTCTTCACTAAACCTGAGGCCACACAGGAGAAGACAATCGTCACAGCTGACTGCTGCTTTTTCAACCCGCTGCTCAGACGCATCGTTCGCTTCCTGGGTAAACTATGCTTACTTTTATTAAACATTAATGCTATAGGTTCATTCTATTTTTGTTGTAAATTCTATATTTCATTGATTTTCTGTGTAAATTAATTGTGAGTACATTTACAGTGAGTGTAAATTACAATGTGAGTAAGGTCTCTAAAAATACTCTAAAGTTACAGTTACACTGTTAAAATGATTCAAAAATAACACAAAAAGGTTAATTTAAATAATGTTGTGATGGTTTTTAGGCATCTTGTTCAGAGTACACTCCGCCTTTGTGAAGAACCAGGATTTTATTTAGGGACCCATTTGTGGGTAAATAGATTGGACATCAGAACCTGTATACATATAGTTCTATGACGCAAAGTTTATACAGCAATAGAGATTCTTTTGGATTGCTTAAAAGTCCAGCCTACATGTTCTCATTTGTTTGATTGAAGTGTCATTGTAATGCTTGTACAGCTGACTGGAGCAGTCATCTGATCAGTAAGTGCAAAACTCAGAGATTCAGCACAATATAAGATCAGATGTCATGAGCTCATGACAGACCCAGAGTCCTGAAACCTGTGATTCAATTTTTTCTTGCTAAATGAAATCTTATTCAGATAGAATTGTATGTGTGAGTAGCTCCGGTTTTAACCCATATACAGCTTCCTTGTCTTGCCTTGTGGAGAATGCATTTCATTGATTTTATATATTTTGCATGAACCCCTTTAGACCATGTGTCCATTACAATGGACATCACATTTCAAGACACATATCACAAGACACACATCACATTTGACTCAAGTAACGTTTTGCCTGTTTTTCTTGAAATTATGTGTTTTTAATGCAGTAAATATTCAGAAAATTTCTAAGTGTAGAAATCTGATAAATAAATTGTACTATTCTTCAAAAATAAAATAAAACATTTAAATTATTTTTTCACGTTTAGTGTACTTTTGTTGTTATGTTACTTTTTAATCTTTCTATGATTTCCAGAAGACCTAATGTATAAAACATGACCAACTAATGAGCATTATAAGCCTTTAACTGTCACACGAAGAAAAAAGCGATTGAAAAATATTTTCCTAATTTCATCACAATTTTTTTCCACATCCAACAGTTTTTAAACTTTTACTTTTAATCTTTTTGAACTGAGTTATCACTTAAAAATATTTCACCTTTTCATTTGTCAAAGAATATTTTGTGCTTTGATTTTTAACCTGTCAAGTAAATAATAAATAAAATACAGCTATTTACATTATGCTCAACCTTCTGGTATGGTGGGAATGTGTATATATATATGTATGACTCAAGAAGTTAAAATCTTTTGGTGTTGTTCCACTGCTACTTTGTCTACAGGATGTTACAAACATATTGGTTCTTTTTTTTGAATGTTACAAAAATTGTGTGTGATGAAAGTGTGATGGTGTTTGAGCTTCATACAGTGGAAGGAATGTATACATTTTATCAACTTTTGCTCACATCACTGCTGTAGGAGAACCACTAGCTGACTGATTAGGAAATTCAGAAAAATAATTATTTAAAAAATGTTGAATAAAAGATGAGCTGATTTACATGCACACATTTTTTTTTCAGAGAACACAAAACCTTTTTTCCTTCATTACAAGAGGATATCATTTTAGGGGATCTGTTATAATAAACCCCATCTCCCGCTCTTATTTTTAGGTGTGTATTCTTTTGGCCTCTTTACCACCACAATCTTTGCCAACGCAGGACAGGTAGTGACAGGAAACCAGACACCTCACTTCCTGTCCACATGTCGGCCAAATTACACAGCCCTGGGCTGCCACTCACCACTGCAGTACATCACAGAACGCCGAGCATGCACCGGGAACCCTTTCCTCGTCGCCTCGGCACGAAAATCTTTCCCTTCAAAGGATGCTGCGCTGAGTATGTACTCAGCTGTCTACACAGTGGTGAGTACATCCTGGACAAGAACTAAACATGACACAGCATGTGTGAGTCTCTCCCAACAGTGAAATGTGACAGAGGTGTGACTTGTTACTCATCTACTGGAGCTGCTGTGAGATGATGATTCAGAAGATCCTGTCATGTATCTGCTGTGAAATTCAGCATCTAACTGCTCTTCAGTGTTACTTGAATTTATTGTCAAGGCTTTCATTTCAATCGTAAATGCAATAAAATGTATGTGATATAATAATACATAATGCTAATTATTGGCAAAACTATGTTGCTATGTACTTAAAATAGTTTTTTTTTAATATTATTTTAAATGAATGACAATGGTTCATATTGGTATATGACTAAACATTCAAAGTATCCTCTTCACATTAATGTGTTTTGCTTTTCAAATATACATATATATCATTTTACGTGTCACTGTTAAACACGCTAAATAGAAATAAAAACAAATTTTTAAATCATTAATTTATTCAAAGAAACATATATAAACATCATATTGTAATCAGGAATAAAACTTTAACTTTTATTGTTCTATTTAGTCATAGATTTCATTTCATTTTTAATAGTTTGAGAAAGTTAGAATTGATATTAACTATAACAAATATAACAATTTGGATTTTAGTTTTTTTTATTTAGTTTATTTAAATTGTTGGTTTGATTTATTCAAGCCCTAAAATGCAGAATGGGATTTATCAAAAGTAATTTCAGGGATGGAGGACTCATCTAAATCCAAAATACACTTGTGACCCATCGACAGGAACTATTAAAATCAGTATACATTGCTAATGTTCTGTAGGAGTGTTTGTTGATGTTGCAAATGTTTACACTGACCCTGAATTATTGCAATTTCCTCTTTTAAGACCAGAAAAAAAATTAAATGTGTTCCATATTTTTTTACAAACTTGGAGATAAAATTCATCCCTGAAAGGGTTAAAGCTGTATCTTAATATTTTAGTGTTTCTATGTTTTTGCAATGCTATGCAATGCAAAGTTGTAGAGGCACCAGAAAAGACTATCTCTGGGAGACTGCGCACTCTACCAGTCTTTACATAGGGAAAAGATATGCATGTCAAGCTAATTGTGGATTCTGTTCATAGTGTTAAATGTTGGTGTGAATGGTGAGAGTCTGTTAATTGGGATCGGAACATGATTCTTCAGTGGGTGTAGAATTAATGAAAATCCACTTGTGAGAAGTAATGGAAACACTTTTGCCTATTAAAGTCCAATTGTTCAGAGGATGCTACAGTAGCATGTATTTGTGTGTGTGTGTGTTCCCTGCAGATGTACGTGACTCTGGTATGGAAAACCAAAGGCACAAGGCTGACCAAACCAACACTTTGCTTGACACTAGTGTCTATGGCTGTTCTGGTGGGCATCGTGCGGGTGGCTGAATATCGTAACCACTGGTCTGATGTTCTCGCAGGATATCTGACAGGAGGCGCCATCGCTGCTTTTTTGGTCAGCAATATGTAGCAATCATGATCATTATTTCAGTAAACTACATGTTAAAACAGGTTATCGCATTACTAAATGTAGGATTTGTCACATTTCTATACATTTTACTTAAAAAAAAAACAACAAACACTGTTACATCATTATGAGAAATTTAGGTATATCAATATTGTAATAGTTATTCCAGTACAAATGTTTTGCTTTATTTGGTTAATCGTTTTATTTTAATATTCATTACTAATGTGCATTATTATACATGTTTGTTCATATCTTGTTTCATATCTGTCCATCTCAGAGGGTGACATGGGTCATTACTCTGAACGCACACACTAGTGTGACAGCTAATTCTAGTACTCAGATGGTCAGTGAGTATGCAGATAATCCACTGGCTTTAGACTTCATCCTTTATCCTCTTAATCCAAGTCCAATCCCAACCACATAATTCAACACCAAAGACGAACATGCTCTTCCTATAAAGCTGTAATCATCCTGTATTACCTTACAGCTAAAAGTCTCTTTTACTTTGACACATTATTAACCATGTTTCCTCTTTCACCTACAGGTGACATGTGTGATTAATAATTTCCAACAGACTCAGCCTCACGTTCCACGAGTACCACCTCCTGTGCTCGTGCCGCGCTCTGAGCCCTCAATCAACATGCCCATGGTGCCAATGCCCTGTGTGGAGAATCCACTCGAAAAGTTAAGTGGCCCTCAGGTAAGGGGAGAGGGGTGGGGCACTGGGCATCAAGAGAGGGAGGTCTGGGATGGGAAACAAGAAACACAAAGCTAGATGCTAGCTATCAGTTAATGCTAACGCTTCACTCACTATTAGCTGGGCTAAAAAAAATTTTTAACAAAAGGAGAAAGCAAACAGTACATTGAAGAAAACAAAAACTAGCCTACTATAATGTGTCAAATCATGAGCTAAGTCTGCAGAGTCTTTTTTTTTCAACAAAAGCCTTTGTAAAACTCTATGAACAAAACAAATGCTAGGTTACTCTACTGCATAACATAAGCAAGGAACAAATCCTACTGGGTAAAAAAAAAAAAACAATAAAGAAGGATCAAGCCAACAAACTGTCCAATGCGGAGGCACCGTATTTGTAAAAAAAGGCTTTGTAGTTCTGCACTATCTATGCGCCGATCAATATTGGAGTGATAAAAATGCTAACAACTAGCTAAACAAAATACAACACAGGTGCTAACAAAGGACAGGATTTATTTACCTCTTCATATATCAACTGATACAACTCCATACATATATCTGTTGTGGTGTGGAAACACTGTCTTTGTTCTTTATTACAAGGTGGTGAAATAACAATGCTAACATTTAGCTAGCTAGCCAAGGAATGTTATTTACTATATCACCGAAGTTTGACTCCTTTATTCTTTTTTAATATGTGGCGCAAGCCAGGAATGACTGTGAAAGCACTCGCTCTGCTCCATTTCGACCAATCATGAAGCTCGCGCTTTGTGAACCCTTGCTGCGAAGTTAGAAAATTTGAAAGGTCCTCTGCAGACGTAAGCCGATTAACCAGGGGTTATATGAATGCACAACCTTCGCAAAGGGCCATTCATAGGCTTGACACATTTGAATTGGCCTTAGGAAAATAAACTATCAGCTAACAAATGTTTGAAACTGTGCTAACTTCTTCCGTTGTGTAACAAAAGCTAGCAGTTAATTTTGCTGTGAGACCAAGAGTCAGTTAACATGAGTTCTAAAAAAGTATCTCCAGTGACCTCTTCATCATATTTGTATTCTGAATTTTACTCTGTAATGATTAGTTCAAGGCTTGTCTTGATTAAATATGTTTATTCTAATCATAACACAAGTCTTGCGCTCTTTCAAAAATCTCTACTTTTGCCCCTGCCAGGTTCCAGGAGTATTGTATACCGGCATCACATGACCATCAGCCATACCTGGCCCTCACCCCTCCCGATGTGCTCATCCACTCACGTCGCTCCATCTCCAGTGCAGTCTAGACCTGCCTTCAGAGCACTCGACCACAGTTCGCCCTAGACCGTCGCTCACTAGATCGTTCTCCACTCAGGTCTAGAGGCCCTTGCGTCAGCTATACTGCCCCATAGAGGCTGACATTAACTAATGCTGCATTTACAAAAGACAGAAGATGACAGAGATGGGAAGAATGTCCCACTCAAGACTGTTATTCCGATTTCGCTCTCTCTGGTTATCTTTAAAAGCAGCAGTGACTGGTCTGGGTATGTACATACATGATAATTAGCGTGGCTTTTGATCAAGAGATTTTGTTAAAACAGATATATAAACACAGAGAACAAGTCTTTAAATCATCATGAACAAAATTAAGGTGGTATAAGAAAATGTATCTTTCTTAACAGGCTTTCACACTGAATGTGAATGGAGCCAACATTATAGCTCTGCTCATGGAGAGTTCGGAGAGTAGAGCACTGTATGGCCGCTAGACCATCTCTAATTCACTCATGGTGGACTTGGTGCGAAACGAAAGAGAGTGTTTGTTCGTTACTTTAGAAAACTCCTGATTTGTAGAAGTACATTTTCTACAAAAGTTTACATTTTCAATTTAGGCGAGCACTCCAAAGCCAAGCCTACCATTCGTGCCACACAGCTCTCAATACTCACACAGCACCAAATAACATGAGATTGTGTCTTCTCATAGACTTAACATGTAAATCACTCGCACCTCCAGTGTTCAGTGTGAAGGCACAGTTACACTCTTAACCTGGGGTGGGTCAGCTGAATTCTTCACTAACTAGTGATTATATTAATCAAAATTAAACGAAATCCCAATTTTTCTGTATCTTGTTTATATTAGCAAGTAAAGTCTTCCTTCAATGAAAGTAATTTTGTGAAATTGCCAATGTAAAATAAGAGCTGCTCGCTACACTACTACAAGACAAGACATCAGCATAGATCATTAAAAAAAAACATTGATCAATTCTACTGGTGGCAAGAACCCAAGTGGTTGGTATACAGAGTGGAGTCAGTTGCTAGGTTGCTGTTAGAAACAAGGGTAGTGGTTATTTCCCCCCTACAGTTGGATAATGGAGGAGTGGTCAGTTCCAAACATTGGTCAGCTGAGTCACAAATTATTTATTAACTGAGCAGCCCATGAAAGATGGCTCTCACGTTGTAGAAACTGTTAGGGTTTTGCATGTGCTTAGCGAGCTTTGCAGTAAGTTTAAAAATCTCCATATTAAACACTGTAACCATTCTGTATATTAACCAAAACAAAAACATTCACTGCACCTAGCTCCTGCTCTCCCTGTCCGTCGTCAATAGGAAGTGACAGAGCTGTAGTACCTCTACCGGCCGCAAGGTGGGGTCAGAAGAGCGCAAGTTCTCATTCTCTCACATACTATAACTTCCCAACTTTGGAGCTAAAAAAAACTTTTTGTTTTATGTTTTACACCCCTGGTGCTGCAATGTTTTTTTATTCAGATCGTTAGTTTTGACCTTCAAGAACACTTTGAGTGGGGTGAATTATTTTTTTTATTTGTTTGTTAAAGATATATTAAAATTTAAACCTTCAGCCAATCAGACAATTGTGCTGTGACTATGTCCTTCCTCTCTGGATCCATTTTTGGTTACCAGGAAATGATACTCTTCCATGATGGAGATGTCTGGCTGCAGCCCTTCTGAGCTTTCTTTACCCTTCATATGGAATGTCACGCATTCTAAGCCCCTTTGTTATACAGTCAATGAGCTAAACCTATTTGGTCTTTGCTGGAAATAAGTGTAGTAACTGTACTATCAAATGGTGCCAGCTGATTCAACTGTTCAACAAATCTAAAGCTAACAACTAATTTAACATTACCTAAATCTATTACAATACATAAAACTGTCCATTTGGGAATATTTACATCTGTTAAAACAAAGTTATTAGGAGTTATGTTATCACAAAAATTTCTTTCAATTCAGCACAGGCTTGATTTGACTCCTTAGTTCTCCTTCTGTGAAAGCTTGTTTAGAAACTGAAAAGCAACTTGTATCTGAATTTGGATATTTTACTTAACATTAACAAAGTCTTTTAGAGCAAAATGTATTTTAAAAACTGTTTATTTTTCCACCTATAGATTGCTGGGAGGAAGTTAGTTGCTCATGAGCTAACAAATATTTATAATTATAAAAAATAGATTTGTGTCCATGAAAATGACACAGATAGTCAAAACTATAGCTGTACAGATAATTTTTAGAGAATATATTTATGAACAGGTCAAGAACTTTAACCGATGTAAAGGAGGTAAATATGTACAGGTTTGATATTTTACATTGTTTTAACTGTAATTGGTTTCCTTGGAATATTCCTGTTAAAATATTAACATGTGAAGCCAACTGAGTTCAGAACCAAAAAAGAAACTAAGGAATTTCCTCAGGTTTCATTGTACTTGTTTCATCATAGGATTACAGTGTACATTCTCTTTTTTGTATGATATTTTACATTATATTTGCAGTGTTGTCATGTCCAAAAATATTTGAATTTACATTTTATTCATAAAGAGATGTGAAACTGAACAGAGGGAACTATTTCTGCAATACTTGTGATCAGATGTTTTTTTTTATATATATAATTGGCTCTTTTGAAAGCCATCCTTTTTTTTACCTATTACATTCTTGAAACAAACAATCAGACTTTGTGTGCATCACGGTGCTTGAGTGTGATTGTTCAGGTGACACACTTTTCATTTTATAAAAGAAAGAAACAATTTATCTGTCTTTGCTTATCCTTAATTTAATTTTTTTAATTCAAAGGAAACGGCTTAAGTTTTAACTTTGGACTGCTCTCTAGTGGTGCTGAAGTGTAATTCAGGCAGAAGAATAAAAATTTCCTGTAATAATGTAGCGATGGAGTTTTTAGATTGAAATTCTCATTTAGTAAATAACTTGTAACTTAAATAAAATCTTGAACTAAAATGAAAATATTTTTTTTGCATTTAATAAATAAATACATGTGTTTTTCTTGGGAGAGTGAAATTGGTTCTGAAATTGGATTCAGAACTCCATGACTTCTTGTGAAACTTGAGGATTGATTAGATTTTTTTAAATGATGTAATCTTTTAGGTTGTTTATTTATTGCAATCTCACAACTTTTTTGCTTAAAAAAAATTTACACAACAGTTAATATTTTGTTTCGTTTTTATAAAATGTGATTTTTGCTTTAGAAAATGACCAAAAAGAAAAAAATCCTCTATTATTCATTAATGTATGAGTAATGAGTAATGTAATAAATTCACTCACTTTTTTTCACTTACGTCAGCTACCAATTTAGCTACATATGTTAGAAATAGAAACCCCTCTTGGCTTAACATCCTTGTAACACAAGTCTGGTAAACTTAACTATATACAAACCAAAACTTTATGATGTATAATGGTCAAATTGTTTACTTTTAATCTCAAGATTTAGATTTTTTTATTAAGAATTAAATATTTTAACCTGCTGATTTTATACAAACCTTGACTGACATTTCAGAAACCTGTAAATTGTCAATATTTCTTATAATATTATTGCAGTTTTACAGTTATTATGTAGTTTTTATTTTTATAGAATGTGAATGTTTGCATTTGAAAATAGATTTGATTTAAAACCGAGAAACAATCTTCTATTTTTTAAATAATGAAATTAGACCCTAATTGTAATGTATCTTTAAGTCACTCACTGTTTACACTTCCCTCAGTTACTAATTTACCTGCGTGTGTTCGGAAGAAGTGTCACGGAGGCGCAGTGGATAGCACGATCGTCTCACAGCAAGAAGGTCGCTGGTTCTAGGCTCGGCTGGGGCAGGTGGCATTTCTGTGTGGAGTTTACATGTTCTCCCCGTGATCACGTGGGTTTACTCCGGGTGCTCCGGTTTCTCCACAACTTGCGGTATAAGTGAACATGCGGTATAAGTGAATTGAGTAAGAACAAATGTCCATAGTGTTACCATAGTGTTAAATTATGAATGAGTGTGTGTGAATATTTCCCAACGATGGGATGCGGCTGGAAGGCCATCTGCTGCATAAAAAATGTGCCAGAGGAGTTCATTCCGCTGTGGCGACCCCAAAAGGGAAAAAGCCGACATGAAAATGGATGGATGGTGTTTGGAAGTTGGAGTTGGTGTAACATTAATGTAGCACTAGCCAAGTCTCAGGCCAGAAATGACAAAACCTTGTGCTGTTAACACTTCCAATGACAAGAGGCTTCAAAATGACATAGAAATAAATGTACAGCATCCAAATAAAGAGTTTTACAAAATCTTGCTAAAATGCACTGTTAAAAAGTAAGCAACGCTATTATTAGCAATAGTTTGATACCACAAATGTGCAATCAAATGTTATGTCATCTCGTCCAGCCACCAGCATGAACAACAGGAAACAGCAAGAGGCTGAGAACAGCTAAAACAATAGCTGGGTGAAACCAGCAGCTTAATTCATTTCACTGGATTCATAACACATTCTACAGAACGCCATGTGCTAGTTTGGAAATGGTGGGGTGTAGATGAACCAGAAACAACATAACGGTAAAGTTAAAAAGTCCCTCATCTGCTGCATGGACGTGTATAGACAAGTATTTTCCTAAAAGCTATGTCTCTATTTCTCATGCCACTCAGCCTTTCTGATTGAGAGGAGGAAGCAGGAAGCTGCAGAAGGGGTGGGTCAGTGGGCTCATGGGTAATCCAGACTACTGGCTGTTTGCAATACTTGTATACCATATAAGGAAAAATGAAGCAACTTCAGGCCAGACAGACTCACACTTTTCCTCCCCAAATTTTTTCTGTCGGTTCTCATTTTGTTACTTGTCCCAAAAAGAATCTTTGTTCTGCACAGTTTAGCTTTCATTTTTCTACTTCCGCTTTTATTGTTTAACTCTGACTTTTGATCTATTTTTTGGTCTGGCCTGTTTGCTTAGCTGATTGTAAAAAAGGATTAATCAATGCTTATGTCTGGCAACCCCATGAATGTCAGAGTAGTTACATTTGTGTTTAATCAATGTTGCCTTAAAATAAACAAAGCAACAACAAACAAAATAAACTATAGACACTAGGTAACTTAGCGTTTGCATTTTTTAAATACAGAAACAGAAATCTTGCTTGGATTGAATGGATGAGAAAGGTTAGATGACCTGATTTTTTCTTTATCATGGTGAACATCTGACTAGTACTTTATGATATCCTATAGCTGACTCATGTCTGTGTTAGTTAAAATTCACTTGAGCTACCCCCCCCTCCCTTTTTTTTTGCTCACCGCCTCCTTAAAAGACTACAAAAACACAGAAAGTTTGAGCAAGCTGCAGGTAGAGACAGGGCCCTGCATTCCTTAAGTCTCCTCCAGACTTGCCTGCTTTCAAGCTTCCTGCACTGGGCTAATGTTCAACAAACTTCCTCTAGATGACTTTATTATGATTTTTGAGTAATTATTGAAGGTCATTCAAGAAATAAAAGAATCAAAGCTGTTGTAATGTGAACTATTGGGTTAGGATAAAAACATTTTGTTATTACAATCCACCATTCATATGTCTATTTTTTACCAAATGGTTAGGTTCAGTGGGTTTTCAAACTCAGATTGGACAAAATGGGTACGCTCTGAACTAGTCCATTGCTGTTCCACATTTACACCTGATAGAGGACTCCACTTCCTTTAAAAAGCCTCAATCTCGAGCCCTCCGACTTGTACCCAACCGTTATAGCTTGGCACAGAATAGACAAGTAAGACTGTTGTATCAGCAGCACTAGCACAATGGTCATAAATGTATATTTGTCCTATTTAAAACTTGATCTATTGGAAGTAAGCCTATTTCTGGTGCAGTATCCTATGCCTGTGCATGCTGTGACCATGTTATGGCAGCAAAGGCTTGATTACTATCCCAGAATGAGAGTAAAGTTCCAAACTATTTTAGTAGAGAAAATGTCAACATGTCATTTTCCTTTATCATATTGTGTTCACACCAAAAGTGTGTAAACTAGTGGAACATCCTTGGGTGGATGCTAGAAAATTTTGTGAATTTTGTTTGTGAATATTTGTGAATAGCCACCAAAGTTCAAATATCTGAACTTCTGCCAGAACATGACTTGCTTGTGTGCCTATTTCCAAAAACGGGTATTTTACCTTTAGGAAACCCAGGTTTTCAAACTCTACATTGTAAAGCAATTGGCTGGCCTCGAAGACATGATCTTCAAAATGACCACATTTAAAATAGGGTTGGCTCAAACCTTTAACATAGATGTTTAATTGTAGTTTCCCCCCCCAAAAACTACAATAACCAGTTTACCTGACAATTGTATAGAAAACAGTTTGATAGCATGAAAGAACAAAGTGTTGTTGTTTTTCATAAAGATTTATATTTTTGAGTGAAATATAAATGTACATAAGTACCATTTTATCTCACACAGTCATTCATAAGCCCATTTACACCAGGATAAAAAGGGCGTTAAAAGGCCTAAAAGTAAAAAACAATTAACTTACTACCTCAAAGTCTAAAAGTCGAAATGTTTACTTCATACTCCTATATATATATATATATATATATATATATATATATATATATATATATATATATATATATATATATATATATATATGTTGGCTTTTGATGTATAAATTCAAGATTTTAGATAACAATTTGAAATTTTAATTTAGAAAGTCTTTACAAGAAGAAAGTGGGTTGATGTAGTTAGCGTTTGATTGGGCATCTGCAGGTCAGCAAGTCAAAATTTTGTTAATTTTTTTTACTTTCTAAGGGAAAATTTCGACTTTTTATATTTTTTACCTGGACTGACACGCAGAAAGCTTGAAACATTCCAAATGGGCGGGACAATCAGGTTGTCGTCGTGGCCGCGCCCACACAGCTGATTTAAGTCAGCGAGAGAGTCTGCTGAGAGAAGTAAGAGGAAGCAGCTGAAGAGAAGGACGCCGATGAACAAGCAGGAAAGTGCCACAAACTCGACAGTTTTGGACAGTTTGGCGGTATCCGTGTCTTTCTACGCAAGAAGCGGTAGATTCGAGGATAGAGGCTCTTCTGATAACAACAGCATAAGAGAAAATAGGTGAGTGAAGTTTGTGTTACTTTATAACCTCACCTGAAATGGCGTGTGCACACCTGAACCTGCTCTGCTCAATCAACGCGACTCCGCTGGCTCAGTGACAAGAGAAACGCTTAAAGTTATTCTTCATATAAAAATGTGGACATGTCAATCGTTGAGATGTTCGCAATGAGCGCATGCCTTTACTGCTGCAATAGTTAATGGCTTCTAAACGAGAGTACTGTACTGAAAAGCACTGTTATCTGTAACATCTCAGTTAAGTGTATGAAGAACACGCCCAGTATGTTTATGGACAGGTTCTTGCAGCGGACTCGACCTGAATTGCTTAGCCCTGAGGGCACACATTCAAAGCAAGAACAGTAGAAGTTCTTGGGCAACAAAACAGTTTTGCGATTTAATTACACTGAGGACTCTCACTATAGCTTTTCACTCTGCATAGCATCAAGATGTTCTGGTGTGTCCTGCTGCTGTTGTTGACTTCATCACAGTCAGAGCTGTTGGCTTTTGACCTATAAGCAAGGATTGAATAGAAGCCAGGATCAGTGGGAGGAGAGTACCTGTCGATGAAGGGATAAAATGACGCCTTAGCCTGGCATTTGACCACTGATACTCCTAACGTAGCATCCTTATCTAAAAAAAAATTTATGTGCATCAAAATTGACCTCTTACATAATTTTCATCATATTTTTTGTTCAAATAAGCTGTAGTTGATGTAGAGTATTTTATGTTAAGACAAAGGCAAAATATCCTTGCTAGAAAGCTTGTTCATAAGAGTGTAGTATTGGTGGAAGTGTCAGCTGTCTTAATGTTTAACATGTATAAATATTAAGTTCATAGTTGATTAAATCCTGACTGTTACGTTGTTCGCCTCGTACAGTAAAATATTCAGCTGACAAACCATAACACCTACTGTTTATTAGACTCAAGATAAAGTTTTGGTACACACACACACACGCATGCACACACACAACAATTACCTCATCATGTATGTATTTTTATTCCAATTGTGTAATTGGATGTATAAGTGTTTTTGACCAACCCAACAAAGGTGCACCTCGTGTGCAGTGCACATGCTGTCTTCTGCGTTTAATCACCGGGACTGTTTTGGATCCGCTAATGAACTTGCAGACAGAGATGACACCCTTCTAATCTTCTTATCCCCCCCACACACTGTCTCAACAGAGCTCTAAAGCTGTGTTGCTGCTGTCATCTCTTTTCTCTTTCTTTCTATACTTCAGCCACTTCGACAAGTTGAGACTTCTCATGTGACATCTACCCTTAAAGTCGGCTGTGACTTTAATAAATGCTGTCCAGAGGCAAAACATCTTCTTGCATGACTCTCTTGTATTGGACGTATCTAACATTTCTGTTAAGGAATCCCTGCAATGTCTCAGTTAACTTGCTGAACAGGTGTAGCAAGGTTGAGCAAAATTAAAAAGTACGATTCATTAGAGGTATGATTCACGCAATGTGTTGCAGGCCCATATTATTGAAATAATTCTTGTGGAAGGTGTTAGGACATAAATGTGTGTAGAGAACTATATTAGAGTGGTTTTACTTCATTCAGTCTTTTCTGCTAAACTTTTAAAAAGCTAAATGGGTGCAAACCATGAGTCGTTTTCAACTGATCGCATTATTGTCACAGTAAGATTTTCCCACCCCTGAATATTGATTGACAGTCACGTATTAGCTTACCATTTGCCAGTTTCAGTTTACTGTGAGGTCGTGTACGAGTCACTCTGTTTCAGGATGTGCATCTTATCATTGAAGTCTTCACCTTCTAACCATAGTTGAGCAGACATCGTTCTTGCATACTGCTGAGTTACGTTGAGGCTCTTCGCTATTTCTCACTGAAAGTGCAGGTGGTGGCTGGAGATGTGACGTCACAGCAAGTTTACGTCTTCAGCAACATGCCCCTAAAACCGCTTGAATCAACGACTCTCTCAAACGATTTAAACTCATAAATATAATGAATCTGGATCATTTTAACGTGAAATGTAGCTTAGCATGGTCAGGAGAGTCAGAAGATCAAAACCACCTTTTATCTTCTTCCAATAATATTGGCCATTTGAAGGATATTGAAGAATATTTCTAAATTGAATCTGTATTTTAGTATTGTGTAATGTTAAAATAAAATCCATATTTAAGCTCTGACACAAGGGGCTCCTGGGCTTTGTAGTCATTTTCTCTCCTCACAAACACCTTTTAGAAAGTGACTTTCGACATTTGCTTTTAACTTGAATTCAGTTATTGATTACATTGTGTCAGGCTCGCCAAGTGAAAGTTTATGTTCAATATAAGTAAACAAACTCTAGCTTTACTATTTCCAGTGACAAAAATTAAACAAATTTTATTGACTGGCAGTTACTTGGGACATAATGGCACCTGCTTCATTAGAAGACTATCCCAGAATGCAACAAGAGATAAAATGTCATTTGTCATGTATTTTTACACAAATTTTTTACAGTGTAGTTATATGATTGTGTAGGTTAAGCTCTTGTCAGCTTTATTTAATCAGTTTTTGCTGTGAACTTTAACAGGGATAAATACCCTCGACAAAACAAATTAAAACGTTTTTTTGCTAATTGCAAAGTATCTCTTAAATAATTTTGACTAACTGCATTATAATGTCAGAATTCTCTCCAATCACCGAGACAGAACAAAGGGGTGTAGTTTTAGACGGGGAAATACTGTCTGCGTTATTGTCTTGAGGGACAGTCACATTCTTTGGAAAAAGCAGACGTCCGGTGTTTTGAGCAACACTGGTCAGCTGGTATTATTTGCAATAACAGACATGGCCTTTTGCTTATCACTCATCTGTTCTGAAGCTAGGCTTTCAAATGATGTTAATCTCCAGCATTCATGCTTTTCTGCCAGATTTCAGAGCTGACTTTCTTCACCAAATCAATGTTGCTGGATTATCAACAGTTTTTTAAAGAATGCTTTGCTTTGGTGTTTAAGCATTTACACTTAAACTTCAGTTTCCTTAAAAGGAAGATGATTGGTTTTATTTCAGAGTACTCAAAGGGTGTGGCATAAAATGAAAGTCTTTGTCCAAACTTGTTGAGGAATTACTTCGCAGCAGCAGATGTTCCCTCTAAGTTACAAGCTCCAACACAAAGGGGGCGTTCTTATGCTTGAGTTACACATTAACTAGTTCTAGAATTGAAACAAAGTTTTGGTTTATACTTGTTATCTAACAATTTAAATTAATTATTTTACTTCAAGTACAATTCCGTACATACCGATGGCTATTTCATTTGTCACAAATGTTGGATAATTTGCTGTGTTTGCATTAGCATAAAGGGATATGACAAAAAAACGGTGGTTTAAATGGGTCATTTTTTTCTGGACTGTGTTTGACATTCTGCATGATAATGGACACACCCAGTATGTTGCCAAATCCTCGTTTGTCAGATTGTATCTTAGTTTCTAGTCCTTGAACAAAACTGGTTTGCTAAAAATACCAATTGTGCAGGGGGGGGGGTCTAAGTGGGTAGTGGAATCTGTGGAATTCCCGTTATTAGAAATTGATGCGACTTGACATGCATGGATAATGTGTTGGAGTGGAAGATTAATGAGTCTGAGGACATTTTTCTTCAGCCTTATTTAAGTGATTGTAGTTTTACTTGGCATAGTAGCATGTAGTAGTTGTGTGCTTGAACAGTTAACTTTGACACTGTTGATAATTAATTCATCTTGAAGCTACACTATCAGAATCCGCTTGTGTGTGTGTGTACTGTACATAAAAAAAATTCCTCATGTGTACACAGAGCACTCCAGTGCAAACAACATTGTAAAATACAAGTATAGTGCTATGCAGATAACAATGAACATTTAGCAATAAGTTATGAGGTAGAATTATTGTATATGTATTGAATGCTATGAAATAAGTTATTGCTCATATGTAAACATTGAACAAAAATGATGATAGTAAGTTGTGGTTACTAGATTTATTATGTAGGAGGTTTGTAATCAATATCTGAAAATCACTTGGTGCTCAGAAATTTTAGTGCTCAGAATTATTTAAATCTTAATTTTCAGATTTTTTTGAAGATTGTCCAGCTACGCTCTACTCCACACTCCACTTACCTGCCACTATTGTTTTAGGGCTTGTGGTATAATGTTGTGACATTAGCAAATATTTTTTGGGGTGGCATGCACACATCGAGAGTTACTCTAACTCAAAATCTAGACATTGTTTTAGCATGAGAAATCAACATGAATGGCAGTTTTGTAAAGAATTAAACAAGTAGTTTTCTCCCTCCTTTTGTCTAGCCAAAATGTCAGATGCGGAGAAGTTCCTCTATGCGGACCGCAACACCATCAATGATCCTCTGGCTCAGGCTGATTGGGCCTCTAAGAAGCTGGTGTGGGTTCCTTCAGAGAAGCTTGGGTTCGAGGCTGGCTCCATCAAAGAGGAGACTGGAGATGAGTGTCTTGTGGAGTTGGCAGACTCCGGCAAGAAAATCAAGGTGAACAAAGATGACATCCAGAAGATGAACCCGCCTAAGTTCAGCAAGGTGGAGGATATGGCAGAGCTCACCTGCCTGAATGAAGCATCCGTCCTGCACAATCTGAGGGAGAGATACTACTCAGGACTGATTTATGTAAGTGTACATGAAGAGCATGAAGAGGTTTTATGTTGAGCGAGTGTAATACTGCATTTTTACTGGAGTAATGCTTGATGCTTGGAAAAGATTAATTTCTATTTCCTTTGGCTTTCTAGTCTAGAAAAGTCTAGGTTGATCTCTTGAATTGGTTTCGTTAGAAATACTGACATGAGTCATTGTATGTTCATATGACCTGGCAATTATAATGAAAACAAGGAAAAACTCTGACAGGTTTTTTGTTGAGATAATACAAATATGAGCAGCTTTGTCAAGTCTGTATAATTTTTTTGCCTTTAATGGGGAAAGACTAGCAAGGAAGACCAGTGCAGATTTAACAGCTTTTTTTTTTTAAGCTTATTAATCAGTACATAGGCTTGTAAATTATACAAGCGCATCAATGTCTAGTTAATTCTAATTCAAGAGTCTAAAGAAAAGTCGAGTTGATATTTAGTTTCCTAGCTGGGTAACATTAACAAAAACATTGAAAAATAATCTCACAATCAGTGCAAATATGTGATTGCCATCCTATAAAGTAATATCTATAGGAACTACATTTTGTTATATGTACAAAATGTATATTCATACAAACTCATTCATTATAGTTCATCAAAAGCGTGTAAAAAAGGTAAATAATTACTTGGAAATGAAATTGTTAGCATAAGTCCTTTTTAAATGTACAAGTAATGTCAGAAATGGCCATCATTAAGATGTCTGCACCAGCTTATTTTACAGACTTGAGGAGTCTGTTTTTTTGTAGTAGTAGATGACTAACATTTTAGCATGTGGGACATCTATTGGACAAACTTTTATCTCTCAAATGTGTTTTTTTAATAATCACATGTGTGAATGGTTTGTTTTAGACATACTCTGGGCTCTTCTGTGTGGTCATAAACCCATACAAGTATCTGCCAATCTACACTGATGAGATTGTAGAGATGTACAAAGGCAAGAAGAGGCATGAGATGCCCCCTCATATCTATGCCATTACAGACACTGCCTACAGAAGCATGATGCAGGGTGAGCACAATGAGTGTATACTGTCACACTTAACTACATTTGATGAATCAGTGGTTAAAGTGTTCTCTGTTCTTTTCAGATCGTGAGGATCAGTCCATATTGTGCACGTAAGCTTGCCAATTTTTTGCCTTTTTTTTCTTTGCCAGCAATTTTGATTTTGATTTATAATTGCTTCGTGAAAACAGTTGTAGGCTTTTTAAAATGTATAATCAAATTCTCATACGATATGCAATTTGTTTAAGTTTTCAAGTTTTCCCATAGGGGTGAATCTGGTGCTGGAAAAACTGAAAACACCAAAAAAGTAATTCAGTACCTTGCATATGTAGCTTCATCCTTCAAGACGAAGAAAGATCAAGTGAGTTTAGTTTTTTCACTCTGTATTGATTGTTCTGTGCAAGTTATGGAGGAAAAGGCTTGTGAACATGCATTTTATTTTTTCAACATTGAGAGTTAAATATACCCACGTTCATTTAATATCAACTTTTAATCTGCCTTTGGAACATGGGTGAGTAAGTTGTTCCTGGACGTTGTTCACATGAGAAGGTTTGTTTAAACCTTCCAGACTTATCACACAAATTAAGATTTTCTTAATTTGACTGTTCATACTGGTGTGTGTATTAAAGAAAGGTTTGCTCTAAAACCTGCATTCATCGTGACTTTGCCCACCCAAACTCTGCATCCACCGTTGGTTTGTCCATTTTGTATACTTTGTCATATTTTGTCAGAACTTATCCCTCTCCCTAATTTTGCCTGGAAGTTAATGTTCACATTCTAAAGTCAGGTCTACACTAGTTACAAGAGCATATCCAATGTCTTTGTACACTTTCATTGCCAATGGGTTCATGAACTGTGATGTTTAAAAAAAAAAAAAAAAAAAAAAAAAGATGGGTGCTTGAGATATGGTTGAGCTGAGGTTTGGGCTTGTTGCTTTGAGATGTTTTGAGACCATCCCTCTCCTTCATTCTCCAGAGCACTGTTGCCCTGTCACATGTGAGTTGTACACCCTTATTCCTCTCTCTGTCTTATCATGCTCTTACCTTTTCTGCTCTATGCACACCGTTCTTTCCTCGTCATGTGAACTTGGTTTTCTTAAGACTTAATCATATGGTGTCAAGTTTCAAAGTCTCTTCGCTGCTTTGGCAAAAGAGAAAATCTTGCGCTGGTGTGGAAATGCAGTGGTGTGGTTTTCAGTCTAATGCAGTGGAAGAATATACTCTTCTGCAAAAATCAACGTTGTCTTTTCATTTCAAGCAAAGATGTTGATTTGAATGTCTGTCTGGTGTATATTGATATGGTGGGAACTTTTAAGATATTGTCTTTTCACTAATGAGCTTCATTTCCGGTGATTGTGAAATGTACCATTACATGCTATTTTCATTCCTTCCTTGTTGATTACTGTCTGCCAGGGTGAGCTAGAGAAACAGTTACTTCAGGCCAACCCTATTTTGGAAGCCTTTGGAAATGCCAAAACTGTGAAGAATGACAACTCTTCTCGATTTGTAAGTTCATATAGAAATAAAACTATTTGTTTACTCTTTAAAGTCACTGTTGATTAATTATATTTGTTTCCACAGGGAAAATTCATCCGTATAAACTTTGATGTTAATGGATACATCGTTGGAGCCAATATTGAAACTTGTATCCTTCCTTTCATGTTTATAATCATTTAAAAAAGAAATATTTTAATCTATAGGTCTGTTTGTATGGTAGTAACAAACTTTAAAGTAGCCTTTACATATTAAATGAACAACAAAAACTAAATTTTTGACATTTTACTTGGCAAAGCTAATCATGTTAAATAAAATCATGACAAAATGGTGTGAAACTTTTGTTTGATTACAAAACTATTATTTTTGTCCTTCACAATCTGTATATTCAAGAAGTCTCAATCTTTTACAGTGGTTATCCCTTAACGTGTACCTTTCAGATCTATTAGAGAAGTCTCGTGCAATCAGACAAGCCAAAGATGAACGGGCCTTCCATGTTTTCTATTATTTGCTGTCTGGGGCAGGAGACAAACTGCGCTGTAAGCACCAATTCATACACTGTGCTTTATTTGTGAAATCGCAAATTATTTGTTACATTATTTGGAAACTCTTAAAAAAATATGAAATAATGCTCAAGTATGAGGTAATTAATCAGAGTTTGATCTCATCACTATGCTCTTTTTTTTTTCAATTTCGGACTCAGTCTTCAGTTCTGATTAATGTGGATAATAGAAATGTACATTCCAACTCTATGGGTAGCAGAAACCATCTTGAAGACACCTGGCTTAGGTTTTAATTGTTGTTTAAATGTTTAGAGAACCCACTCTTGGGTTTGCAACTACCTCATTAACTACATGCACTCCAAGAATCTTGTATTTTATTTTTACTCTTCAGCTGAGCTGTGCCTAGAGGACTACAATAAGTACCGCTTCCTGTCAAATGGGAATGTTACCATCCCAGGACAGCAGGATAAAGACTTGTTTGCAGAAACCATAGATGCCTTTAGGATTATGGGCATCCCGGATGATGAGCAGACGGGTAAATGCACTTAAACAAGGCTTTTCTTTAATCTATAGTTGGCTAAGTCAAATATTAGCCCCTTTTTCCTTAACCAAGCAAAAGTTTTCCAAACGTGAATTTAATTTGAGGATGATTTAAAGGTGGCTGTAACTGATGGAAGGGTTTTTTTATATTTACAGGTCTTCTGAAGGTCGTTTCTGCTGTACTTCAACTGGGAAACATGAGTTTTAAGAAGGAACGGAACAATGACCAAGCCTCTATGCCTGATGACACAGGTTTTTACGTTTTTGTATAATGAACATTGAAAATAAGAATGCTTTATTACAATTGAACATTCACGCAATTGTTCTCTGTTTTATTATTATTTTTTTAGCGGCCCAAAAGGTTTCTCACCTCCTGGGCATGAATGTGACTGATTTTACCCGTGCCATTCTCATGCCGCGCATCAAAGTGGGCCGTGATTACGTTCAGAAGGCTCAAACTCAGGAGCAAGCGGAGTTCGCTGTAGAGGCCCTGGCCAAGGCTACATATGAAAGGTTGTTCCGTTGGTTGGTTATGCGCATCAACAAAGCTTTAGACAAGACTAAGCGTCAAGGGGCATCTTTCATTGGAATTCTGGACATAGCTGGATTTGAGATCTTTGAGGTTTGGAGTTTTTTTTTTTTTTAATGTTCAAATGTTTGATTTATTAGAGACAATCAATGGAGTTATAACTGCTTTCTGATTTTTTTTTTTTATTTAATTTTTCAGCTGAACTCTTTTGAGCAGCTCTGCATCAACTACACCAATGAGAAGCTTCAACAGCTCTTCAACCACACCATGTTCATCTTGGAACAGGAGGAGTACCAGCGGGAAGGAATCGAATGGAGCTTCATAGACTTTGGACTTGACCTGCAGCCGTGCATTGAGCTAATCGAAAAGCCTGTAAGCTAAATCTCCAAAGTTATTGAGACTGTCATATCTGAGTTTAACTCCCGCTGGCTCCTTTTTCCTCTGTTCAATCTTTCGTATTACCTAGACTGGTCCTCCAGGAATCTTGGCTCTGCTGGATGAGGAGTGCTGGTTCCCCAAAGCCACAGATAAATCCTTTGTGGAAAAAGTCGTTCAGGAGTTGGGCAACAACCCCAAATTCCAAAAACCCAAGAAGCTCAAAGATGATGCTGACTTCTGCATCATTCACTATGCTGGCAAAGTGAGTCCTTTCATGCTCAAATGAGTTTAAGTCCATCTATATTTATTCCATTATGCTGGGCAACCACCCTTTTTCCTAATTGCTGTGATTGCGATGCAAGTTCTTTTTTTTATGTACCCCTCTACTTTTTCAGGTTGATTACAAGGCAAATGAATGGCTAATGAAAAACATGGATCCCCTGAATGACAATGTAACCACTCTTCTTAACCAGTCAGGAGACAAGTTTGTGTCTGAGCTCTGGAAAGATGGTAAGCCGCTTGGGTTAAATAATGACCATGTGTTTGACTGATTTCTGAAACTGGATTTGACGACAATCCACCTGCTGCATTGAGCTTTTGTGTGGTAGGCTTTTAGGTCGTCATACATTAAAAGGAGTTCAGTTTTATCAGTGTGTGATTTTGGAGATCTACTTCATGTTTGTCCAGGACACAATGACTCTACAGTTTAAGTTGTCACTATACTCGAGTCTGTTTCATGTTTAATGGTTGGACTTGCTTTCTCATCAGTGGACAGAATTGTGGGATTGGACAAAGTGGCTGGGATGGCAGAATCCTTGCATGGAGCGGTCAAAACTCGTAAGGGAATGTTCCGCACAGTTGGACAACTGTACAAAGAGCAGCTGACAAATCTAATGATGACCCTCAGAAATACGAATCCCAATTTTGTACGATGCATCATTCCCAATCATGAGAAAAAGGTGTGTAGAGGAACTTTACCCAGCATTCAAAATGTAGTTACAACCTGGTGAGAATTTTTCTTCCTCTTTTAGGCTGGTAAATTGGCACACAACCTGGTTCTTGACCAACTGAGGTGTAATGGAGTTTTGGAGGGGATACGAATCTGTAGGCAGGGGTTCCCCAATCGTGTAGTCTTCCAGGAATTCCGACAGAGGTATTTGGATTGTAATGAAAACTGTGTTTAGCAATATGTTCATATCTCGAAGCAAAGTGTAAGCCATATACAAAAAGCTACATTTGTAGCCAACATCTGATCTTGCCCACCTATTTTTTTTTAAACTTGACAGGAAATTAATTGACCATGAGTTGTTTACTCCTGTTTTAAACAAGCATTATAACTTGAATCCTTCTCACCTGTAACTTTAGGTATGAGATCCTCACACCAAATGCCATCCCCAAGGGCTTTATGGATGGAAAGCAAGCCTGTGTTCGCATGGTATGATACAGACCTTTTGATACATTTACAATTCAGCATGTTTGGAAGTAAACAACTTGTGTTATTTTCCCATCTACCAGATGAAGGCCCTGGAGCTGGATTCAAACTTGTATCGGATAGGTCAAAGTAAAGTGTTCTTCAGGGCTGGAGTTCTTGCCCATCTGGAAGAGGAGAGAGACATGAAGATCACAGATGTCATAATCAACTTCCAGGCTTCATGCAGAGGCTATGTTGCTAGAAAGTATGTTTTTATAAATGTATGTTTATTTATATTACAGCCGACAATCTGTATTTGTGTGGAGCCACTTTTGTTAAGTGCCTTATTATGCCCCTTTTCAAAATAAGTAAATAAATAATTGACCCCTCTAGATTATTACTGCACCTGTTATAACCTTCAAAAGGCAGTATTTATCATTAATGATATCTTTTAAATAACCTCAAATAGTCATACTTCGCATAAACTTCTGTTCCACCCACTGCCATGATTCTGCCACTCCCCTTTGCTGGGTTTTGCTTATTGGCACACAGAAAATCCACCAGTTTCTGATGAATAAATTAATCTTTTGTAAAATAAAGAAATTTCTGGTCCAGGATGTCCCAAAGAAACATTTTATTGTGAACCTGACGTAGTTCTACTATGGTTAAGTTTACTAATTTTAAACCATTTTTGATTTGAGAACAATTCTAAAACATACAAAAAATGTCTGAAAAGGTGCGCTTTACATAATACAGTGCCTTTAAATATCTAAACAAAAACATCTGGTGTAAATGGGTCATTTATTTTGAAATACTTTTGTGCATTTAGGACTTCTAATATTTGTTTTATGTAGAGCTTTTGCCAAGAGGCAGCAACAGTTGACTGCCATGAGGGTGATCCAGAGGAACTGTGCTGCTTACTTGAAACTCAGGAACTGGCAGTGGTGGAGGCTCTTCACCAAGGTAAGCGTACATTTCATTAAATAGATTTTGTGAATTTATGTAAAGACGATATGGTAAGTGTTTGTTGTCTCTTCTTAGGTAAAGCCATTGCTCCAAGTGACCAGAAAGGAAGACGAAATGTTTGCAAAAGAGGAAGAGTTGGTCAAGATGAAGGAGAGACAGCTGCAAGCTGAAGACCAACTGAAAGATTTTGAGGCCAAGCAACATCAGGTAAAATGTGGTGGTGTTGGTGGTTTCTTCTAATACCTGTTTTGTGTTTCAATAATGTCGCTTTGATTGTGTAAAAGTGATGAGAATGGACATATCTTGTAATGATTCATTTATGGCAGTTAAATAGTTGGGTAAACTAAAATTATCCATCACTCTGATTTTATGTATTCAGGCTAGTTCATAACCTCATTGTTGTTCCTTTCTGTGACAGTTGAATACTGAGAAAATGGCGCTGCAGGAGCAGCTGCAAGCTGAGACTGAGCTCTGTCAAGAAGCTGAGGAAATGAGGTCTCGTCTTGCTGGTCGTCTCCAGGAGACCGAAGAGATCTTGCATGAGCTGGAGTCTCGTTTAGAAGAAGAGGAGGAGCGAGTTGCCCAAATTCATACAGAGAAAAAGAAGATGCAACAAAATATTGCAGTGCGTGAATGTTTGAATACATGTATTTATTGGTTTCGGTTCTATCCATGCTTGCTTGTGTTTATTATTGCAAAATTCTTTCACAGGATCTGGAACAGCAGTTGGATGAGGAGGAAGCTGCCCGACAGAAACTTCAGCTGGAAAAAGTTACAATGGATTCCAAGATGAAAAAAATTGAGGAGGACCTAATGGTTCTTGATGACCAAAATCTCAAACTTGCTAAGGTGTGCCATGTTAAGACTGTGATTAAGCAATCATAATCTCTTGGTGTACGAGGGAGTCTGTGTTAGTTGTTGTGTAGGAGGAAGAAGCAATTGCTAATAATCATTCTGGATTTTTGATTGTCCTTTTTTGTTTTAATGTGATGTCTAGATGTGTCTAAAAGAGTTTATTCAAAATCAATGATGATGAAATAGTATTCACTTGCATAATAATATATGCTCGCTTTTGGTCAAAGAGGCTTTGCAACATGTAATAAGTGCTGTCCCATTGCTTTTGGCCGCAAACCGAAAATATACTTTTGGGCCATTTTTGGTTGAAAATTTTTGGTAGCTGACGATTCGGTGCATCCTTAATATCTCTTTGATGAAATTTTTACTAATAGGAGAAAAAGCAGCTGGAGGAGAGGATTTCAGAGTTCACTATTAACTTGGCTGAAGAGGAAGAGAAATCCAAAAGTCTTCAGAAGCTCAAGAACAAACATGAGACAATGATCACAGATTTGGAGGGTAAGAATATAACGAATATCCCGACTAAAAGTTTTGAATGTGTTTCTAAAAAAAAAAAAAAAACGTTTCTAGCGTATCATCATAGTATACGTTTTCTACCTTCCAATTTTGGTACTTCAGACCACTCAGTTTTTCTACTTGTTGCCCTCAGATCGTTTAAGGAAGGAAGAAAAAATGAAGCAAGAGTTGGAAAAGAATAGAAGGAAACTGGAGGGCGACTCCACAGAGCTGCATGATCAAATTGCAGAGCTACAGGCCCAGATAGCAGAGCTTCGCGCTCAACTGGCCAAAAAAGAGGAAGAACTTCAAGCTGCACTTGTAAGGTGTGTGACTGAAGTGGCAGCTATGAACTATAGAAAAAGAACAGATGTAGTTAATTTCACAATACATCAGAGTTTATTTTTGTTGGTAGTTTGCTGTATGATTTTAATATGATTAAAAATATCTTGAAGCAATTGGCATTTTAGTAGATAGTGCTTTTTCTCTGAGCTTGTTTTTCTACCTGGTTTTCTTTGTAATATTGTTTGTGTTTGCTGTAGGATTGAAGAAGAATCTGCATTGAAGAATGCTGCTCAGAAGACCATTCGTGAATTAGAGGCTCAAATCTCAGAGTTGCAGGAAGATCTGGAGCTGGAAAAAGCTGCTCGTAATAAAGCTGAGAAACAACGCAGAGACTTGGCTGAAGAACTAGAGGCTCTGAAGACTGAACTGGAGGACACTCTGGACTCAACTGCAGCTCAACAAGAACTTCGGTAAGCCTAGCTTTTCATTGGTCACATTGTTATTGTTCCAAGAAAATAAATGTTTTATATCTGATTCTTTTCCACTAACAAAGGACAAAGAGGGAGACGGAAGTTACTCAGCTGAAGAAGACTTTGGAGGATGAGGCGCGTTCACATGAGCAGGTGCTTGTTGAAATACGACAGAAACACAACCAGGCCTTTGAAGAACTCAATGAACATCTTGAGCAGTCCAAGCGGGTGAGATCTTGATCCTTGTTAACTTAATCCTAATTTCAAACGTAATCTTTTATGGCTTATTTGAAGATTTCTTATTTTAAGATTTGTGATGCATAGGTTTTAAATGTAATTGAAGAAGATTAATGATTCACCTTTTGATCTGGGTTCTGAAACCTTGTGGTGTTCTGACCTTCAGAGTAAAGCATCAGTGGAGAAGTCAAAACAGGCTCTAGAGAGTGAACGCAGTGAGCTTCAAATTGAACTTCAGGGATTGTCACAAAGTAAGAATGACTCTGAGCACCGCAGGAAGAAGGCAGAAGCGCAGCTCCAGGAACTTCAGGTCAAACATGGGGAGAGTGAGAAACAGAAACAAGAACTTCTTGACAAAGTCTCAAAAATGCAGGTATGTCATTTCTTGGAGTTTCCTGTATTGCTAAAGAGTGCATTTCCTTTAAAATATTTCTCGTGTTCAGGTGGAGCTTGATGCTCTTCATTCCACTGTAAATAAAGTGGAGAGCAAATCCATCAAAGCTGCAAAAGACTGCTCTGTGGTTGAATCTCAACTTAAAGACACACAGGTACATACATGTTTATTAATACCTACAACTAATGTTTTACTGGGGCCCTGGTAAGGGGGAGAAGGGCAGGAGCCAAGTCTGTTTTTTTTTCCTTTTTATTCACCCAGCACCCTAACAAATTATTCTTCCCATTATTTATTGCTCATATATTACTCTGGTCATTCCTTTTTAACCAAGGCTCTGGAAGTATGATTGCGAGGCTGATGAGGTGAATTCAAAAACTGTCCCATCTGAGCTCATCTCGTTTATAGATAACACTGACAGTTTTCACAATAAACAAGTATTTATTTTATCATTTAAATATAAACAAGCGAAGACTTATCTCATGGTATCTATCTTCATTTTTTTTGTACAAATTTTTAAAACCTTTTCAAAAAGGTTTAGGAGGACAAAATTATCATAAAATGAATTACATTTTGTTTACTTAATGATATTTAGCCTACTTTTTTATAGTATGTTGCAAAAAAAGTTGAATTAAAGTTCACAAGAACGTTAATCTTGGATAAAAGTGTTAATAATGGTTTTGATTTTGATTTATTATCGCAGGATCCCTTATAGTTTGATTTTACAAAACAAAGTTTTTCATGTCTTATTTACCTCTTATTTGGTAACTTTTGTTACTTAAACAATTGATTATTTTGAAATACAATTGTTTACTTTTTAATAAAATAAAGTGTTTATCCTGAAATTTCCAATCTCAAAGTTGTGTGGTTTAAAAACCTAGTTGACCTTTTTTTCCCCTTTGCAATGTGTGGATGTTTGGGGGAGCATTAGACTCAAATGTTGTTAAAATATTCAAGTTTGAAACCAATCTAATTCAGTCTCCTGTTTTTATATTTTTTATTTTCTGAACATGTGAATTTGTGACACAAGGCACCATGTTTACTTTATTTAGGCTTTACTTGAGGAAGAAACCAGACAGAAACTTGCACTTTCCACTCGTCTTCGACAACTGGAAGATGAACAGAACAATGTGAAAGAGCTGCTGGAGGAGGAAGAGGAGAGCAAGAAGAATGTTGAAAAGCAACTGCACGCAGCTCAAGCTCAGGTGAATGTTTTTGAGTCTTGAGTTAATAGCAATCGAACAGCTGATTTTTAATTTATTATTTTTTTTAATGTTTTTTTTCTGTCCATCCTCAGCTGGCAGATATGAAGAAAAAAATTGAGCAAGAGGTTCAGAACTTGGAGAGCAGTGAGGATGGTAAAAAGAAAGTGCAGAGAGAGATGGAGAGTGTCTTGCATAACCTGGAGGAGAAAAATGCCAGCTATGATAAACTGGAGAAGACAAGGACCCGTCTCCAGAGGGAGCTAGATGATGTATTGGTGGATCAGAGTCACCTCCGTCAGACCGTCCAAGAGCTTGAACGCAAACAGAAGAAGTTTGATCAGGTACTGCTGTAATAAATATTATGAAAAATCACTTGTGTAGAATACATACATATATTGTATATTTTGAATCACAATTTTAAATGAACCACAAATATGTATATATGGTTGTTTGTGTATATATATATATATATATATATATATATATATATATATATATATATATATATATAAGTATATGTATATTTGTGCAGATGCTGGCAGAGGAGAAGAGCATCTCAATGAAGTATGCTGAGGAGAGGGACCGTGCTGAGGCAGAAGCCAGAGAGAAAGAGACAAAGGCCCTGAACCTGGCCCGAGACTTAGAGACCTTAGTTGACTTAAAGAATGAACTGGAACGTATCAACAAGCAGCTCAAAACAGAGATGGAAGACCTGGTGTCTTCTAAGGATGATGCTGGCAAGAGTGTAAGTTGAGCATAAGTCCTTCTTGTTTTATTGCTTTTTACAACTAAAATATAGCTTATAAAAAAAATTAAAACATTTTCGGCAGATTCTAACAATGATTATTCATGTGGGAATAACAGAAAATGATAGAGCAGACAATGTGGCAAAAAGAACAAACCCAGAGTCCTATTGTCAACATCTTATACCATCAACAGACCTAAAAAAGAAAAGATTAACTGTTTTCTTCTGACCAATGCCTTTATGTAGACATTGCAAATGTATTTTATCTATTAAACACATCTTGATGGAATGTCCAATTTATAATTCCAAAAGGAGAAGGTACCTGACTGGACAAGATCTGAAAGAAATCCATGCTAACCCCAAAGGGCTAAAAAAGTTTTTACTAAGGACAGACTTGTGCTGAGAATTGAAACTTAGTTTAAAAACTATACTATGAGCTTTTAAATTGTAAAATTAACAACTTTAAAACTGGGATAGCCATGAAATGACCATGTTGCAGTCAGGGCTTTAAAAAGAAAAGAAAGAAAAAGAAATGGCCAACTGAAAATTAATACTAAATGTTTCCCTCTAAGTGTAACGTTTTACACCAGCTTCAAAATCTAACCTGAGATGATCAATCAACCTTGGAATTTTGCAAATACTCATGTCAGGTCATGAATTATGTGAATAATATGCTCTAATTATAATGTTTTTTATGTCATCTTGCTGTATTACACAAAGTTGTTGGTTTGTAACCTCTAGCATAACCCAATCGCATTGCAACTAGTAAAAAGTTGTACAGTTCTTTTTTTTTTTAATTTATTTTACATTTTTTTTATTACTTTTACTTTGTTTCAGTAAAGATTGAGTTAAAATACCACTAAAAATTCCAGATTTGACCTCTTTCCACTTAAAATTAGAGAAATAGTCTAATACAGTTGCTTAACATTTTTGTAGGATTGTTTTGTTAGAAATTGGTATACGGATTTGTATGAAATTAATTGATCTAATTTTACTATCAGAGAAACTTGACTTATGTTTTGCCATTAAAATGGCAGAAACGGACATTTTGTTAGAGATTAGAATACATAAGAGGACAACCCAAGGGGGATTTAAACTCTTTTATTTTGAGAAGCATTTGTAGTTATTGTGATTTTTTTTTTCCTTTCGTTTTAGTTTGTAGAATGTCTACTAGGCTGGATTTCATAGATATAAACATACAATTATGTGTGTGTTTTTAAAGGTCCATGAGCTTGAGCGTGCTAAGCGAGGAATGGAACAGCAGCTGGAAGAGATGAAAACTCAGATTGAAGAGTTAGAAGATGAACTGCAGCTCACAGAGGATGCTAAACTTCGTTTGGAGGTCAACCTACAAGCCCTTAAGGCCCAGTTTGAGAGGGATTTGCAGGGCAGAGATGAGCAGGGTGAAGAGAAACGCAAGCAGCTCGTCAAACAAGTACACACTAATTGTCCAGTCCTTTTTAAGGAAATGCGTTAAAATTGAGCAATGATATCAAAATCATGCTGTGGTTGAATGTCAGGTGCGTGAGATGGAAATGGAACTGGAGGATGAGCGGAAACAGCGGGCTCAGGCTGTATCTGTACGCAAGAAGCTTGAGCTTGATCTGTCCGAGTTGGGTGCTCAGATTGACTCTGCTAACAAGGCCAGAGATGAGGCTCTCAAACAGCTCAAGAAACTTCAGGTATTCACAGATGCAACCATGTTTTGTGTTCAAGTGACAAGGTCTAGAATGAGAGGGCTAATCTTTTGATATTTTTAATTAAAATGCTTTTAAAATCCAATTCAAAGTTAAGTTTATGTCAGTGTAGCAAAAGGAAGTTAATTACATTTCGTTTACTATTGATGTGGGATTTTAGAGTTAAAATCTGAAAGTTGAACAAAAATTGGGTGCGGGATTTGAAATTTTAAAGTTGAATAATGTTAAATATCATTCTGTAATCTTTCTAAACGTAAGTTGCAAGCCATTTTGTATATATATTTTTTGTTTACTGATTGTCACACATCCTAGATCTAGTTTGATCTGCATTTCCCATTGTGACAGCTGAGTTTGTCGCAAGAAGGCTTTAATTATTAATATAAAGTGAAACTTTAAATTAAGAGACTTTATCAAAAACAAATTTACACAAGTTAAAAGCCAACTGTGACATCTAGTAACAAGTTTTATGTTTGTAATTCAAGGCCTTGTACTACACAAGCTCATGCTCATAAATGTCCAAAAAATCTTTGCATGGGGGAAAAATTTATGAAATTTATATTCACACTCATTCCTGTACATCAAGACTTCAGAAAGTCAGCTGTACATATTTCTAAAACAACCAGTGATCTCAGGACTCTCAAACATCAGGCACCCTCCCACTGGTGACCCTGCCAATGTTGATCAGGCCTCAGCATGTGCCCTGCCAACTTTACCACGGACTGCCCTCTTGATTTAGATGTAAATAGATGCTATTTCTGCTGTCTCTGTGATATCAAGTGCTGTGTAAACTCTGCAGAGAACAGGTATTGATCTAGAAAAGCAAGCCATTGCTTTAAAACTTTTTCTTTTCCAACTTAACTGAAGTCTTGGTGAACAGGATTGTCTTTTTTTGGTTTAGTTATTTGTGTTTGTTGCTTAATCAGATCCCCCCCCCCATAATTATCACTTAATATCTCCTCATTGGGATACAATCTCCCAAACAACTGTTGTTTACAGAAGAGGCGAAAATAAATTATTCATTCATAAAGTACAAAAGCTCAGAGCAGAGTAATATTATTCCTTAAGATAAAAAAAGATTAAGTCCTTATTTTATAATTGTGCATTTAAACCAAAAGGGGTTTAAAGTACTTAACTTTAAAAAATATATAACCTCTTGAATATCTGCAA
Source organism: Danionella dracula (assembly GCA_900490495.1). Taxonomy (NCBI): domain Eukaryota; kingdom Metazoa; phylum Chordata; class Actinopteri; order Cypriniformes; family Danionidae; genus Danionella; species Danionella dracula. The sequence goes on along the minus strand of UELW01000996.1, from coordinate 10,253,501 downwards.
CCAAGTTGTTCTATTTTTATTTAAATTAATACAGTATTATTATCTTCTAGACTTGTTTTGATTATCGATAATTGTTTTTGCAGGTCCAGATGAAAGATCAAGCGAGGGAGTTGGAAGATCTGCGTCTGTCCAAAGATGAAGTGCTCAACCAGGCCAAAGAAAACGAGCGCAAAATCAAGAGCATGGAAGCAGAGATCATGCAGCTACATGAGGTTTGTCTATTCATTTGTAAATCGCACACTATCATGTGTAATAAAGTGAGCAGAGATCTTTTCCTGCTTGCTTACAGCTCTCTCTAGGTAAATGTAATGCTAACATGTTTGTTTCTCTGAGAAGGATTTAATTTTGATTCGATATATATATATTTATTTGTTTAACTCTAGCTAATCTGTATTCAAGTTAGCCCTTGTAGAGTTTTGCTTGAAGAAAAGAAATCTGTAACCTTTTAGGACCTGGCAGCTGCAGACAGAGCAAAGAGACAAGTCCAGCAAGAGCGGGATGAGCTACAGGATGAGATCAACAGCCAAAATGCCAAGAAGTGAACTACCCTCAGTTTACTAACAGTTTGACATAATGAACTTGGAAGAACAAAGTGTCCATTGCATTTTTCTTTCCTCTTCCAGCTCACTGAGCAGTGATGAGCGTCGTAGACTGGAGGCCCGTATCGCTCAACTTGAGGAGGAACTTGAGGAAGAGCATCTTGGTGTGGAGCTGATTGAGGATCGCCTAAAGAAGGCAACACTGCAGGTCCTGAGAGCTAGAAATTGCTGGGACAGAGTCTAAAGATAGTGAAATAAAATCATACTACTTGAGATTGTTTGTTTTTTTTAAATGCATATTCAGGTTGAGCAGGTCACGGTGGAGGTGAATGCAGAGCGGGCTAGTAGCCAGCGTCTAGAGGGTTTGCGTGCTCAACTGGACAGACAGAACAAGGATCTAAAGCAGAAACTCCAGGAGCTGGAAGGAGCGGTGAAGAGCAAATTCAAGTCATCCATTGCTGCCCTTGAGACCAAGATCCAACAGCTTGAAAAGCAGCTGGATAGTGAGATGAAGTGAGTAATGTCAGACGTTTTCGTATGACAAGCTTTGTGTAAACATTTATATAGGCAACAATGCTTATAGTTTACCTCCTGATATAATGCTGTCCCTTCATCTGATTCATTTCTCGGGTAACCTGTTCAGGGAGAGACAGCAATCCACCAAACAGGTGCGCCGTGTGGAGAAGAAACTCAAGGAGGTGCTACTGCAAGTGGATGATGAGAGACGCAATGCTGACCAGTTTAAAAGTGAGGTGAGTCATTCAGGACTGGGAATCAATGTACGATCTATTGTCTTCAAGAGTCAGGTGTTTCCTGTACTAACGTAAGGAATCTTCTGTCGTCTCTAGGCTGAGAAGGCGAACACTCGCATGAAGCAATTGAAGCGGCAGCTCGAGGAGACTGAGGAAGAGGTAGCTCGGGTAAACGCCTCCAAAAGGAAGCTGCAGAGAGAGCTGGACGATGCTACGGAGTCTGCTAATGTTATGAACAGGGAAGTCAGCACCCTGAAGAACAAACTCAGGTATGCACTTTATACTTTTGTGATGGTATTTATAAAATCCTTCCATAGAGATTTCCAAAATTGAAATGTGAAACAATCATGCATGTTCCTAATCGTTTGTAGTGTTTGTGGGTGACAATGAACATCATAAGGGATCCAAGAATTTTTTATTTTTTTTTATTTTGCAATAACTTGACTGAAATTCCTGACTGAAGCCCCACCCACCAATGTGAAGAACAAATTTTAAAGCCTTCCGTTCAGAACATCTCAGGGTATTGTTAAAACCAACCATAAATGGATGTTAGAAACATTCGACGTAATGTATTAAATTGAAACATTTTTGAGCAAAGAGGATCTTAAAGTGAAGAAATAAAATTGCATTTGACTTTAAAGCAAACTTCTGGTTTTTGCATAAATGTTTAAAAATTAGTTGTACTTTTACTATCATTTGGTCTACTTCCTCATTGACATCTTATTTTGTCTCTTGTCGCTTAATGTAGTTCGGTCGTATGCTACATTAACTGTAATTATCATGGATTTTAGTAAAAAAAATAGTTTTAGTAATGTCTTTGGTCTGCTTTTACAGACATGGAGATTTCACTGTAAATGCACGCCGTCCAGTTGGACGTACCGGGGATAGTGATGATGAGAATGATATGAAAAGCGAATCGTCAGCGCCAACGCCTGAGTGAAGCTCTGATTGATGAGGACATGCAGGAATTTCGCCTCCAAATTTGATAGTGGTTTCAACTGTACTCTTAACTACACTTTACAGAAGTGTAAGGATGGAAATGTATCTATTAAATATGAATCCTGCATTTTACACTTTCTTTGCAACAATAGTATAATTAAAAGCAATGTTATCTTATAGAATGTGTCTAGTTATGGTTGCAAATGCCTTAAAATTCATTTAATAATTAAATATTGATATTTTATAAAGGAATAAAGCCAATAAATGACTTTTCAGAATTGACATTACATAAAGTATTTCTGTATTAGCCTTGAGCCAAAGAGATTTTTGAGCAGTTTTGATGCAGGACTTCGGATAAAGTAAGCCTTTGTCTACTAGTTTTACTGCACTTTCACACAGAGTTCACGAGTGATTTTTAAGATTGTTGCCTTAATGACCTTAAATAAATGGTTAATGTTTTGAGTGCTCTCTTTCAGGACTTGTATACAATTTATGACTGTAAACATCTGTTTAAGCCCTTTAATGTTTCAACGTTCACGCTGCAAGTGGTGGGATTGTATGTTCTTTTCTATGTGCTTTCATTGTTTATCACTTGATCTGTATTCGTCTGCTTGATGCTTTTTCCACCCTGCTTCTAAACATGTGTATACAATCATGGCAAAAAATGTGCCTGTAAGCTGTAAATCTGAAATGTCTGCCCAGGAAAAAAATTGTAGTAAACACCATTGAAAGATTTGTTTCACTTTTAATGCAATAAACTGATCTATTACATTAAAGTGTTCACTTGTATACTTATTTATTTCTGACTTTAGTATGTTAAAATATTCTTTGTTGGGAATTAATCAAACACACAATGATAAAAAAAAGTAATTTAAGCTTAATTTTATCAAAAATATGATTAAACTGGGGTTGTTCTATTAAGGAGGTATGTTTAATAGTGAGTTGAAATCAACACGTTTTCTCTAACTAAAAATGTGTGACCTTAGGGGTTGTGAAGTTTATAATTTTTCCCTATGGCATTATGTAGTAGGGATTTCTATCTAATGCTTATTCTGCACTAGGCATTTGTGAAGTTGTTTTCAATTTCTAAAGAGGTGCTCTCTAAACTGTTTTATTTGATGTGTCAATTTTTTACTTCAAAATTATGTGAATTTGTTGCATTACATGCACTTGTATTTTGTTTGTAAATGCAAGCCTTTATTTGCTCACTTGCTAAATTATAACAAATTGGTTGCTAAAATATGAGCAGTTTCCATTTATTCAACAGTTAAATATCTATTAGGCCTTTATATGCTGTAAAATTCTTTAAGGAAGACTTATTCGCATTATAATAGTGTGTATAGTTAGTTTGTAGTTATGTAAAAGGATATGGTATAGTAAAGGTTAACTTTTTAAAGCAATGCTAATAATGGAATATAGGTTTAAAAATTGAGGTGTGTGTATAGATGTAAAAGTAATTGGCCCATAACTGGACTTTTTTGATGGTATGTAAAAATGTACATATATTATGTAAAATTGGAAAATATATTTTTGAATCTAAAAACAAAATAAACGTATCCAGTTTGTATGAAAATCTAAAATGCTTTAAAAGGCTTGTTATGGACTCTTTCTTGCTGTAAATCTTTAGTTTCATTGCCACAGAAATAAAATGTCTTACACAACACATGCTTGAACACAATATTTGAAGAGAAATATTTTTCTTACGCCCAAAGATAACGGTTGATATATGTTTATTTACGAAGTCATATTTGGCATTGTAGGTATTTAGAAATAATAGTGGCTTATTTTAAAATCAGACGATTCGAAAAGCCTGTGTTGCTGGCTTCAGCATCAAGTGTTTCTTCAGCCACCACGTGTAACCGACGCTGGATTATTCGAGCTGAAACCGGTTCCTGCTCGCTGTTCTGGATTCTGCGCAAACAGCGTCTGCCGTTACGCAAACTACGCAACCAGAACTTTCTTCTTGCGCAAGCCAAGCGTTTGAACAGCGGTAGTGCCAAAGAGTATTGTTCCTGAAGTCGTTCGTATTATTTGCTGTTTCTGTCTGTGGCATTTTGTCTTAACGTTAATTGTACTGACTTTGACGAAAATATCTCTTTGAAGAAACCATAATCGACACATGTAAGTACACATTTTTTCAGGTGCCGTTTATTGATAACGTTAGCTTTACCGGATACGTCAAATGAAACATTTTAGCTGATGTGTGCTGTATAAACTAAGTTATATGTATATTATGGAACGTTATTGTATGGCTTGCTTATCGAAGAATTTGGAGTGCGTTTTAATGGCTTTCTTAACATTCTTATCGCTGTTCTTGTGTCGCCTGGGTTAGCATTAACGTTAGCTTGTAATGTCCGTTGTAATGTTAGGTTAACTAACGTTAAGTGTTTCATTTGACATTATGTTCTGATAACGTTTATATGTCTACATGTTCTTGGTAATAATAATGCTATGGTGATTTGTAACGGTGTTGAAAGTTATTGTCTGTCTGTTTTTTTTTTGTCAGAGATACGTGTATCTTTTGACTTTGGAGTTAGAGTCGTGGAAAGAACTAGAATCATGGTGGTCTGTCTTAATTCACTCTTTCTATTCGGGCCTTAACAAACAGGTAAAGACCAAATTACTTTAACGGATGAATTGAATACTCCTCTGTCTTTTCACATGCTTTGTGTTGTGTAATTTCTGGGTATTGATTTAATCTCATTCAGTTTGGAATCTAACCTTTCAGATATCACAACGGACGTTGAAGAGAGACCCAGAAGGGAGTCGATCTCTTCCTCTGTGATTGCTTCATCATCTTCACCCTCTTCATCTGCCATGGAAGTTGCCCTGGTGAGTTTGTGTGATCTTTAAAATTACACTTTTCTCTGCAATATTGGTTATGCAGGCTTATAAGGAGCATGGTAGTTATGTAATTCAATAATATGCTTTATCTATTGAAGACTGTTCAGTCAATTAATTGCATAACATCAACATGTGCTTGCATGTGCAAGAACACTTCAGGCATAAACCAGTTGTTGATCACTGACCAGAGTTTTCAACCGCAATGGTCATTACATATAGACCTGGTAACAGGGCTACAGAAAATGATTCAGCAGATTTCTCTGATTCTTTCAAATGGTGCTTGTTACTAGAAGTTTTTGTACGAGCTAATACATAATTCAAAGCCAGTTAGTTGGTCATCTGTTAACCTGAAAATCAGCAGTGACTGTCCTGACATGTAAAAGTGAACTTTGACCTGTCAAAAAGGCTGATAGAAATCTCTACAAACACAATAGACTCTATGCACGACTAATTCCAATTTCTATCTCGGTGGTTCCTCAACTACCGATTCAGTGGCGGAAGTTGTTTTTTACGATTCATTTTAAAAGATGCGATCGGCATGACATTTTAGACTTCTATCCTAGTTTTAAGGAAAAGTATGGATCTAACCGCGGAATTAAACTGCGAGAAATTATCGCACAATGGGACACAACAGTATAGCAACAGCACACCTTCAGAACAAAAGAAATTACTACTTTTGTAGTTCATTTTAAATGTATTTGCAATATAGATCAAATACAGAATTTGAAAACTAAATGGTAATACTACTGAATCTGAAAAAACTGTCATCATTTCTGAAAAACAAAAACAAACCCATGCTATCAGCTCAACACTCCGAAATTTTTGAAAACTAAAGCTGGAAGCGCATTTACAAGCCAAATTTTAGCATAAGTACAAATGTAGTGAGTCGTGCAAAGACAATTAAGCCACAGACATTAGATCTAATGCAAAAAATTGTATAATTTAAAGAGCCATTCCAACTTTCACTAACAGAAAGCATCTATTTAAGCATCTATACTAGACATGGATAAAATGCTTGTGAACGTTTAACTTTGTAAAAGGCATGGTTAGGGTTGCCAGAGTTTTAGAAAATATTCGTAAATGCGAAAAAAAAGTGATGGTTAATGTTTCAAACAACATATTTGAGGCGTACTGTTTATTATATTAAAATGTTTTGTTGTTATGATATACATCTTACATTTAATTCTGAACAGTCTTAAATTTGACCTCATGAAACCATCAGAAACCCCGGATTAGGATGCCAGCTTAGAGATTGTTTTACAAATCAACTGAAACTTTATAAATGAGCATTTAAGTTTAGGATTCATCACACAACGTAGGTGACCTTTGGATTATTGTCTTTTTTAAGAAGAGCTTTATTCTTTTCTGTTACAAAAACAAATTCTGTCTTCACTTTCTTTTGCTGAACCTATGCTACATCCACAGACTGACCCACATTCCCTCTGTCACATTCACACAAGCTCACGCTCACACACATATACATATGCCTTTGGCGACTGCATGAGTCACACTGAGCAGAAAGCTCTTGATCCATGGAGAGGAACACAGACCGCAGTCGTGCGTTTAGGTTTAAAGCAGCGATGAGGAGTGCGGAAAAGCGTTTCCTAGCGTAAAAGATTGTGGATTGAGCTTCTGAATCTCCTGCTGAGGAGGTGGGGTGGGGGAGAGGGGAGATTTGTGGGCATTGTGTTTGAGAAGAGGGAGATGGGGGCTTACACTGTCATGTGCTGATGGCAGCAGCAGCAGATATAGGGAGAGCGAGATGCAGGAGAAAAAGGACCCTCAGCCCAAATCTACCAGCAGCCTGGGAAAGGTAGGGAAGATTAGTCAGTGGCTTATTGTGTGTTTCTCTTGTGTGTGTTTGTGATATCTGCATAGTTGTGTTTGTGTCTGCACATCACTTGTGTTCAGCTTCTACAGAAAGCTAAGCACCGAGGAGCACGTCAGCAGCTATTGAGTTTTGATCTGCATGTCAGTAAAGTGTGTAATGAAGCTGAGGACGCCAGTCTGTGATTGGCGTGTAGTTGTTTACATTTGCTCAATTTACTGATATTCATTTGCATACACGTTCATGCAAATGACATTCCATTTTAAGTGTTGGTTCTCTTCCAGAGCACCAAATGTCGGATGGGTATTCTGAGAATATCTGTCATTCCTTCATGGTTGTCAGTGTTGGTCATTGTGCTATTTCTAAAGTTCCATCAGGTAAAAGTAACGGTGTTGTGAAAGTGAAGCCGTTTTCCCATCGAAGCCTGTAAAGGGTGCATTGCAAGAAAAACTATTTTCTTGGAATCAGTTCTTACTGTGTCCACTCGGTTATCAGTCAAAACAAAGCTCCAAAAGTGTTTATCAGGATCCATCATAGATAAGACATCAGTCATGAGACTGTGGCTGCTAGGTACTGACCTTTTCGTGTTGACCATTTGAATTTTTACATAATTGTTACATTTTTCTAGATTTTATAGAAACTTTAAAGTAGACATTGGATGAAAATCAAAATTTCCAAGCTGTTTGTACAGAAATATGGCTTATTGCAAATCCTGCTTAAAATGATAAAAAGTTATCCAAGGGTTTTATTTTAATCACAACAAATGCCTTGTAGCATATTAAAACGAGCCTGTATGAAACTTGGCGTAAATGGCGTCAAATACCCTTCCATTACTTACCATAAACTCCTCCCCTTCCCGTCCGGATTTAAACACAGATGATCACCATTTTGCTTGTGAATGGCCCTGGCTTTGAAGGTTTGGGATATAAATAGGTACACAACTCTGCTCATTTGTTCCCATTAAAGGAACCTTTAAGGACTTAGTGGATAACTTTTATCCATGGAGGAAATGCACTTTCAGAGTAGCCAAAGCGCACTTCTCAAGCCATTCTGCTTCAGACTGGTTTTGAACAAGGGTCAATATAAAGGAGGATTTGCAATGTTTAAGAAGTTTAGACCGAAACTTGGACCTGTTCCAACTCTATGTGATCCAGCCCAAAGTTCAGAACAAGCAATTGTATTTTTACACAAAGATCACACATTAGCAATCCTATTATTGTTCCCGAGCCTCATTTGAGTCGTTTGTCACAGTTTTGTTGAGGCACAAAACCATTCAGAAATATAAACTTGGATTGTTACAGGCTTTACATAAATAGCCTAAATAAACTAATTACCTTGCATTAAATTGGCATCTGAGGTCTCTTTTACTTGGTTTTAAACATGTGTGTTGTTAAAATGTGTAATATTCCACCACTAGAGATTGCATTTCAAAACAAGATGGTACTATTGTTTACACAAATTGTGGAGCTTCTGTGTTTGTGTATGTATTGAAGTTGCACAGTGATGTCACATGACTGATCACATATATGTCATTTAATTAATGTTTTGTTGAAATCTCATCTTTTTTTAAAAGTTTAGAAACTGAAATCAAGAAATGGGACTATAGTGTGGCCCCTTTAAAGTGCTGCCTGAGTAATTTTCATGTTTTATTTTTTATTTTATTCTTTTCTACTTGTTTGTTTTTTAAATGAACCGTTTTCCTCTATGGTTTGGCTATCAATCTCAGTTTATGCCTTACCAAAGCTCTGCACAGTTTCATTCCATTCGTGCTTCAACAGTCCCATACTGATCTCTACTTTTCACAAAGTCCTTAATGGTAATTTAAATAAAGTTTGGAGCTAAACTTTGCAGAGCTGTGGCTGTCCAGGGACAGGTTTGACAAATATGATCACTCCACATTTTGTTTGTTTCATCTATTTGGCTTTCTTTTTAATTTTCTATTCATCTATTTAATTTTTTTCGTGGTTTGTTGATTCAGGCTCATCCTGCCCTGAAGGCCTTCATGTGCGGCTCTTTGAGTGGCACCTGCTCCACTCTGCTCTTTCAGCCATTGGACCTGGTGAAGACCAGACTGCAGACGCTGCAGAACAGCATGCACCCAGGGTGAGGCTTGCCTGCTGTGACGCTGCTGTCTCTATCAATCTTTTTCCATCAGTTCTTGCAAATGATTATACAAGATGAAGACTTTTGGCGTAATGATTGTTTAAATCTTACATTCTGTGAGAGTGGAGAACACATCATAGCTCTGTTTATGAAAGAACTTGCGAATAAAAGTGAAGGGGAGTGTGCGCCACGTTTCTCATCACGTCACATTACATGCCAGGAAAAAGTTGCCATCACAAACAGTTTAAACTTCAGCTCAGAAAGGATAAATTAGTTAGTTAACACATTAACTCAACAATGACGAGGGGTTGTGATGATGAAAACAAAGTGTTATTGTACTATAATTTATAGTTGTTTTTATAGTTTGGTTTATTTTGCATTTTCAAAGCCAATTGATTTTGGTAGAGACAGTGAGAGTTTCTTTAAAATCTATTATTGGGTTTTTGTGAAAATGTGCGTTGTCATTCGTGTCATAGTCTCTGTTTATGTAACCATGCCCTTTCTGAATTCTGTGTGGGTGGCTCATGGGCTCTTATTAAACTGTCTGCATCTTTAAGCTTTAAAGAGAATACCATGCTGCTTATTTCAAATTATCTGTAGCAGTGTGCTCAGAATGCTATCCAAATGCCTAGTTGTTGGTCTCCTTCTGCTTTAATTCTGCCTTCTCTTCCTTTTCGTCTGTCTTTTTATTGTAACCATTTCTGCCTTTGTCTCGCAGAGCACCTAAAGTGGGGATGATTACTGTCTTTTTCAATGTGATCCGCACAGAGAAGCTGTTTGGCCTGTGGAAGGGGGTTTCACCGGTGAGTAGTGTGTCGTGTTGAAGCGCCTTCATCAATCCGCAGTGTTTGATCTAACAAAAAAAAGCACTGTTCTGACCATAGACTTGGATTCTGTTTTTGTATATCTTTGTTTGTGTAAATATGTTGATGGGACTTTGTGCAGTGTTTCATTTTGTTTGCTGTTTTGATTGGAGCACACTTGTTGACCCCCTACACATTTTCTCTGAAACCTTAATTAACCAGCTGATCAGCCCAATAAAAGACTTGTTTGAAAGCTAAAGGCCTTGGTGGAACAAAACTGTGCAAGATGTTGACCCTCCACAGATGTAGTTTGAGACCTCAGGATTAGATGGTACATGCAATTAAATGGTCCATCATTAATAATGACTTGATTTTGCATATAAGGCACAAATGTAAAAATATTAACCCAATTATTAAAAAAGCTAATATTTTTAAATAATATGTAAACCAATCATTTGATAATTTAAGAGTTGAGAAATCTTGCACTTGCACTTAATGCACGTTTTAGTCTCCAAGAGTAATCCTTAATACAATGTTTTACAGCTGAATTAATTTTGCTAGCACTTAAATAGCTCCTGTAAGTCTAACTAGAACCAGGTTAGACCCAGTTTTTTTTCCATCATAATGACTTTGACTTTCATGGCAACGATTAAGAAAGTGAGTGGAAGATTTCTTTGTAATTTAGATTCCGTCACAGAATATGTTGATGCATTCAAGAATGTGCCCTTTTCTGTTTTAAAACCATATTGTTATTAGCTTCATGGCCATCCCCCATCCAGAGGAATTTTCATTTTAAAGTTTCCCACACAAAAGTGCCTCGAGCCAAGACATTGAACGCTTGACACAAGCTCACACATCTGAAAAACACATAGTTCGGCTCTGTCATATCACCTTGGTTTTTCATGAGAAGAAATCTTGCGGTGAATGAAGGTTGGCTCTTTCTAGAAAAAAAAGCTGCACCTAATAAAATAGCCATTATAAATCCCGAACAAAGAACTAACTTTAACCACTCTTTCCCACAGTCGTTCATGCGCTGTATTCCTGGTGTGGGAATCTACTTCAGCACCTTTTACTCTCTGAAGCAGCATTACTTCCAGGAGGGGGCTCCAGGTGCCGGCGAGGCTGTTTTGCTTGGGGCAGGAGCTCGATGTGTGGCTGGGGTTGCCATGCTTCCTTTCACTGTCATTAAAACTCGTTTTGAGGTGAGGCATCTTGCTAAGACACAAAGGATATTAAAACTGTGTCCTATTTTGTATTTATTTGTCTCGTTTGTTTCAGAGTGGGCACTACAATTACATAAGTGTCGCTGGTGCTCTTAAGAGTGTGTGCCAGAGCGAAGGTCCCAGAGCGCTTTACTCTGGGCTGACGGCGACCCTGCTCAGAGATGCCCCATTCTCTGGTATCTACGTCATGTTCTACAGCCAGGCCAAGAAGGCTTTACCGCAAGGTAAACTTCTGATTGAGAAGGATTCTGAAAATCTGTTGAGGATTTCTTTATTAATACTTCTCTGTCTTTTGAACAGAGATCAGCACATCATCCTTTGCCCCTGTGGTCAATTTTGGCTGTGGTGTAGTGGCAGGAATCTTGGCCTCAATTTCCACTCAGCCTGCAGATGTGATCAAAACACACGTGCAAGTCAGCCCATCTCTGTATCCCAAGACCAGTGATGCAATACGACATGTTTACATTGTAAGCATCACTTTTTTTTGATAAATAAACTAAGTTGCATGCTTAGCTTTAACTAACATCAGCGCAATATCTATCTATCCACACACTCGAGTTGATTAATTAAAAATGTATAACTTGCCAGTTTTAGCTAACCACTTAATTCCAAGCAAGGTCGTGGATAATAATACAAGCCATTCATTCTGGCTGGCCACAAACTTGCCGCGCAACGAACTTCGTCTGAATAGTCCGTTTTGCCGTGCCTTGTCTCATGGCTTTCACGTGATCTTCGTGCCTTATCACATCTTTACATAAACTCTACATTGCTCTTCCCGGATCATTCGCGCTTGGTGTGTAGATACCTTTAGAGGGGAAAACCCTCTATGGTTGAGATCAACAGATCCTGTTTTTGTTTTTTCAAGAAGGTTAAGAAGATAAATAAGGGAATTTATATGAGAAATAAACTGCAGCTTCTGACAATAAGAATACATTTCTGAATAAAATATTAATTATATTCATTTCTTCCTTCTTTCTCATTCTAGAAACATGGCATTGGTGGATTTTTTCGAGGAGCGGTTCCTCGTTCTCTGAGGAGGACCCTCATGGCTGCCATGGCCTGGACTGTGTATGAGCAGCTGATGGCACGGATGGGTCTCAAATCATAAAGATGCGCTGTGTGTTTAAGATTTGTGTCCTCGTTACAGAGACCTGGGTATTTCAGACGATGGTGTTTGGGAAGGGTTGATGCACAAGCAGCTGGTGTTGTCTGAGTTACCAGTGACAGAGAGGCTGTGTCAGTTTCTTTTGGTGTTTGTGTTTCTATGTGCAGTAAGTCTTCACCTGGTGATGCTATTCCTAAAACACCACATTGTGTGTTTGTATGTCATGCACCAAGAGCGCCATGCTGATGAGTCAAAAGCCATGACCTCACAAGACAAACTGCTTTTCTCTTGAAACTGATCTCAGATCAGGTCTCCAGATCTCTGGAGTCTGAGGAATAGGTGGGTATAACAAAGATATGTTGGAATTGCTCTCAGACAGACACAGTTGGCTGAAAATGTGCAGACATCACGTGACGGTCTTGCGATTAGGTTTTTATCAGATTGCTTACTATGCGTCTCAAAGCGATGATTTGTGCAGTTCTACTGACTTCCTGAGCTTTCTGAAAAAGTGGGTTTATATTATAGTTCTAATGCTGTGATTTTAAAATGCATGGGGATGCTAATGCATCTGTCACTCACATGTCACAAATAAAAGCCAGGACTGAGAGCTACATTAAACACTTTATATTTATTACAGAATATTGTTTTTGTTCTTATGAAAACAATATTTAAAGGGGAAACACTTGAGTTTTTACCTGTGTGAAGTGAGAAACTATTGAAGATTTGATGTTTTTATGTGTTATAAGATCACATTGATTAATGTTCTGTAGTATTGTGATAAAACCATTGTGAACCATATCTATTGCTTATCTGTCCTGAGGATGTTTTGTCGTTTATAAAGCAAAGTATTGATTCCAGAAATATGTTTTATTTGTATGGTTGTAATCAGTAACTTTAACATGTTTTTCTTCAGGAAATCATCATTGGCAGCCCCATCTAACTAGACAAAACATGTTAAATGTGTTTTATAAATAGACTTGTAAAACTGCAGTTTAGCTTCTCACTAACATTGGAACGGTAAAAATCTGTAAAATATATGCACCTAAAATCTTGCTTTATCTTCAGTTTTTCAAAGCACTTTACATTCAGTGAAGCAGAGTGAATGCAGTGGTCTGTATGTACTCATACTGTATGTGTGTTTCATTGTAAGCCCTTGAACATTGTGCTCTGCAGTGAAGTTATTTGCCTTCACAGTCAGTATTGTCTTTCTTGGATTATTGTCTGTAAAAAGTAATGTTTGCACTTTCAGATTTTGTGCCTATGATATGTGAATAAAGCCAGCCAATTTTATGCTAAAATCAAAATATTGTGTTTGTCGTGTGCTTTAAATAATATATTTTATATAGTATGCAAAATAATAATAAAAGATGGATTAAAAACAAATATACAATAGTGATTATGAACTGAATGAAAAGATCTATTATTTCTTTACAAGCTACCAACGAATTGAATCTCAAACATCGAGTACTTTCAATAGTAATCTTAATCACCAGAAGGTGAAAGCATAAGTATGTCAACCTCTCGACCAATGGTGAAAATCCAGAGAAGAAGAGAATCCACCTTTGTGATTGGTCATTGACCAGCAATATAAAAACGTCATTTCCTTTTCCCGCCCTCTTTTTGCCGTGAAGCGCAGAACTCCATACGGCGTTGTCTCGTGGTAAGGAAAAATCGACAGTTTTAACAATCAAACGCTCGTTTTGGAGTTTAAGATATAAATGAAGACATTTTAAAGTTTTCGTTTAAAAGATGAGTTCTTCAAATGTGTCGTTAAATGAGTGTGTGTTGGCAGTTTTTGTGAGAAACTGTGAAGGCCTGATCTAAAGCGTGCCGTCTCGTGTAAGATGACGTTAGGAAGTGTGTGTGCCGTGAAAATGCTTTTAACCCAGCAATAATTTGTACTAGACGACAGTGTCACGGGTCTTAATCCAGTGAGTTTTGTCGTATATGTTTTAAGTTGATGGGCAACATTCACGTGGATGGTTCGAAGTTTATCAATATGTATGTGCGTTGTCCGATATTTAGTTTGTTTACCGTTTCCGACTAAAGTTGGCGTTATATGCAATTTAGTTTGGTATTAATGATGAGCTGGTTTGCGTTACTTAATTCTCAAGTATTAAAACGCTCAAAGAGTTAATTAAAAACGGAATATATTGTATTTATTTCACATGTTTATTTCTGCTCGAAAGCATTTGTACACACAATCCCGTATTGCATATGAAACGTGTTTTAGCAAAACATCGCTATAATGCACATTATTAAAACCTTGCACTGATGTCGGTGTTTAGGTGTCGGAAGTGTGCTAAAGTGACCCAGCCAGATTTTCGCTAACACCAGTAGGGCCTGTGGGCTCAATGACTGGGGTTTGATAGCAAACTGAGCTACATTCCTACTGTTAGATCATTAACATATGCAGCAAACTAATAAGTTCTGTTTTGCCTATCCCATCAGCTCTCCCACTAAACTCGTTACGCAGGGAAAGTGGTCACGATGTCCGGAGGTCTGGATGTCCTTCTAATGAAGGAGGAGGATGTGCTGAAGTTCCTGGCTGCAGGAACCCATCTGGGAGGTACCAACCTGGACTTCCAGATGGAGCAGTATGTCTACAAGAGAAAGAGTGACGGTAAGGGAGCACATAGTTGAATTTTAGTTATATGTTTAGCTAGTTCAATTTTCAGGTATACACTTAAACAGTGTTTTATACTTTTTCATGTCATTTGTCAGTGTTTTTGCAGGGTGTTAGCCTAAAATAAAAAATGTTGGAAGTTTTAGCCTTAAGGTCTTAAAACATCTTACATTTGTCATTCTGAAACCTGCAGACACCCTGTTCTGTAATCCACCCCTATGACGCATGGGTTTCAACGTTAAAATATTCTGGTCCTTCTATTCATTCAATCAGTTTTTATATAGCGCTTCTTTTTTAGCAAAAGCAGCTTCACTACGTCGTTGTGGGGATCAGATAGAGTAAATAGAAATTCCCTCTTTGAGGGGACTGGAGCTGACTGAGCCAGGCGCTAATCACCTCCCCAGCACAAAGAAAATGCAAACTTAAAATCCATCGACGAACGGTTTGCCGGACAGGACCTGAAAAAAAAACAAAACAGGAAATAACAAATGGAGAAACAACGGTTAGAAAACTGTAACAGACAACAAACAAGTGATACGCATCAGCTGCAGGAGGAGAGAGAAATGATGAGGAGAGGTTGGAGAGGAACATTGAACCACGTTGTTTTTTCAAACAGTTTGTATGTATATAGTGCTCAGACACCAGATCTGTTTAGATAAATGCCAAGAGATAATTGTTCGAATGCCAGATTAAACAGATATGTTTTTAATTTAGTTTTGAAATCTGAGCGTAGCTGAGCTGCGGACAACATCCGGGAGTTTATTCCAGAGCTTCAGAGAACGCTCTTTCACCTCTTGTACATTTACTAACCTTCGGTACAATCAAAAGTCCTGCTTCTTGTGATCGGAGAGAGCGAGCTGGAATATATCGTGATAGGAGACTGCTCAGGTAGGCCGGAGCCAAGCCATTCAGCGCCTTAAAGGCAAGGAGCAGAATCTTGTAGTCAATGCGATATTGTACAGGAAGCCAATGAAGAGAGCACAAAACTGGTGTAATGTGATCTTATTTCTGTTCTGACAGGCGTGTACATCATCAACCTGAAAAAGACCTGGGAGAAACTGCTGCTGGCTGCCCGTGCCATTGTTGCCATTGAGAATCCAGCTGATGTTTGTGTTATCTCCTCCAGAAACACCGGCCAGGTAATGCTTTAAATAGAGACACTTTTCAGATACGCACATTATTAAACCCCAGCACTGTTGTAGTTTATGGGTGTCGGAAGTGTGCTACAGTGATTTGGCTGGGATTTCGCTAACACCATGAGGGTTTTCCTATGACTGGGGTTTGATAGTAACCTGAGCCACATGCCTTCGTTTAACCTCTCTAACATGAATACTCATGTCTGAAGTGATCGTAACAGAAATCTTGCTTTCCTGTTAGAGGGCTGTGCTCAAGTTCGCCTCCGCTACCGGTGCGACCACTTTTGCTGGTCGTTTCACTCCTGGAACTTTCACCAATCAGATTCAGGCTGCCTTCCGGGAGCCCCGTCTCCTCATCGTGACCGATCCTCGTGCTGACCATCAGCCCTTAACCGAAGCCTCTTACGTCAACATCCCGAGCATTGCTCTCTGCAACACTGACTCTCCGCTGAGATACGTGGACATCGCAATCCCATGCAACAATAAGGTACGAGGAATGTGTTCACCAAAACACTTTTACAGATCCTCTCCAGGTCAGACTAAGCATTGATTTGTTAGCCTTTTTTTTTTTTTTTTTTTTTAGGGTCCTCACTCTGTGGGTCTAATGTGGTGGATGCTGGCAAGGGAGGTGCTGAGGATGAGAGGCACCATCTCCAGGGAGCACCCATGGGAGGTCATGCCTGATCTGTACTTCTACAGAGACCCTGAAGAGGTACAATGAGACTTTCAAAAAAAGTCTTTTTGAATAGGTGGAACTGTTCTTGTAAAGCCATTTGAGATTGAATCTTTCCAAAATGTAAACTATATTACATTTAACGGTGTGTAAATGCCAAGTTGCAATTAAATATCTGCACCAAACAGACTATTCAACTTTATATTCAGTACAGACTTGAAAGAACAATTATAATTCTGTTTATGTTCTGTTTGAGTGTTTTTTTATATTTAAGATATAATTGATGTAGCCATGAAATGACCCTTTAAATGTTAATTTATAACCAAGAGAACATCAATGATTTATAGTAAAATATAAAACTTAACTTCAGCTGCTGTCTTAAAATAGCATCACTGCTTACTGAACAGCACATTAGCTTTTTTATTAAAAAAAAAAAATTCTGATCTGTAGATTGAGAAGGAAGAGCAGGCTGCTGCTGAGAAGGCTGTTGGTAAGGAGGAATTCCAGGGAGAATGGACTGCTCCTGTGCCTGACTTCAACCAGCCCGAAGTAGCTGACTGGTCTGAAGGTGTTCAGGTGCCCTCTGTACCCATCCAACAGTTTCCAGCTAGCGCTGAGGGTATGTCTGTTTCCTCATTCCATGAGGACTTCTGAATATCTGCTTAACTTGGATATAAAACCTTTCTTTCTTTTTTTTGAAGCTCCTGGCAAGGCTCCAGCAGTTGAGCCATTTGCAGGTAATTACATATTTTGTGTATAGTAGTATGTGTAAGAGGATCATGGGATAAGGAGGTAAAATGATTTTGTTTTCTATTTGAGCAGCTGAGGACTGGAGTACACAGCCTGCCACAGAGGACTGGTCTGCGGCTCCCACTGCTCAGGCTGGAGACTGGGGCGGCTCTACTGCAGATTGGTCTTGATTCAAGCACTATCTTGGTGTAATGCGATCAATAAATTTGGTTTAAGAAAAATTGTGTGGTTTGTGTTAAGAACTTGTTGCGTATGTTCATTGATAAGCTGTGAACACTACATTAGTTAGGTACTGATTTATATTAAAAGGTGAAGTTTGAAAATTTTAGTAAATGTAACATGTATCATAATGTTTTGAAGTTGCCTTATAAGGAAGAATGCAATGCTTTCAATTGTAAATTGTCAAATGCAGTACAAATGCGATATCAGGGCAGTTTTTTGGGACCTTAAAGCTGTGCAAGCTTATACCATAATATACATGGTAATTACTTTTTTGTGGTTGTTTATTTTAATAGTGTAGATATTGATAAAAAAACAATTAAATCTTAAAGTTTAAAAGGTTGATTATACAAATCGGTTAAATGCCGGTATCTCAAAACGTGTCAATGATCTATGCATAAAACTGAAGGGCAAACAAACTGGTTAAATAAGTAATTTCGCCACGCCACATAATTTAATCCACGGCTTAAAACCTAAAATTAAGTTAATGATTCGAGTATAACGTTTTAGGCGATTGTCTCCAGCTGTAACTACAGTATATGTTTCTGGTTGACCCTTTAAATGAAAATGATTCCACCCCAGATGGGACTCGAACCCACAATCCCTGGCTTAGGAGGCCAGTGCCTTATCCATTAGGCCACTGGGGCACCATGAAATCAGAGGACGACGAAATATATTTTGTATATACACATATTTTATGAACGATAGATTAACTTTAACGTTTTTATTAAGATTTTTAACGTCTTGCTTTGGCTAAAGCATAATAAATAACTACAATTACCACCTTTGCCTCCAGTCTACACCGGTTGCTTAGCAACGGGTAGGCGCCATAGCGCATCAACACTGCAGTCGTGTTTTGCTATCGTGTAACGTTAATCGCGTTTTAGTCGGCTCTGCCTGCCTCTTTACGCTTGATGAGAAAGCGGGTTGCATTTGGAATGATATAAATCAGTGAGATCATCTTAAGAGGTTTTGAAAAACCAAAGCTAACATCTGTGAAGTTAATGTATGGTTAAAAGTTGTTTAGCAAGTTTGCTAGCTCGTAGCTAACGTTACTTAATATTATCCAGACCATGGACCACTGAACAATTAACATGTAACGTGAGTTTTTAATAGGAACGTGGAGTAAATGACTAGTTTTGCGGCTATATTTGTCGAACAATAATCTTGATTTAACATAGATTCGTTTCATGGTTGTGTTGTGGAGCATAAACCATCGTCACCATGGTGAGTAACGTTCAACGTGCAATTAAAACATCACATTTAAACACGATTATAAACAAATGCCATTTCATTTGAATAAGGATATGCTGCTAAAACAAGGCTATAAAATCAATTGCTACAAATTTCTCTTTCTTTCAGGAATTAACCTTTTACTGATTAATTCGTTTTTACTTCATAATTAGACCCACTGCTCTTTATTAAGGTTTATTCAAAAGTAGTTTATACGTAACGCTATTTTAATTGGATATTGATGCGAATATTTTATAGCAACCCTGTTTGTCAATGTTCTTTCCTGTTGCGCATCCTGATGGCAGTGCGGTCAAAACCTTAATTTCTGTTTGAAGCTCCTGTCTCGGATGAAACCTGCAGTGGGTGGTGAGAGCTCCACCAGTTCCTCTGAAAAGAAAAGAAAAAATAAAACCAAAAAGGTTCCAAGATTGGAGGAATATCTGAACCAGAGAGACTACCTTGGAGCCTTGACTTTATTAGAGGTACAGATTAGCTCACCCCAAATTCACATGCACAGCACAGGATTAAACTTCTGCACATTTGGATTCTAGTTCCAGCGTCATGGTGCTGTGTCTGTGGAGAATGCAGACCTGTGGATAGGCTACTGTGCCTTTCATTTAGGGGACCACAAGAGAGCCATGGAGGTCAGTGAATCTCGAAGTCACAATTGTTTAGGTTGTTTGATATTTTGGCTTTATATACGTTTTTGAACAACGTGCATAATGCATCTTGATCATTTCATTTTTATAGGAGTATAAGGCCCTCACTGTGAGGCCAGACTGCCCTGTAGATGTTTGGGTGTTTCTAGGCTGTGCACTCTTTTTCCTGGGCCTTTATAAAGAGGCTGAGGAGGCAGCTCTAAAAGGTTTGTCTGTCACACGCTGCACTCCAGCTTTGCCACTGCTATGCCTTACTCTTTTCTTAGACTTCATTTTATGTAAGGAAGGCTAGGGTTTAAAACTATAGGCTCAACTTACTCTACATACTATAGTTTAGATAACCTCTGTGATGGGGTTAAAACTTTAGTGAAAGTTAAATAAAGGGTATATAAATCATGTGAATCTGAATTGCAGGAGGTCATTGTGTATTAGATTTTTGGACATATATGTATGAACACTGACATTCAACCAAGCATAATTCTAAAATGTCTTAATGGCATTATTGTTTTGAATTATGATGGCAGATGTTTAATTAAAATAAAATTCGAGTGAAGAAAGACAATGATCTCATCGTTGGAAGATGGGTTTACTTATTTAATACATTTGCAAGATGGCCAATTGTCTCATGATTATCTTAAACTAATGTTAAGGGTAAACATGAAAAATATTATATATCTTGATAAAAATGATGAAGTTTTGAAGTACTTGATAGCTGAAATATTTACATTGCTTAATAGATCAACATTTAAATGATCTGATCTAATTTAGCAGTATCTACAGTGAAAGTCACATTTCTGGGCCTTGTTTGCTGTGTACATGGTAACAAATGTTTAACTTGTACAAATGCATTATTAATTTACTGAAGTTATAAGTTAAGAGATGCATTTTCATGATATATATGTATATATCAGTATTTGCATGTTACATTTTCGAACAAACAGCCTGTCAATTGAACATGTTCATTAAATCCTGTACACCTGCCGGCTATCATTTTCTTGTTTTGTTAAGTTGATCAGTGGAGAAGGTAAAGCTTGCACGTATTCTCTAAAATATATAGTTAAATTACATGTTTTGTTTTAAATAGTCTCAATGTTAATTAACGTGTATTTGCTAGTCTAATTGCGTATTCTATTACAATTAAAATGGAATAGTGCTAGGCACTACTTTGTGGCGTAGTGGGTCATGCGCAGGACTAGAAAGAAAGCCCAGGTGTTCCTCAAAATACACCAAAAGCAACGTGTCTTAATTCAATGTTCTATAATACATAAATATCAGTTAAATTAGTGAACATTGTGTAAAATTACAAAAGTTTCAAAAATGCTCATTTTAAAATGGAAACAGTTACTGTTTATTTCTGTCAATATTTCCATTTTATTTTTACTTTTTTTTTACAGTGTATGTAACAACAAGACTATTTCCTTTTGAAATTCAACCACTTGTGAAAATAAATAAATATTACTTTGCCTTAATTTTCAAGGGAAATTGATTTAACAGACGAGTACACTTTATTTTCACTAAACACCAGAGCTAATGGAAAAACTCAAAATGAAGCTTTAACAAGTTTTCAGATAAATATTGAGTAGTTGTTTTATTTTAAGTACAGTTGTGTGGGCTTTAAACGCAGCAAATAATAACATCCCTTTTTTCCAGGGCCAAAAACTCAGCTTCAGAATCGTTTACTCTTTCATTTAGCTCATAAGGTAAGTTTTTCATCCCACATATGAATCTTCTCTTGAATATCTTTCTGATAGTTTATCTAATTATATACACACTGTATTGTTTGTTTCTGTGCAGTTCAGTGATGAGAAGAAGCTAATGGGTTTCCATGAGAACCTGGAGGACGTAACCGAGGACCAGCTGAGCTTGGCTTCTATTCACTACATGCGCTCGCATTACCAAGAGGCCATCGACATCTACAAGCGCATTCTACTGCAGAACAGGTGAGAACTGTGTGACAATACGATCTTCTTTGGTATTTGGTAATTCTTTTGTATTATCTCTAAAAAACTGTTATTTCACTTCCATTACATTTCAGATATTCACATTATACTGTTGTATAACGCCAATAATTAGCATTTTTCCTTTTCTTTTCTGTTTATTTTAAGGATATTAAAGATATTATAATACTAAAGCAAAGCTTCTTAAATAGCAATAAGTGTATTTATATATAATTTAATGGAGAAGTAGAGGTAAGGTCAGCTTACGTGTCCGGCCATCTTTGAGACTGCCTGGTGGACAGAGGGGCCTCTAGTGAGCAACCCATGAACTTGGCATACTCTGTACATGCACCTACAGTATGGACAGCAGTTGAAGCTGAAGCCAATGAACCCTTGAGTTCAGACTGCATCCTAACGAGTATAAAAGATGAAGACACACAGTTTCCATTGAGACGAGGGGAGATGCAGCAGCTCGTCTCCGGCGCCAGAAACACCAGCCGTTGAAGGACGACCAGAACTTCAAGCTGAAAAAAGACCTATGCCTTGAGAACCAACTGTGAATATTATGTTTTGTAATAAATATAAACAGTGATTAATTAAAATAAAATAAATATAATATTAACAATTATCAACAATCAAGTTTTTTATTTATCATTTTTAGATCGAACAGACCACAAAGAAGTGCTTAAAGTGCTTAAAGAGTACTAAGCAAATTAAATGCTTATAACTTAGGGCAGAATCGACTTAATTAACCTATTATACACCATGAAAAATACTGACATAAAAATAAAAAGTAAGAACTATATGTTAAAATAATAGGATGTTATTCTTGAAAGCTCAACTTCCAGCAATAAGCAAAAGGATCTGAACACATAACAAGGTATCAAAGTCTTTCTCTTTATCAGCCTTATCTTTCATTATCTATCCCCTTTTTCAGGATCGTTGAGTTACCTTTTGGGTGCTCAGCCCTCTGATATAGCAGTCAGAGCATATAAGAGACGCCTTGAACAACCCGGTCTTGAATTCTGAGCCTGTGTTCTTTTCCCTCAATCTCACTGACCTATCACAATGGCCCCTGAAAGTACAAATGAAAATTTTTTGCTTGCATTTAATGTATCGTCTTTGTACATTTGTCACATTTCATTTTAATTGTTGGTGTAAGAAGGGAGAGGGTAACATGTATTTTTAATATATACATGAAATATTTAAAATAGTGAAAATAAAGCTGTATTCGGTGACTAATAATTCATCCATCGTTCCTCTGCAGGGAATTCCTGGCTCTGAACGTGTATGTGGCTCTGTGCTACTACAAGCTTGACTACTACGATGTGTCACAGGAGGTTTTAGCTGTGTATCTTCAAAGTATCCCTGACTCCACCATCGCCCTCAATCTCAAAGCCTGCAACCACTTCAGACTCTATAACGGCAAAGCTGCTGAGGTCACTGACTCTACTGCACACACACTTAATAATGCTTGACTGAAATCATTCAAAAATTAAATATTCAAACTCCCAAATGATGCCAATGTCATTTATTTAAAAGCTCCACGAATTGAATAAGGACAGCATACGTTCAGTTTGTATAACTGAATGTCCAGGAAAAAGTCAATTTATTACAATAACTTGTTTGAAGAGGTGAAACTTCTTATCTTATCTGATAAGTGATCACCTCCAGGCCAATCCAACATTGATGCTGTTATTATCACAGAAGGAGGATTGATAAAGTAAAAATGGCTTAATTCAGTGTTTTAAAATACATAAAATGTCCTTTTTATGTTGGTGAATTTTGTGAAAAATATGTTTTTATTTAATTTAATATTTAACATTTTTAAATATATAATAAAACTTTAATCATTAAAAATCTTCATTATTAAATTTTAATTAAATAAGAGCCTGACATTTTTAACTTAGTAGTGTAGTGTATTAACATAACTTGGAAAGTTTTACTTGTTGAACCATTTTACTGAAATAAATGGATGACTTCTTGATTTACAATTTTAGCCACATACTGGTGTTTATATATCAATAACTTCTTCAGTTTGTAACCTATGATCCCCAACCCAAGCTTTCCTTCTTTAAAACAAAAGACTAAGAAGAAACATTGATATAGAAAATGATTAAAGTGATCTGGGCTATTAGAAGTTAAGCAGCACCTGTCAGCCAATCAGCATCCAGTATTAAAACTTTTTGAGTTCCCTTCAATATACAACATAAACAATTTTTTTGTGCAAGCAAAACACTTTATTTTTGTGATTATCTAGGAGAGTTTAGTTAAAAACATTTTCAAAAAACAAAATCATTTTACTTGTTTTGGTATACTTTT
Organism: Danionella dracula; assembly: GCA_900490495.1. NCBI lineage: Eukaryota > Metazoa > Chordata > Actinopteri > Cypriniformes > Danionidae > Danionella > Danionella dracula. The sequence goes on along the minus strand of UELW01000996.1, from coordinate 10,229,810 downwards.
AAAAGATGGTGTTTTTTGTTACAGTATATTAGTCTTTCGTATTCCTCCCAAAGTTAAAGATTGTCCCAATGGAATATGGTGTACTGCTCGTTATGGTTTATGCTCGTGATGGATGTTAAGATCTTATGAAGAATGTTAAAACCGCTGGATATTAATCTAATAAAACTGAATAAAAAGCTGGCTTCCCAAAACGCTGTACAGAGTACAACAGTACAAAAAAGGACATTAGTAGCAGAGAACAAATGAATAAAAAAACAAGATAAAAACAAAATAGTCAGTCAAGGAAATTAAAATCCAGGGATAGTTAAAAGCAATACAAAGTATAAAATGTCAACAATCATAAGCAAGTTTAAGAAAATGAGATTGAAGATTAGATTTAAAACTAGAGTAGCTTTGTGCATCCCTGAGCTCACCCGAGAGAGAGGAACTCTGGAACTCGTTGTTTGCAATCTTTTTTCAAACCACTCATGGTCAAGTTGACCAAAAAAATCATCCCAATTATTTTCTTTCTGCACTTAAAAGGTTTAATTGATCTCCCCTCTTCTTGATTCCTCAGACAGAGCTGAAGAACCTGATCGATATCTCCTCCGGCTCGTTCCAGTTTGCTAAGGAGCTCATTCAGCACAATCTGGTGGTGTTTCGAGGGGGTGAGGGGGCCTTGCAGGTTCTACCACCTCTGATCGACGTCATATCTGAGGCCCGGCTCAACCTGGTCATCTATTATCTCAAACAAGGTGAGGCATCTGAAGAAGCATCAGGATCATCAGGTTTTTTATTGACTTGGTCCTCTCGCATCTAGATGACATTCAAGAGGCCTTCAAACTAATCAAAGACTTGGAGCCCACCACACCCCAGGTATTCATGTCACATCAGTACTCTTATTCCTTTTATTCTTTCTGTAAATTTTAAATTATTAACAGACCAGTTTAGCTCCTCTGATCTTGTTGTCCATTCACACCAAACGTTCTATAGAAAACCACTGTTTTCTTCTGCAAAAAATGGCATTTTTACATGAGGAGTCTATGAAATACTCCCTTTGTGTGATCTGTTTATATTGGCCAATTGCGGTTTTGGTTACCTTCTTATTGTCTTTCTGAGAGAAAGAGTGAGTCTTTGGCTCTTTCAAAAAATTCAGAAATAAAAAAAACAGGTTTAAAACAAGCAGAACACCACCAACCAGTCATTCAAATATATACAATATTGATCTGAATATTTTCCTCCATCATTTAGAGGTTATTATCTTATTATAAATCCATTATTTCAGTCGTGTTCTGTGCTTTACAGGAGTATATACTCAAGGGTGTAGTGAATGCTGCTTTGGGACAAGACATTGGATCGGTTCGTAAGGTTTATTTTTATTTGTTATTGACCGATTCCTCTGAAACGTTATTCCTCAGCAAACTGGTGTCCTCACATGTATGTGTTTGACAGAGGGAGAATTTGAAAATTGCCCAGCAGTTTTTCCAGTTGGTTGGAGGCTCAGCCAGTGAATGCGGTAAGATCATTGTTCAGGCTAACAATAGCATTATTAGCGCTGGTTCAGCACTCGAGCCTCTGTGCTGTGTGCTAGAGAGCCAGTCGCGTTTCCAGGTCTTAAACATAAACTGTGATTCATTCGCGAGTGAAGAATAGGCTTTTAATCATGCAGTCTTCAGTAGTTAGCATTACTTCAAAGCAGTTTACTGTACTTCATCAGATTTATTGAATGTGTCAATTTCAGATTATGGAGGGAAAAAAAACTAAAACTAGGTTACTAATTTGTCGTTGATCTGTTTCTCTCCCCTTCATGCAGATTTTAATTGGTGTTTGTTCATCTTTACAGATGTTAAAGATATCTTAATTAGTAGATAATTATGATGTTGGTGTCAAATTGCATTTATAAAACATTTCATAAACCTATTATATAGCATTTGGTTTTTAAGGAAGTCAAATAGACTCTTAAGAGCTGTTCAGTTTAAAGCCGCATTTCTGAGCTCGTACCATGTTTATGTCGGTTTATACCTGCTACAGAGGAATACATTTACCAGATATTAGTACAAAATTACCCTACCCCTGCACTCATCGGCTCTGTTGTATTTGAGCAATGTATATTTAAGTCAGACAGGATTAAAGTGGAGCGCTTCTATAGTAAACGGTCTCCAAACTCTCTTTGCTTGAACGTAGTTCGGTGAATGCGAATGAATATGGGCAATCCAAACCACTACATAATACTTCGTACCTGGTAACTCGAACTTTAGCAGACTTTAGCAGAGAGTCATCGCGGGTTGGCATTTTATCCACTGACAATGCAGCTGAAGTCGGTGGGAGTTTAGCGCAAAGCTGTGGGATTAATAGAAAATGAAATCACCCCTCAGTCCAGCAGATGGCGCTAATCCATAAGTAACAAAGCATGTAGATATTAGTACTACTTTAAAGAGCTGAAACAGGCAAATTTCAAACGTAATATTAACAGATTATTTTGCGTATAGGCCTGAGTTTCTACTGAATCGGCTCGTGCAGTGTATCTGGGGAAACGACCAGTGATTGGCACCTCATGACCAGCTCTCGACACATGATTGTGAGGTCGCAAGAAAATCAAACCAGTTTGAATTCCTTCTCGCTCCTCGTGAGGGGAGATCGCAGTGTTATGAAGCAGCGATATGAATTGATTTAGCGTTTTCTGTGTTTGTGTAAAGATGTCTTCTCAGATATTTCCATACACGCTGTTGCCATGGCAGCTTGTTTGTTTTTGGTGAGAATTCTGGAGTGAGCATCTTCCACTTCTGGGTTTTTCATGTTGCATTTACGCAAACAAGAGTGACGTATCGTGTTTGGAAGATATACAGTGTGAGCAGCTGGGTCACATCGGAGCATCGGCTCGTGGAGTGGGAGAACATGACTCGTGTGCTTTGAACTTTTACTCCTGCAATTTACTCGTAGTTTAAGCAGGAGCTGAACCATGCGGCTGAAAAAATACAGTGTCTGCCAAGCTTTAGAGAAACTGCCACTGTAAAAAATTATTGAAGACACTTGAGTCCATTTTGTAAATGTAGTTTTCTATGTTGTTAAAACACTATTGAAGGACACGCATAACTGTGATCTTGAGAAATGTCAAGTGATCCTACAATTTTCCCCAGTAACTTTTGGTGTTGGATGACATCAGTGTTCTCTTTGTAGACACAATTCCAGGGCGGCAGTGCATGGCCTCTTGTTTCTTCCTGCTGAAGCAATTTGAGGATGTGCTCATATATCTCAACTCAGTCAAGGTAATGCACACATCAGGGTGTTGGTCTCGAGTGCAGAAAAACTCAACCGTTACGCTCAGATCTTTCATCTTGTTTCACTGTAGAGTTATTTCTACAACGACGACACCTTCAGTTTTAACTACGCTCAGGCCAAAGCTGCTCTGGGAAACTACAGAGAGGCTGAAGAGGTACAGAGAGAACTGTTTGCGTTTGAATGAGTACGTGCAAATGGGACTAAATCTGAATTTATTGTGAATAGGTATTCCTGCTCATCCAAAATGAGAAGATCAAGACTGATTATGTTTACCAGAGCTGGCTGGCCCGTTGCTGTAAGTTATGTTCTCTGATTTTATTCTTGCACAACTTTACAATATCTCCTTTTCACTTGAAAGATTAAACCGGAAAATGCTATTTCGTAAATTTTTCGAGATTTTTTTGTGTTTTTCTCTCACCCCATAAAATTAGCAGAAAAATTTTGAGAATGTCTTCAAACATGAATAGAGAAAAAAACAAACCTTTAAGAACCAAACTTTATTAATATGCTTTTAATTATCTACAATTAAAAGCTTTCATTATTTTATGAAGTATTTTTTGCTAATTGTCTTCAGTTAACAAAACGGGTTTTGAAAAAGTTGATTACAGGGTTTCTGCTGGCTCTTCACAAGTCTAACATTTAAAAGCCTAAATTTATAAAAAGTTTCAAATTCACGGTTCTATCCCTTAAATGATTTTCACTTGTTTTATTTATTTTTTTACTAATTCATATTTTTGTATATCTATCTATATATATATATATATATATATATATATATATATATATATATATATATATATATATATATATATAAAGCTCATCATATCTCTGTTTTTTTTTGTTGCTTGGGGTTGCCAGAGATTTGAGGAAAAAATGCTCAAAAACATGAAAATCATGGTAAGGGTTGCCAGAGTTTTAGAAAACGTTCCTAAATCCTCAAAAACATAAAAGTTACATTTAGTGGTGGCATAGTTTGTGGAAAGCTCAACTTTGTAAAAGGCGTGATCAGGGTTCCCAGAGTTTTCGTAAAACCTTCGTAAATGTTTGAAAATGTAAAAGTCATTGTTAGGGTTTCAAACAATGTATTTGAAGCATATTGTTTATTATTCAAAAATATGTCTTTTGGATGGTATGATATAGGTTTTAAATTTTATTCTTACTGGTCTTAAAAAGTCTTACATTTGACCTTATGAACCTGTAGAAACCCTGTTATTAGCATATAAATATGATAAATAAAAAAATTAAATAAAAAGAACCAAGAGCACATAATATCGAGTTAATTTTTAAATGGTTATTACCAAAGCTAAGGAAATGCTTTTAGTGTTGCAGTACATTTTTAATGAGGGCATTCTGCTGCTTTGCTTGTACTGCCTCTACTTTCAGTCTAGTGCTGAGCTGTAAATTCCTCTGTAATTTAAGGAATTTGCTCTGATAGTGATTTAATACACTGCTAATCTATTTCTCCTGTGAATACATGGATAACATGTGATGCCCTCTCTTGCTTATGCTGCAGACATCATGAATCAGAAGCCTCTGCAGGCCTGGGAACTTTATCTAAGGCTGGAAACCTCTTCCGACCCCTTCGGCCTTCTGCAGCTTATCGCCAATGATTGCTACAAGGTGAGAGTTGTGGCCTTAGGAACTAGGTTTGTTCATGTTTCAGAGCTTTTGAGCTGCTTATAAATTAGAATTCTTTTTAAAAATTGCTCAAACTTTGCTCAAAATAGAGTTTTTAAGTAATGCAAAGCTGAATTTTGCGCATAAAAATGATATGTTTCAGATTCAGCTTGTGCTTCTTGTTAAGGTTTCATGAAATGTTAATTGCTACAACTTCTCTGTTTTTTACAGATGGGTCAATTCTATTATGCAGCTAAAGCATTCGATGCCCTGGAGAGACTGGATCAAAACCCTGAGTACTGGGAGGGCAAGCGAGGAGCATGTGTGGGCATCTTCCAGCTCATACTTGCAGGGCGAGAGTCCAGGTAAATTGTATTAGCTTGTAGGTGACTGTGTCTGAATTCAATGACTTATTGGACTTCTATAATTTCTCCTAAATCACAACCCCAGTGGTCATTGACATGCATGATATTTTCAAGTTCACTAAATTTGAAACTTTTAAAAATAACTGAAGGACCTTTTTTTGAACACTTTTTTTGTTTAATGTACTTTATCTGTTGTATTTTTAGTTTTAAATGTCATTAATCATTCTGCATTGTTTTCAGAGTAATGCTGAAAGAGGTTTTGCCAATGCTAAGAAGCACTGGCAACCCCCAGGTTGAGTACATCATTCGCATCATGAAGAAATGGGCCAAAGACAATAGAGTGGCAGTATGATCAGATATGATGGCACACCATTATCCTTTTAGAAACTATATTAAACACACTATTGTATGACATCATCATGTCTGATATTTTGTCAGTCAACAACATGTGAGCATACAGTTCAAGTACTTTATTGTATAAAAGTAAAACAAAATTCAGATGTCATTGTCAGAAATAACTTGAATTTATCTATGTATTTAGTAAGATGCGAAGTTAAACAAATAAAGTTATTTCATTTTGAGACATTGTATTCCTTGAATGTTTTAAGCTAGGAATGAGCATCAGGTAGTGCTGGAAAAATTGCTTCATAGTAATTTGTGATTTATATATTTTGCAATTATCCAACAGATATTACAAGTGAGGAATTATGACCTAAATATAAATCATTTTCCAAAATCGGTATTACAAACATTTGGGTAATAATTGTAAGTCGATGTTTAAAAGAGAAGGATCAATAATTCTATATTCTAGCTTTAAAGATCTGTTAAGTCGTTCTTATTGAAATCTTGAACTTAACCCTGTTTCCTCTATTAGTTCAGTTTACATCTATTATTAGTTCTGTTTCAGGAGTGTCGTTTTTCCAGAGTAAAATCTCTAATTGCTCATTAGAGCGTCTTCTGCTGAGAAGCCACTCTCTGATTGGACGAACTGCTTCCTTCCATTCATCTGATTGGTCCGAGAGATAACCCAATCCTGTACGTAATTTCCGGTGTCCGTGTTCGCGCACGCTCAGTTTGCTCTCCACCGCTCTTTTATTTACTCACCCTCATCTAAGATGGCTGTTCGTATCTCTTGAGTCCCTCGAGCGTAGCGACCCGAGGATGCTTGCGCCTCAAAAAACAACTTTATACCGGGCATCCCTTCCCACAGACGCTACGTAAGGTGCGGAGGGGATTATTAAACCGGCACAGCCTCCGAAAGCCCGTTAACTCAGCCTATAAGCTCTTTAAATCAAGTTGTTTGGCGAAGTCGAACCCCGTCGCTGAGTCGAGAGAGTGACTGAGTGTCCAAGAGCGCAGAACATCCAAATGGCCGAACCTAGAAAAGTGCAGTTTGTCACCCTGTCTGCCCTGCCCGGTGGAGCAGGCAGCGAGGGCAGGAGACGACGGCTCGAGGAGGATGGTGCCACCGAGGTGAGCTTTGACCGAGAGGGCAGGATGAAGATGATGGGGACTGGGGTGACGCCAGCGGGTGACCGCGGGGGCTTAATCGGGAAGAGAGAGAGCGAGGAGCCCAAAGGGAAGACGGTGCGGCTCAACCTGTGTCTGTCCGAACCCAACGAGGAGAACTCGGCCGAGTTCAACTACTGCGAGCTCGTCCAGTCTCAACAGGTACAGTCTCCACCCGGAGAGAGTTTGCGAACGAGGGTTGTCCAGCCGTTCGACGTTATCTCGAGGACAGGCAGCGCTGAGCTTATGTGTGCTGAGTTTGCTGTTAGCCTGTTAGCTAAGGAGTTCACTAATGAAGTGCTGCTCTCAGGGCTGGAGAGTTGTGTGGCATTGCCCAGCTCGACATGCGGATGATCAGGCGTTCAGCTTTGATGACGTGCTTCTATGTCGTTTGCTCTTGAACTTTAGAACACTTTATTTGGTTCGTGAGCCTTACGCTAAAGAAGGGAGAATGAATGGCCACTTCGTTCAAAGATTAGATTACTGTGGCCAATCCTGCTTTTCATTGAGGAAGGTCTAGACTTTTTTTAAGTGGGTTCTGTTAAAAAAATGCTAAATGTTTACTTTGAACCTATTTACTTTGTGCAACGTATTGTGGATTAGGTCATTTGCGTTGAATAATGGCCACTGGCTGCTGATCTAAAAGGGAAAAAAGTTGCTTTCTACGCGATGAGATTATATGATAGGTTGTATTTTTTAAATGTTATGGCCGTTTGTTACAAAAGCTGTGTGTTGAATTAGTTTGTTTTTGGTTGTTGTTGATTACACTCTGATTAATTATTTCTTATATCTGATGAATTATGATGCAAATGCATCTTTTTCCGCGTTACTTTAGACTAAGTATCATTTACAGGGATGTGGTACTCTGAAAGTGATGGCTCTGCCAATTCAAACATTTGTTTTTTGACCTTTTTTGTCTAAAGTGTTTTTATTATAGAGATGATACACAATTTGTTCAAAAGTCGCAGTTGACCTGAAGTAGTACTTAAAGGTGCCCCTTTCAATCAATTATTACAATCATATGACCTCTCTAGACTATCACTGCATGCTTAATAACCTTCTTAAGGCAGTATTTTTCATAAACGATGTCTTTGAATCACAGCAAATGGTTGTGCTCCAAAAAACCACTGAGACCTTTATGTACCCCCTGTCCCCCACACGCTCCTGCCATGCCCCCTGCTGGGATTTTCTTATTTGCATACGTTAAATGCGCTCCTTTCTGATAAATACCTGTACATTCTTTTTTTGGGTAAACCAAAACAACTTTTGCCCGGGACATCCAAAAACTCACTTTTTCATTGTTTAAATTTCATTCTTTTCATTGAGATGCATTTGTGGTCTATTAGTCTCAGACCTCACGCCCACAGAACGTTGGTATGGGAAATTATATGTGCTTGGTTGGTTGTCATGCCAGACAAACAGCATCATGGGCCATCATCTTGATCAAAAACAGCTGTCAAAGCCCTCTGACTGGCTAGTGATTCATCTGATTGGTTAGTGCTTTGGCCAATCAGAATGGTTGGTAATCGAGCAATTTGAACTCAAAGAAAAAATATATAACTTCAGTTGTTAAAATAAAACATGCAAGAGATGTCTGAAAATTTGAGTTTATATGGTACAGCACCTTCAAAGAAGTCTCAGCTTATCATGTTGAAAAAAGGAAGATAGTTATAGGATTGGTGTAAATTAATTGGCAATCAGTTAATGTTAAACTTGTTTAACATGTTATGATTTTGGTTTTAGTTATTTGCTTAAACTGCAAGAGAACATGTCATTTGTGTAGTTGACCCACATGTGTTCTAATCTGTTGATATAAACCCTCCAATTGAAATTGTTATTTCCCTTACAGGCCAAGAAGAATCCACCCTTAAAGCCTGTCCTGGACGCCAAAGACCCCTTTAATGATGATGAGAGGGAGCGGCTGGAGGTTGAGGCACTTGCCAAGAAGTTTGAGAGCAAATATGTGAGTAAAAATAACTTTAATTGTATCTGTTTTTACTGGAGACCACTGATGCCCTATTTCAACTGTTCAGAGTAACCCTGGGAAAAAGAGGCGGAAAGATCGCATGCAGGATTTGATTGACATCGGTTTCGGCTATGACGAGAGTGACCCTTTCATAGACAACTCTGAAGCTGTGAGTAGGCACTTGCCATGGCAACAAACAGACATCACTATGGTGATGATTGATTGGCATTTAGCATGCTGTGTGATTATAAGCTCTGGTGCATTGCTCTCTGAGTTCAAAGTATGTGTTTTCACAGCAAATCATGCCAGTCGAGGATTACAATATATCTGATTAATATGTGTGGTTGTCCCTCACTCGTTTAGAGGATCTAGACACACACTGTTTATTTTATATATAACTTCTAGGTTTTTTTCTGTAGGTGTTTTGCTCACAGTTAAATGATTTTCTATTTTTTTTTCATCTGTGTAGGCTGGAAATCAAGAATAATGTTTTTTGGTCTCCACACCCATCTTCATTGAAATGAAACACATTGAATGTCCATTAGTGATGGATGCTGTTTAATTTTAGGGATGCATCTCTTGACTCAAGCGGAACCTCCGCAATGTTTCCTGTAAACCTCTATTTAAGATCAATGTTCTTGTTCTTGTCAGTATGATGAGCTCGTACCAGCCTCCTTGACGACCAAGCTCGGGGGATTCTACATCAATACGGGTACACTGCAGTTCAGAGCGGCCTCAGAGTCTGAGGGCGAGGACATGAGGAGCGAGGCACACTCCAGGGTCAGTTTTCTACTTTCAGACTAGTTAACACCTGGGTGTTGAAAAAGCACAGTTGGTCCAAACATAACTGCACAGTTGAGATTTAGTGACTGAACTATTGTGCATCAAATCTGACTAGAACAAATGAGTACCTCACAACAGATTAAGTAGATTGTGATCAAATTAGCATTCTAAATGCTTGAGATGAACTCTTAATAGAGTTTGGGTGATCAAATCACAAAACAATTCCGTCTGCATGTACAAATTAATTTATATGTGGTTCTTGGCTGACACATCAGCACATAAAGATGTTTATATATAAATATATATATATATATATATATATATATATATATATATATATATATATATATATATATATATATATACATACATACATATACACACACTTTATATATTTTATATCCTGTATGCTTTTTGCACAGAATTTCATATTTTGATTTCAGACCATTTCTAAAAGGGAGAAATGCTGGACCACTGTTTTGTATGGACTAATTATTTGTTGTGTTTTATCAGTGACTAATTGTTAATAATTATAAATGTAAATAATTGTTTGTTATTTTCTTTTGGTAACACTATCTAAAATTGTGTAAACTTACTTAAACATTCACAGATCACTGATGCAAAAACAAGCTAATTATGCAGCTGAAGAGTTCTTCATTCCATGCCACGTAAAACTGCCTTTTTCACTGAAATTGTACTATGCCCGACTCAGCTAGTCATCATAACTGGTTAAAGGCACATTTGTGTATGCACATCTCCTATAGGTACTTAAAATCCTTTAAAAGCTTTTAAGGTTTTTGAGGTACTTGGAAGGGTATTTGTTAAGGTTTGAAAAATGATATCATTTAAAATACAGTGCCAGAAAATATTAAAACTGTTTTTTTTATTCAATAGATGTTTTTTAACTATTTAAAATGGCCAGATACCTTGTGTCAAGTTTTTTCACGTGTTGAATTTTAAAATTCTTTTTGATGTTTAGCAAGTACTGTATTTGAATGGATCAAATGAGTTTTTGAACCAGAATTGGAACTCTTGGTTTGGCACAGATGCTCTGAAAAGTGGCTGCTGCTCATGGTTTTATGATTGTAGATCCGAGGTGGAGAAGAGCCACTAATAAAAAGACGAAAGAAGAAAGATGTGAATTCTACAGGGGAGAACCAATCCAGGAAGAACAAGGTCACCAAACAAGGGTACGGGTATTTTTGTCATTTTATTGGTCTTGAGAAATAGTTTCAGTTTTAAAAAGCAATGTTTGCCTAACTTTAGAAGGAATGTTCTTTGGGTTTCTGTCATGGAACAGTTAGCCACAATAAGCTTGTGCAGCATTGTATTATGAACAAATGGGCATTTAACTTTACATTTTATGATGACACTAATGAATAATACAGTAACTTCAGATTAACAAAAAAAAGTAAAACAAAAGTAGCAACTAAATTGTGAAATTGCAACAGATTTTCTACAGGGTTTACATGTAAAATGGTTGCTGCTAATGTAATTTTTTTAGTCTATTGGCTCTTATTGTTGGAAAAAAAATTAAGTTATTGTTGACATTCTTTCCCAGTCTTTTTACAGCTTGTATTTATAGGGTTATGTCATATCAAAAGAGCAGGTATAACGCCAATAAATGTCATCTAGATAGTGGATTTATAACTAAAGCTTGTAGGTAAGTAATCTGTTGTTAAAAACACTTGTTTCCATAGTCATGCCATGCTTGAAGAGTGAACAGTTTAAAAGAAAATGTGTATTAAATAATAATTCCTTCAATTTATATAGTGCTTTTCTGAACACTCAGACTCTTTACAATTTTCAGAGCATTATTCATTCACCCCTAATTCACGCTGTGATAAGCTACCTTAGTAGCACTCGGCTGCCCTGGGGCATTCTAAACCTACATCCTCCTGCCCACCACCAAACACACCCCACCAGTCACACACATCTATACAGAGCAATGTGGGTGAAGTGGCTTGCCCAAGGCCAAAACAGAGAAAAGACCTAGCGGGGATCGAACCGGCAACCTTCCGGTTACAGAACAACCAACTCCACCACTGTGCTATCTTTCAGCCCATTTCTTTGAACATTTCCAGTCGTTGGAGATTGAGTTTAGTCTGTACATTATATTCAATTGTCTCTTAAGCACCTTGGACTTTTATAGTTATAGCTCTATTACTTTGTTTTACTACCTCTATTTCTAGAATATTACTATATTGTATTTACTTTTAGCTTGAGCAATTTATTTAATTTATTATAATGTTACTGTGCATCGTTATTGTGTTGTTTTTTTCTCCATCCCTGGAGAGTACGCCTGTACCACAACAAATTCCTTGTGTGCACACGCGCACTTGGCAATAAAGGTCTTTCTGATTTGGATTTCTGGTGGAAAAGACAACTTGTTGTTATAAACAAAGCCTTATTTGAGATTGTTGTATTCTCACAGAGTGGCTGGTTTCGGCCTCCATCATCCTGAGAAGAAGAAGAGGAAGAAGCTGATGAAGGATTCGCTCTGTCTGGCTGCGATGCTCCGGCGATTCTCTCGAGAGAAGGAAGACACGAGAAAACGAGAGATCGCCGCGCCTCATCTCAACCCTTCTCGCACCAACACTCCCAACTCCAACCATCCCCTCAACCACTCCCATCTCCATGGCAACACAAACCACAATGACCTCTCACTGGCTGAGTTGACCTCTGACCCAACTATGATGTCATTGCTAGGCACAGCCAATGAAAGCGAGTTGCAAGATATTATGCGTGACTTGGACTTTAGTACTCTGGACGCAGGTCCGCAGATGCCCCTATCAGGTCGTGAAAATGGGCAGCTTGGGTTGAATTCTTCTTTGGGGCATAAGATTGGTGTTGGAGGGGCCCTGAATCGAGGGCAGGTTGGATGTGTTTCATTTCTTCCTCTCCCTGAGGGTCTTCCAGCCGCGTTGATCAAGCGCATCGAAGATCTACGAGCTGTGAGTCCTTTTTTTGCCACTGATTTGCACACGAGTTTCTTTGTGGAGGACTATTTATATTGAAATTAGGGCTGCGACAATTCAAGAGTAGAAATCGTTTAGTGTATTAGATTTTATTGTTATCTCATTGATTGGGCTTGTGCAGCAGGATCATGCAGAAAGTTATAATTTATTAAAAACAACAGATTATCTTTTGATCATGACAATCTTTGTAGAGAAATTATATATGATTTACAGAACAGAATTCTAGTCAATTTATTCAAAGCATTTTTTTTGTCAAATTAAATTAACATATCATTTTTACTTGTGTGTAAAATAAAATCTTAGGGAAAAAACTGAGAGCTTATCCAATTAATCAGTTGATTAGTGATGGAATAAGTGATTATCAAAATAATCAAAAGCTTTTTTCACCAAAAAAATACTGTCTTAACTTGTGATTTGTTTTGCTTTAACTCAGGCATCCAGGCAGTTTGATCAGGAAGGCAGAAAGAAGTTCTTCACTCTGGATATGAATAACATCTTACTTGAGTAAGTGAAATCTGTTCACCTTAGTGGTTGTATCCATTTAATAATTCTGGAGGCTGATCCTTCCTCTCTCAGTATCGAGCTGCAGGTTCAGGAGCAGCCAGCAGCTGTGCGTTCAGAGGTGTATGGTCACCTGGAGGCTTTTGTGCCTTGCAACAAGGAGGCGCTGTTAAAACGCTTAAAGAAACTCAGCCTTAACATACAGGTGACACCTTTACTGTACTATTGTTCACTCAAGCAGTGATTTATGTTAACACTGAGTGGTTCTGTGTTGATTCATAGTCCTTAGTAGGGGTGGGCGATATGGCCCCTAAATAATATCACAATATTTTTTGGAAATTATGGCGATACCGATATGAGACAATATTTTGGATAGCAAAATGTTCAATACAAATATTTTATCAATTTCAAGAAAATACATCTGTACACAATAAATGTCATCACTTTATTTGTATACAACCCACACATTGCACCTCATAAAATAGAACAGAACGTAGTTAAAGAATTCAAATAAGTTTCACTCAAATATTCAGTTAAAAATCAAACCATTATCTTCCCAAATAAATCATATATTTTTATATCTAATGCAAAATGGTTAGCTATTTTCACACAGTGATATTAAGTGTTAATGTTTAATGGTTTAATAAAAAAAAATTTCTTGATGTTTAGAAGGCATGTTCCCTGACGTAATAACGTTGCATTATAAGTATTACAGTACCCAGAATGCTTAAGCTTTTGCTAGCAGTTGGCATTCTTACCAAACCAGTATGAATCAGAACATAGACATCGCAGACGAAGCCTTCAACTGTAAATGCTGTTGACAAATGGGTGCGAATTGCTATCGCAACGGGCAATTTGTATCATTGACATAGAAGTATAAATCTGGATTTAACGTACCCGCGTGTGCTCACATTGTTGATGCTTTAACTCGTTTATATATTTAAAGCATTATAAATATACTAACATGTGATCAGGAACAAGTAACTCAATATAAACACTCCCCTGTGTCACTGAAGGTGCCCGAAGCCTGAGGGTTCGAAAATCTCATTCAGTTGAACTGGTTTATTACCGTACTACTATATGTAGTCATGCACACTTGTTTCATTTTCCGCGAGTGGTCTGCTGTACTCAAACCACTTCTACACCACCGAAGTTGATTCATTTTTGGGATTTAACGCTTCATCTGAACTTAAAGCCTTGCTAGCTCTCCAGCGCTATTCTTTAGCGTTCTCTTTAGAGTTTTGGGCGACGTGTTTGTGTGCTGTGTGACTTGCGCGAAATGCATGACGTCATTATGCCAACACGTCAGAGATATGACCATATTTGACTGCATTAATATTTGTACTGGTATTATCATGGACCATACAATATGGCCCACCCCTAGTACTTAGGAGGAACTAGGGGATCAATTCATAAAAAAACATAAATTTGTTCATCTAATTTAATGTTTTAAAAGCGTATAGTACCCATTTTCATACAGCCTTCACAGCTCACCTTCTCAGTACAAATTGAATCTGTTGTAAAGATTAGCTGTTTACAGTATGAATAATTTTGTGACGCTCCTTTGTTTGAAGAGTAAAAGGCTTCAGTGATTCTCAGGAAACCTGATGCTGCTTTTTTAGTCTTCCTAGCACAGTGGTGTCCAAAGTCCGTTCTAGAGGGACACAGCCCCACACAGATTATCTTCAATGAACATATAAAACACCTGATCACACAAAATACTGACAGGCAGATAAGGGTGCATACTAGCAAGAGTTTCACAGGGTTTCTGCAGGGTGTAAAATGTAAAAGCCCAAATTTTAGGCCTTAAAAAGTCTTAAATTCACTGTTCTAGGTCCTAAATAATTTTTCACAGATCTCATTTTTCTGATCTACATGTAAAACTATTTTAGCTATTGCTTGGGGTTGCCAAAAATTGAGAATGCTAAAATAAAAAATGGTTAGTCTCACCATAGTCTGATAATAAAAAGCTAAAAAAAAACAAGTAATGGTTAGGGTTGCCAGATTTAGAGAACTTTTGTACATGCTCGAAGAAATTAAAGGTGATGTTTGCAAAAATGTTCATATACACTTAATACTAAATGTATAGTTATGGTTGCCAGACTTTGACAAAACGTTCGTAAATACTTAAACATAAACATAAAAGTGATGGTTAAGGGGTTCAAACAATGTATTTTAAACATACAGTTTATTTTTCAAAAATTTTGTGTATGTGTTTTTGATGATATGGTGTATGTGTTAATGAGACCTCATGAAACCTGCAGAAATCTTGGTTGCAACACCAATGCACAGGACTCTGCCTCTCCAGCACTGACTACACACAGCTGTCCTAGCACATGACCATAAACGCTAGGTTTCACAAATTTTGAAGAATTGATGCTTACATATCAGTGGATTTAATAAGTGTAGTGTCAGTAAAGATTCATTATTAAGGATACATACATACATACATACATAGACCAGGGGTAATGGTTATTTAAATATAAAATAAATACACAATCTTTTTCATTACTTTAAACATATTATATTTTGTTATGGCTTATAATACAAGAGAAATTTGGACTGCTGTTTTGCAGAGGCTAAAATATACCATAGCGCCTGAGTGCTGTACATTTCATATATAGATTTGTTTTTGTTCTAGGATGATCGTTTGCGCACGCCCTTGTTAAAGCTCAAGCTGGCAGTGTGCAGTGCGATGCCAGAGCAGATCGCCAGATACAACATGGACTGCATGGCCAAAGCTGCAGCCAAGTAAGATTTAGTCTCGCGTTTGAGACAGTAGAGCCTTTTTCAGCTGTCATGTTTAGCTTCAGATTTGTGAGGAATGATTCCTGATGTAGTAATCAGGGGGCTCTTTTATAGGCAGCAGATTGAAGATGGAGAGAAGAATGGTTCGGAGGATGATGATGAAGAGAAACCAGGGAAGAGAGTGATGGGACCCAGGAAGAAGTTTATTTGGGATGATAAACTCAGGTATAGATGGCTCAAGTTGAAGTACAGAACAACTCTGTATCTGTTTGTTTCAAATCAAATGTTTTCCTCAGGGCTCTGTTGTGTAACCTGGTGCATGTGAAGCTGAGCTGTTTTGAGCTGGAGCAGTGCTCTCTGTCTGTGGAAGACTATCTCAAAGCCTTCATGGAGAATGAAGTCAAGCCCCTCTGGCCCAAAGGCTGGATGCAGACCAGGTGCGTTATTTGTTTATTATTTTATAAAACAGGTGGGTTGCATGAGCGTTTATTTTCGAAAATCTGTAGCAGCTCTTTAGGCATCATGCATAATGTGATATACTTTGTAAAGAGAGATGCATGCTTGTTGGAAGGCCCCCTGTGAATGTTTTATCAGGGTGCCATGAGTCTGTAGAATTGTCTCTGGTTGAAAGCTGTATTTAAAAGCTAAACCTCAACCAGCAGTCTGTATCTTGCCACTGATTACTGTAGTGAAGGTAATCTGGATTTTAAAAGGCATGAGATAAATTGTGACAATTTTTCAGGATGCTTTTTAAGGAGAGTCGTGCAGTCCATGGGCACCTCACTGGCTTGTAAGTAGATCAACCGACTCCCTTTTTCTAAACCAAGGTCATTTGTGTAGCAGAGTAAATCAGAAATGTTGAATTTTCCAAATCAGATTGAGTTGTAACAAAAACATGTTCATCGATAGAGGATTTGTAGAAGGTTAAACAGATTTTACGTAGTCTCGTACTGGATTAACACATCTGTTCAGCAAATTCTACTTGACTTTTTACTTTTTGACATAATTCAAGTGGGAGATTATTTTATTGTGGACATACTTTTTAAAAAAGGTTTAAAAAATGTGCATAGAGGTGTGATAAAAGAAGTAAAATGTTCTCTAACTGAAAAATGTATTTTAAAATGATGCCCTTGACTTTGTAAAGATTTATAAAGCCCTGGATTTAATGGCAAACAGGTTTTTGCTACGAAGATAGCCTTTGTTACTGACATGGCACTAAGCAACAAACAAACTCGTAACTGGATTTATATAGTTCTTTTTATTTGGGTAAATTAATTGCTTAACAAATATTTAACTTTTCTAGACTATCACTGCACCCTTAATAACCTTCAAAAGGAAGTTTGTATTGTAAACAATGTCTTCAGATCTCCTCAAATGGTTCTGCTCCTAAAAACAAGCCGTTTACCTCCTGTTTCTCCCACTGTCATGCTCCTGCCACACTCCTGCTGGGTTAGAATAAAAAAAATCCATAATTTCTTACTAATACATTCATCTTTTGTTGAGCCAGGACATAAAAAAAACACTTTTTAAAAATTGTTTATCGATGCAATTTACTACAATTACACTTCTGGGTCAGTCAGCTTGGACATTCTTCGTTGAGATGCATTGGCAGTTAATCTGATTGGATGGGGGTGGTCCTATGGCCAATGGGCGTGAGCTTACAGAAAAAAAGAGAATAATATTATACAAACATTTTTATGAGGGAACAATACTAAAACATATGAAATTTTGAAAACTTTCTGACCTGTCAATTTTGTTGAACAGAGGAAAGAAAAGGACTTTTCCAACCCCCAAAACATCCAAAATGGTACGTTTGTCTTGCAATTGTGATTATATATCCTCCTTTAAGATGAGATTTTGTAAAAGTTGTCTCATCTGCAGGATATGTGCTGGGTACAGAGACCCGTGTCGAGTGTGGGGTCCTCCTCTGCCTCACCTGCAACACCTGCACCTCTACGAAGGCTATCTTCTCCCTCAGAGCCCATTTGCCTCTCTGATTCACTGGATGAGGATTTGGCAACCAACTCTCTGGACTCCATTTCCCATGCTCTCACGCTCCTTAGCAATGCTGCTAAGGGTCTGACTCCAAACAACGGTGTTCCTACCTCACCTCCTCCTAGTGTCCCCAGATCCTCGTCAGGAGTTGTGCACTACTCCTCTCCTCTCTCGTATACTTCGATATCTGGAAAAATTGAGCCAGGTGGGATCTCTATAGGGAATATGAGTAGCAAATCTACCTCTCCTTCCCTCAACACCTCTCCATCTTCTGTAATGCGAACTGAGAACTTCAGTATGCTAAAGGATAATGCAAATGTGCAAAGACACTCGGCTACACTCCCTCAAAGAGCTGCCATTTCAGGAATGAACACTGCACAGCCTGCTAAACCCCGACCGCCACCTACATCCTCCCCCCTACTGCCTCCTCAGCAAAGGTCATACGGAAATGTTGGGGGGAAGATAGTTCACACTTCACCTTCAGTTGGCCCATTGAAAAACTGTGTAAATAAATCTATAACGAGTAGCAGCAGTGTGATTTTACAGCAGTCACCACACTTGAACACTCGCCCCCAGCAGTCGCCTCCACAGCCCTCACCGTCTCCTTACATTCAGGTCAAGACGCCTTCAATACCTCACAACCAATCAAACTTCATCACTCCAATGCAGGCCACCATCACCAAGTCTTCTCACAGCAGCAACTCTCCAATTATAAAACTCACCCCTCATCCTCCTCCCCCCACATCCTCATCTTCAACTCCATCCTCAACTCGTCCCCGACCCCCAATAACTCCCATCTCACACCAGTACACCCCCAAGAGTCCTTCTTTCAGGCCTCCATTCACCACACCAGCGAGTGGAGTCCTACCTGTGGTCAAATCTAATTCAGGACCAGCTAATTACAATTTTAGCAGTGGACACAAATCCACCAGTCCTGCTACTGGTGTAGCCAGCATTACCAACAGCCCGCTTATTGGGGCTGGGATTCACTTGCCTGCAGGGGGCCTAGATGCTAGCCCTTCCTCTTTAGCAATCACGGCCAATCACAGTCCACAACAGAGGTCCGTTGGAGGTCTTAGTCAGTGTGCGAAGTCTTCAGCAAATCGTATGCCAACAATGACGTTGCCCACTTCACCCGCGGTTTCTGCTCAACACCCACAGGTGAGTCAGCTGCTTTCAAACGCACATAACCTAAATATTTTTATGAAACCAGTTTCCAATGTAGTCTGTGAAGTAAAGCTGGAAGTTTTTTTTTTCTTAAATTAGAAGTTGAGGTTTGTAATATGTCACAGAGATAAACTACTAGTTTATTTTTTACATAAAGTAGATTTTAATTATTAAGTTAAAACATTTATTTATGCAAATTATATTTAGATATAAAAGTAAGATTTGTGACAAAAGCAGCTAAATGAGATTTTTTTAAAAGAGAATTTTATCATCTCCTGCAAAACAAGTGTGACTAAGTTGGACTGTGGTAATCTTTACATTGCAACTCTTAAAAAGATTGACTTACTGACAAATTCAGAGTCAGTGAAAGTTTTTTTTTCTTTTCACATTTTAATAATGGCCTTATGTTATTACATGAATAACTTTGTGTTTGCATCCTCATTTGCTTGATTTGATCGATGTTACATTTGTAAATACATTTCATTTATTTAATCTCTTTAGGCATCGATAACAAAACACAATATTCGTTTTATAATAAAGCAATTTTGATGAGTGTTGAATAGAATTTGTTGTTGGTTCTCAAAGCATAAGTCTTTTCTCCGCTCAAAGTTCTCGTTCATCATTAGCTGCTTCTCTGGCACCTGGGATGAGCTGCTGCATCTCCTCTCATTTCAACATTAACTGTGTGTCTTCATCTTTTATACCACTTATGATGCAGTCTAAACTCAGGAGTTCATTGGCTCCAACTGCTGTCCATGTTGTAGCCGAATAAGTTAATTGGTTACTCATTAGAGCCTTCTCTAGACGGTCTGATGTACATAGTTGACTTTTTTCCCCCTACCTATCTGACCTTTTCCCTACATCTCCTGCAGATCCAGTTTAAATATATTTTTTCCAGATAACTTTAACACTGTTTTTATAGCTATTTTACTGATATTGTACTAATTCAAATAGTTCAAAAAAGGAGAATTTCTAATTGTTGAAGTTATACAAGTGCTCTCTATATGTGAAGTGGTTTCTCTCTCCTCCACAGAGTGCCTCGTCTCCAGGAAGCAGTCTTCTAGGCCCTGTGCCCCCCTCCCTCCCTCTAGGTTTTGGCATGCTGGGTGGTCTTGTACCCGTTTCCTTACCCTTCCAGTTTCCTTCGCTGCTGAACTTCACCCCCTCAGGTCCTGGATCTCCTGCCCGCAGCACCATGGGCACCTCGACTGTCAACACCTCAGGATACACACTGGCACAGGGTGAGTGTGCGTCCTCAGACTCGTCTTATGAGGCTGGGTTAAATAAAACCCTATACACATTGATCCAGTTGCAATATCTTGGAATAATATATGGATAATGTAAGCTATGCTCAACAGCTCTCAACTTGCTTTGAATTAATACGTCACTTTTTAAAGGCCTTTTACTACACTATACTTTTTTTTTAATTCCAAAAGTGAAATTAACTTTCAAACCCACTGTAAAAACAAAGGTGAAAAGCCAAGTAAAAATCATCTAGAAACTCACTAAATTGTGCATATTTAAAAAAAAAATGCAAATGGAGGCTTTAATTTCAATCAGGTTAATTAAAATTAAAGTAAATAAACAAAGTGAAGCTCTTTTGCTCTTCCAGCTATACGGCAAAGTGTATTTCACTGTCACTAACCTGTCGTTTGCCCCCCTTCCCCTGGTCTCTGCTCCTCATCGTGTGTTTGGTGCTGTGCTTCCTCGTCTCTGGTCTCAGATCTGTTTAAGAGTCTTCAGCCGGGGACTCAGCTTGCTCTACCTCCTCACATGCAGCTTGCTTTCTCAGGTAAACCTCCTCCACACCCCTCAACACTCTGCTGGTGCTCGTCTGCCCTGTGCTTACATCAACCTTTAATCATTTCATTCTGGTTATAATTTTTAAGTGTGGTGCTAATGTAATGAATTTATAATTTGGATGGGGTGGGTAATATGAAACTAATCTTCACAATATTCTATAGCAGTGTGGCAGCGATATGAAATAATATTTTGGATGACCAAATGTTCCATAAACATATTTTGTCAACTTCAAGTTAACATAACTTAATTTGCATAACTTTAATTTGTATAAAATTTTAAAGTTTCCCTTCAAAAATTGTTACGTATCAAATCATCATCTTCACAAGGCAATAATATATTTGACGGTTTTAGGGAACAACTGACAGTAATGCTAAAGTGACCTTAAGCAATGTTTAACAATTTAATTTAGTAGTTTAATGGGACTTTTCTCTGATAAATTTGCAGTACTACAGTACCCAGGATGTTTTGTCCCAGTCAGAGATTTTGCGAAAAAATAATTATACAAACATGTGAACATAAACAAATAAATGGTTATAAATGTCCTGTTGGCAGTGATGGTTGAAGATTTGTTCCACTGTCTAATCCTGTACCTGGTTTTTTTTTAATTTATTTATTTTTATTAAGCCTGCATTACTTTTTCACGAGTGTTAACTAAACCTTAGTTGTACCCAACTCATTTCCACACGCCCGAAGTCGATCCATTTGAGTTTGAACTTTTCCTCTAAATATCCTAAAACTGTGATATGAAAATGAATAATTGTACCAGACAGTATTATCATAAATAGTGTGATATGATATGATACTTGTGTCAATCTCTAGAAATATTTACATTAGGGTCTACATAAACGTGATTGAAATTATTTGATGGTTTAATCAAAGCGATTGGTTGTTAGTTCTTAACCTTTGTGGGATATTCTTATTTTAAAAGCAATAAAAAAAATCAAAACTTTACTCCATAACACAGTAACATATTTGACTTATCTCAAATTCAAACAACATATAGAACATATGTTGAATTATTGCAACCAGTCCTTACTAGAAAATAATATACACTTGTAAGGTTTTTATTCTTATAAAAATTTGAGAGGTTAATTTGACACAAGGGTTAAGTTGTCTAGTTGCATAGCTTTTAACTTGTTTGTTTACAGATAAAAGTTTTTTTTTTGGACTGATTGCAGTTGAATGATGATATCTTCTATTCCCAGATGAAAACCAAAGTCAGGGGAGCGAGATGAAGAGGAAAAGTCACTGACCGTTGCTGGCCGAATGTACCATTTTTTCCCCGCTGCTGACAGTGAGAACCATGGATGAGAAAACTTCACTCATGAATTTCCTTAAGTCACTTTTAATCTAACACTGCTCGGCATGAGTAGGGTGCTTTTTTATTTTTTTTTTTTGTCAACATGTTTACAAAAGACCTTAATCACTGTGGATATATAAGAAGCGAACGTTGAAACAACTTTTATTTAAGTTTTTCAGCTGGAAATAGGCTTTGTGGTGTACTATTCTTGTTATATTTTATAAGATTTTTTTTAAGAATCTGATTTTTTTTCATTGAGACTGTTAGAATGAGATGGTAAATAATAGATATTACTACACTATCTATAAAGATATGGTTGAGTTTATGTATGGTATTATATAATATTGTAAATATAGATGAGAAGTATTGATGATAGTCACGTTGAGTTTGCCCCACAGAATGAATTGTGCTGCTCTCACTGGACCTTGCTATAAAAAAAGTCTTTCTAAATAAGAGCATCATGCATATGCTGTTTAAACATATATTTATCATCTACTTGAACAATTAATTATAACTTCACTCCCAACACTTTAAAAAGGCCTTGTTTCAACATTTTATTAACTATGCAGATTGTAAATGGTTAAGTAAATATTAAGCTGACACTTTACGTTTTCTCATTCTGTACCAGTTCCTGATTAAAGTGTGTTCGTCTGGTACGTCCTCCCCCAGTACTTAACTGGTCAGCTAGTTCTTCCTTCATCACCCGCGTGTGATTACTGACGCTTACCTGTGTCTCGTGTGAGCGGCCAGCAAAGAGGACCTCAACGTGAGGACTTGTCTCGTCCGGTAGCATTCTGTTTGTCAGCCAATTGAAGTCATCTTCTGCAAATATTCTATTGGACAAAGTTTAAATTTTTTTATTTTACTTTCTATAAACACTCTTTTGAGTGGGTGTGATTTTAGCTGATACTTATCTTGAGGATAATGCTGTTTGAATATTTTTGTCTTGATCCTGGAAACAAAATGCTGTAACTTTGTTTTAAACAAAACAAAATGCATTAAAAGTGTAAAAATATTTCAGTATTCTTGAATGAGTTAAGTATCAATCATAACTATTTTTAACCACAACCATTTTTTTTAAAGTTTTGAATAATTTAAAGTTTTAACAAAATTTCTGTCAATTTTAGTGTGTTACACGCATCATAACATCAAAAACACGTAACAAGCGTTTTTGCATATTAAACAATGTGCTTCAAATAATAATAATGATTGAGGATTGGTGCACATTTTTTCAAAGGCAACCCTTATTTTTTGGTCACGTTTATGCTTTTGAACATATATTCACATTTTCTCTGACAACCTGTATAATCACATTTACTTTTTGTTTCACATTTACTTTTGTTTACAAATTTTCCTTTTTTTTCAATATGTCGCAACCCTAAAGTGTACACAAGTGTTCAAACTCTTAACTCATGACATTTTTTTAGGGATCCCAAACTAAGGTTCAAAAGTTTTCACATAACTTTTACATTTTAACACAAAGCTTTAAATGGACATTAGAAACATTAGACATGTGAAAAATTATTTAAGACATAGAACAGTGAAGACTTTTTAAGGTTCAGTAACCTTAGATAAAAAATACAACTTTTTAAAAGTTGTTTGTGACAAAATAAATGTTTTTAAACGTGAAATTAATTTTTTTTCTTGAATGTTCTGATTCAATTTGCTAGTTTAGAAAACTGGAAAGAAGAATTTTGTTCTCATCAAAAAGGTATTCCTATTAACTTCAATTGCAAAGATTTGTGGGACTGAAAACTACAAACGATAAAGTCCCTCATAACATACCTCAGCTACAAATGGAAAACAGCAAACCATTTGGCAGAATGCCGCATGTCTCATAAATTTTTTTTTTCATAATTATAATATTCAAATGTATAATTGTATTGTTCTCATCAAACGCACAAGTAGGATGTTTGGATAACTTGTAGTTAAATGCTAATTCTATTGCTAAAGGGTCTGAGGAAATTGGTTAAAATGTGTTTAAAAACGGGGAAAAAAAACAAAAAGCAAAGTCTTCTACAATGAATGTTTTATTTCGTCCTTTACAAAACGGTCAGCTAGAAACAGTTACAGTATACAAGAGGAAAGACGAGAAGAGAGTGATTTGCAGTTGAACACCTGCTTCTCAACAGCCGGTCCAAAAGCAGAGGTGATAAAACAGCAACTATAACAATTCCTGCATTAACAGAAACCTAGATCCTGGATAATAAAGCTTGAAACCACATGAGCTTGCGCCTGGTTTTGTCGTTTAACACTGATTCCTAGACTTTTATCAGAGATCTACATACTGGATATGATTCAAAGCATTAAAATACAACACAAAGTCAACAAAAAAGGGTTACATAACATTTTTGAATCCATTAACCTTCAGCCAGTTTCACCTTCAATATAGAGTTCCTCTTTAGTGTATTTGAGAGAACCCTTCATGGATGTTTTCTAAGTAGTGTCTAAGGCACTTTAAGAAACGGGTCATTAATTTCTACCAATATAACAAGTTAAAACCCTTCCATTCCTTCACTCAATCCCACACCCCACATCATCTCAGGAGTCTGAATCTAGTGCTGCGAGTGAACAAGTTCCAGTTGATACCTAGACCTGCTCGCCTCCTCCCACAATCCCCTCCTTCAGTTCTATTTAATGGAGCAGCTGGAATGGGTAAGTACCACACATTTATATACGGGGAAACAGAAGAAATCATACACTGAAAAGCTTGTTAATTTTGAGGTGCGCTTGCATTAATACTTCATTTTGTTTAACGTTCCAGTTGAAGTCTCCCACCAGGTGCAGTTAAATCGATTCGCAGTTACACCAAAACAGTTTTAAAACAGTACACGACCCCTCTTCTCCCAATCGAGATGAAAGGCTAACAAAATCACTCTGAGGACTGCTGCTGTGTAATCGTCGAAGGTCTGGATATAGTGCTGAGATGACAGAACGAGAAGCATGTTTCTTGATTCCTTTGTTAAAACAGACGAGCAGCACATGCTCAATCCTGCAGCATTTACTAGAGAAATTATTCTGTACAACTCACATCTGCTTAGCAAGCTAAGGTTTAGCATCGTTAGGCTTTCATTCTGAGCAAACACATTCGAGTGGCATAAGCAACGCTTGAGGTCTGAAATGCACTTGAGCTTCTATAATGTGGCGAGCGCAGTATTCTGAGGTCTACGGAGAAAAGCATGTTCCTCTTGAATTCAGAATAAGGCAGAGTGGACGCTCCCTTGGCTAGGAGGGGAAAGAGACGCAGGGTAGAGTGTGTGTGTGCGTGTGTCAGGGTCTGTGTGTGTGTGCTCTACTCTGCCTGAGGTGACTGGTTCTCGTTCAGGTCGCTTGCTTTGCTGTCAGCATCATCATCTGAGAGGTCTCCTTCCATCTGGAGCTGCCTGCGACCCGAGCGGCTGGACGAGAAACTAACGGGGCCTCCACGCCTGCACAACACAATAAACACTGGTTACTGTGCAACCTACACAGGGCTTCTGTAGATTCATCGGTCAGAATTTTCTCAATCTCTGGCAATCCTAACAATAACGTTTACATTTATGAGCCTTATGTCCATATCTTGCAACCAAAACAACCACGTTTAAGACTGAGTGTATATGAGGCTTTTCTCAAACTATAGCAACCCTAGTAAACATTTTTCTCTCAATCTCTGTCAACCCAAACAATAACGTTTACCTTTATTATGTTTATGAGCCTTATGTCTATATCTTGCAACCATAACAATCGCTTTTAAGACTTTGAATATTTGTGGCTGTTTTTAAACTATGGCACAACTAAAGGCTACTTTAATATTCTGAGGGTTTACGCACATCCTCTCAATCTCTGGCAACTCTAACCATAATTTTTTACATGATATTTTAGCATTTAGGAGCATTTGCTTAATCTCTAGCAACCTCAAAGAACAACAAAAAAAAACACATGTCAGATGATCCTCACATGGATGTCAGAAAAATAAGACATGTGAAAAATTATTTCAATTTTGGATTTTTTTAAGACCCCACGGAAACCTAGACTTTAGCTGCTTGGACTATTCCACTCAATGCTGCACCTATTCTAGCGAACAGAAATACTGATGTGTACCTGAGACGGTTTTTGAGCGTGTTGACTTCTCGGCTCAGGCTCTCAATGGCTTCGGTGGCATCGTCCAGCTCTCTCTGCAGCTTCCTGCGGGAGGTGTTTGCACGAGTGGACTCCTCTTCAGCTTCCTCGAGCTGCCGCTTTAGTGCCTTCATGCGCGAGTTTGCTTTCTCCATCTGAACACACACACAGATCACATTCTTTAAACTAACAGAACAAAACCAAAACTTGCTGCATATGATGGCTAAAAATCTAAAACTGAAAAAAGCTCAGGGGAATAAAAGAGCTTTTTAATTCCAGAAGCTTACAGCAGGCAGTAGAACAGCTTTATAGACAGCTGCCATGAAAAGAAAAACTAAACAGAATATTCTTTAGATCAGCAAAAATATAAACATCAGATGACAAATGATTAAAGACATGTTTCATGAACTGGTACACATTTCTACTGTGAAAACCTCTTTTTTATTTAATCCAGGTATCCAGATTAATGTATTTATTTAATCATTTTATGTACTCATAATTAATTAAATGACCACTGACTAAAATACTAAATGTTTTAACTTGAAAGCACATCATATTTTTTCCTCTTGATTTTTGTTTATATGGAGAAATTAATAGAGTGGACATTAGATCACTACATATAAAAGAATGGTAGTGCAGTACATATCCGAAGACAAAAATAATTCAATTTGTACCTAAAAAAACCTTGGAAACTATAAAAGTTTTGGAAAAATTATTATCATCACCTGCTCTTTGTACTGGTCGGCATGGCGACGTTCGTCCTCCACCTGCATGAACACCTCCTTGAGTTTCTTCTCAGTACGCCGGACGATTTTATTGGCTGCAGCTCTTTCCCTATAGACAACAGACCACAATAAGCACATGATTGAGCAGATAATGGAAATAAGCAGTCTGTTTCTACCACATGTATAAACATGACCACATGTATGAAGCTACTATTAAATCAGTATACTCCTTGACTTTGTGACAAAGTACTAATTCAGTTATGTTTCCAGGAAAACACTAATCGGCTTCAGTAAACTCAGACAGAAACCATTTCTTGTCCAAACTATGGTTATTAAATCACACATTTTTAAATCATTTCCACAAATTGTCACCATAAAACGCACCACGTCACCACAAAAATGTCACCATAAAATCTTGGGTTAGACAAAACAAACAAAAACTCTAAATCACATGATTTTTTTGGAAAGTTTAGCGCATACTTTGCTTCCTGTTCAAGCTGCTCCTCCAGTTGGATGATCTTGGCCTCCAGGGCAGCGATGGAAGCCTTGAACTTTGACTTGACAGAACCCTCCAACTCTTGCAGTTTAGATTTTAACTCTTTGTTCTGGCGCTCAAGTTGTTGACGGGCATTCTCACTCTTCTGAGCAGCGCTGCGTTCTCCTGACAACTCTGTGTTCAGAGTGTCAACCTGAACAATCACAGACCAAAAAAACTAAACAAAAACAACCCTAAGCAAAGATGGCAAACAAAGTAACTCCTCTAAGCAGATCCTTTTCAGTCTGAGCAATGTCTGAAATCCACAGATTTCACTGCAGTCTGCCATCCAGGAGAGCTGACCTGCATGGTGGTCTTGCGGAAGCGGTCGTTCAGGAGCTCCATGTTACTCTGTTCCTCCTCCAGCTCTTCCTCCAGCTGAGAGATTCGAGCCTCCAGTCGTCGCTTCTCATCCAAGAGAGCAGCCCTGAGGGAAGACAGCCATAAACACAGTGAGGACCTGATATACAGTGACTAAAATGAAAGCAACAAAACTAAAATAAACCAACCTAGCTTTGCCTCAACGATGCAAAATGTTTTTATTTTATTATTATAATATTTTTTTTTTACACCTGTCCTGTCCTACTTCAAAGCTAAATTTTGAATTAAAGCACCTTCTAAAAGGCAGTTTTAAGTTAGTTAAGGAGTCAGGTAAGACGATTGTATTTTGCCTTATTGCCTTAACAACTGCAAGCACCAATAAAATGTATAACATTCTAACTTAAAAAGTAGTTAGCCCCATCACTAATTCAGAAAAGACAATTCCAACACTGACTAGTTTCTCTTTTTATTTAGTACAAAACACTAAAAATCTGAGGATGCCAAGTGGACACAACACTTTACTTATAAAAGTGAGATTATAATGTTTCCCTAATAACAATTTTGTTTCTGGCAACACCTACCAAGAACTCCATCTGATAACTTCCCAAGCTAGCTTCTAAAGTATTTGAAAATGTCTCTTCTCCTGTGGTCCTTGTAAAAGCTTGAACAGAACATCCAATCATCCAGACCCATTCACAACTACGCACGCAAACCATTCAGAGACTCCATTCACTGAGATATTCAAGCACTCAAACAAGTACATCTTTTGTTTGGAGTGTACAAGTCATTTACTGCTCGTCAGCCATTTATAAAAACCTGGCTGCACACAGGCATAAATGGTTTTTCATCATTGAGACCTTCTGCAGTGGGGCATTTTCAGCCATCTCTTACAGATGACAATCAAACACACAACAGAAAAACACAGATTAAAACTCAATCTGGTCTGCAAGTATTCAACAGAAGCACTTACTTTCCAGAGGCGCTGTTGGAAATCTCATCTGCAAGCTCATCTCTCTCTTGTTCGGCATGACGTCGAGCTCTCTCCGAAGATGCCAGATCCTAAAGCCAACCACATTCAATCAGCTTCCAAGACATTAAAAAAAAGCAAGCCGTCATATCTTTTGTGAACCAGTCTTTAAAAAGACAAACCATCACACCTAGCTTCAGGCTTCTTCACAAGATCCCAACTGATGGCTTGACTTACCTCTTGCAACTGTAGAATCTCAGCCTCAAGGCTTTTCAGCTTCTTCTCATTCTCTTTAGACTGAGCAAAGATCTCATCTCGAGAAGCACGTGCCTCCTCAAGCTCTCTCTGGTAGTCTTTCATCTGTGCCTGCAATCAAACACAGATGTTGTGAGTTATCTTCATGCTTATTTATTGATTAGACTTTTTAAGTAGCATTAACAAATATGGCACATTACTTCAAAAGTGATAGCCATGAGCTGCTAGGATTTTTTAGGATAAATAGATTACAATAAGCCATCAAGTTTCATGTCGTTATCAAGTTACCGATCAGGAAAAATTGGTGTCTGGGAAAACTTTTACCTGGAGTTTCCGCAACTGCTTAATTGCTTCATCGCGGGCCTTGTTTGCAGCCTCAATCTGAGACTCCACCTCTTTGAGATCCATCTCAAGCTTCTTCTTGGCAGCAACAGCCAGAGCTCTCTGCTTCCTTTCATCTTCCAGCTCAGCCTCCATCTCATGCACCTAAAGAGGAGAGGTTTTGCTTAAAAACTGAACATAAAGATGCCTTTGCACTAAGACAACTAGACTTTTCAGTTTCAACATTCACAGCAAAATTAAATGAGGTCTTAAAGAAGTCAATGAACGTAATCATTATTATTATTACAATTACAAAACAACATACTTTTCATATAAAATGGAAACTGAATTAATTTGTGCGCTAATCGATAGAAAATCGAGTGGGCCACTGACCTGTTTGACTAATGCCCTCTTCTTCTCCTCATTCTGCTCGTCTCTAGCTTGCAGGTCTCGGTCAAACTGGGCTTTCCACATCTTCATCATTTTCATCGCTTGCATGTTGACCTCAAGACGTAGCTTGGCATCTTCTGTGGCCTGAAGCTCATCCTCGAGTTCCTCCAGCTGTGTGCGCATCTCCTCCACCTGCTGCTCCAGAGTACGTTTGGACTTCTCCAGCTCGTGCACCTGACATACACATGAGGGAAACACACAGACAAGACTAGGTTTTCTAACAGTAGCTCCAAATGATGTGAATAAAACCATAGAAAGTTTGTCTCAAGCAGCTACTTTTAACATATATTAGGAATAATTATTAAATTGTTCTATTAATTATATTTAAGTGAAAACACCCAAAACGCAAAAAGGGTACTGTGTGTTTGAGAGATTATACTCTTAGTGAGTGGCTGAAACATTTCACTCTCAAATACAGATGTCTCTAAATTCCTTCTTCATTTTTTTAAAATGTTTTCAGCACAAGAAAGCATCCTGATAATAGGGCTACGTTGTGGCGAGTCAAGTAACTTCAGTCACAGGAAGAAGAGAACAAATTACATCAGTTTAATGCACTAAACATCACATACAAAATGTCACATTCTTCAATATGTTAATATGCAAGATTGATCTTTGGGTTGAGGTTTCCTTTAACTTTCTAATATATAGACCCATGTGATTGGATCCCTTTGAAGATTTCTTCTTGTATTTGATATCAATAAATCTGAGCCATCTCACATCAGAGCCATTGTTTCGGAGAGGCCTGAGTGACTTACGTTCTTGCCCACGTCATCCTTGGAGCTGATCAGATCCTCCATCTCAGCTCTGAGCTGCTTATTGAGCCTCTCAAACTCCTCCTTAGCCTCCAGAGCTTCATCTAGGGCTCGGGTCATTGACAGAGCTTTGGTTTCCTTCTCTCGGGCTTCAGCCTCAGCTCGGTCACGTTCCTCAGCGTAACGGGCAGAGATGGTCTTCTCCTCTGCTAGCATCTGTCATGTACATCAGCAAAAGAAGAATGTTACATGTAATAGTTTTAAAAAACAACCAAAACATTAAAAAAAAAAAAAACCTTAAAAAAAAACTCAAATTGATTGGTTTCATCTTCAATTAAAAATGTCACTGCACTGCATCAGAACACAGGTGAACTTTCTATATTTCTAACTAAATCTCATACTTTCGACAGCTATCATACATTAATTAAAGAAGCATGTAATGTTAGCCATAAAATACTACACAGCAGGTATAATTAACTACATGATTAATTAGGATAGCATCTCCTAACATTAGAATAGCTAAGGGTAGAATAACTATCCCATCATCCAAACAGAGCCTTGCCTGGTCAAACTTCTTTTGTTTCTTCTCCAGGTTGGAAACAATCTGCCTCTGATGGTCCAGATCTACCATGAGGTCATCCAGCTCCTGCTGGAGTCTGTTCTTGGTTTTCTCCAGCTTGTCGTACGCGATGACCTTTTCCTCCAGCTTCTGATTGACTCCTTCCATGTCCTTCTGCAGCTTCCTCTTGACCTCCTCCAGGCCCTCCAAAGTCCCTACATCATCCTCCAGCTTCTTCTTAGTCTCCACAAGCTAAAAGAGAAATAAAGAAGGGCACTGGTAAATTCCTTTTTAAATTCAGAGCACATTTTGTTGCAACATTCTCTCAAAAGCATGATTTAATAAACGGTTTGTGTACTTGTGCTTGTAGAGTTGCCAGTTGTTTCTCCAAGTTCTTTCGTCCCTCCTCTTCCTCCTCCTGCTGCTCTACGAGGTTGTTCTTCTCATCCTCGAGTTGACGAATACGACTGCTCAGGTTCAGCTTCTGACGTGTCTCTTCTTGAAGAAGCTCCTAAACATAAATCGTTATAGCTTGATCATGATTTTTGTATACTTTGCACAATTCTTTCACATTTTGCCATTTTTAAGTCAATTAGAAATCAATTAATCTCTCTGAGATGCATCACCTGAGTGTCTTGAAGCTGACTCTCCAGGCTGGAGACATCTTTGGTCAGTTTGATTCCCTTCTTCTCAGCATCTTCTAGAAGACTAGAAACATTGTCCAGTTCCACCTAAAACAACAAAATGACACAAAATTGTTTATGATTGCTCATAAATTGGACACATAATTTCATCTTCATTTAGTTTATTTGTAGCAAAGACTATGAAGTTGGTAATTTCGTGGAAATGTTTTATTTATGCAATTTCAATGCAAATACTCTAATAAAATAATCGTAAAATATAAAATTTTCCAGTCCATTCAAAGTCTGTTTTAAAATAAAGATGTAAGAATTTATTTAAGGATCCTCAATTAGTAAGATGAGATACTGAAAAACACTATAGCATGCAAATC
Organism: Danionella dracula; assembly: GCA_900490495.1. Lineage (NCBI taxonomy): Eukaryota > Metazoa > Chordata > Actinopteri > Cypriniformes > Danionidae > Danionella > Danionella dracula. Next base: position 10,197,825 of record UELW01000996.1, on the reverse strand, counting down.
CTTCACACGCAAACTCTATTTTCAAGTCTTTAACAGTTTGGTACTCTGCAGGACTCCACATTTATTTAAAAAATCTAATTCAAACATCAAACCAATAAGTCACTTTCCATCAACGTATAATAGTTGAACATATTTACTTTTAAATACGGCACTATATTAAAGAAAACAGTGTAAAAGCCTGCATGTAGCCCAACAATTTTTTTGAAATGATTCAAGTTAGAGTTATTTTTAGAGATAGTGGAAGTTATTAACATTAGATTTTAAGTTGCTAACTTACTAAATGTATCGCACAATTAGGAGAAAACAGAGAACATACATCTTCAATGTAAACAGACATTTGGTACCATTTCGGACCAGCTAAAAATGCTATAAAGCCCTGTTAAATATTTAGTCTTTTCACCCCAGACTTAAAGTGGCAGTTTATGATCTTAAGAGCCAACATTGTTGTTTGCAATCACGAAAGCCAGCACATCTCTCAAGCATTAGCGTCTCTTTGAGGGTTAAATAACTTCTGATGACCGGCAACTAATTTATTATGAATTTTCTCTCTTTGCAGCATTAGCTGTTTGTGGAGTTGTGTGCTACAACTTAAACCATCATCATAATAATAAACAATTTAGAACAGTAACAAGCAACAAGTATTTTCATTACATTTTCGAGACCATTTCAAACAACAAAGCATAAGAACATTTAGTAACCAGGAATTCAAGACAATGTCTTTCACAATGTCTTTCATGATTTTGTTATTTTCCAGCCTTTAAGCAAACCATAGGTTAAAAGTGAGCAGTAACATGTAGTCTTTTAGCAAAACATTATACTGCTAGCAGACAATACACCGTTATATGGACATTATCTGAAGACAATTCGAAAAAGTTCAAGAGCGCTCTTTAAGGTTTCTCTGACAGTGTTAACATGCTGACCTGAATTTTGTGTGTACGGTCCACCAATTCTCCTTTCACTTTCTCTCCCTCAGCAAAACGGGCCATCACCTCCTGCAGCTGAGCCTCCAATTTCTTCCTCTTGTGCTCCGACTCAGACTTGCCCTGCTGCAAACACTTCACCTCATTGGCAAGCTCCTTATTATCACTCTCCAGAGTCTGTTTATTCTTCTCCAGGTTTCCTTTAACCTGCCATTGACAGAAGAGATAGTTTGAAAGAGAGCCAGAGTTCAGCAAGAGACCTAGCCACATGCAATAACTAGGGAAGGAAATGAAATTAAAACATTATTTTCAGAGGAGACAGCTGACAATCCTCCGGGGGAAACTGTGTATGGTAGGAAGGGAGTTGGTCTTACCCTCTTCGCTTGCTCCAGCTGCTCAGAGATCTCCTCCAGAGCTGTGCCATGCCTTTGCCTCATCTCCTGGATCTGAGACTCATGATTCCTCGTCTCATCATCGATAGCTTTCTTCAGCTCTGCTACTTCTTGCTCTCGCTTGGTCCTTCACAAAATAATTTTACAAAGAAAGTCAGTATTTCAGATTTAAACCCCAAGGTCAGCTTCTGGGAGCATATGTAGGTTTCCTTAAACCATTACAAATCAATCCAGCCAACATCATCTGCTAACCCATGGAGACTTAATGTGAAAAAACAATTCACTAATAAGCATACCGCCACCATGAATCACATCTTTTGAGTTCATTGTGATAGGCTGGTGTACCTGAGCTCCTGCTGGGCAGCGGTGGTATCCAACGTGTCCTCCAGCTCCGTTTTTAAAGCCTCCAGCTCCTCACTCAGGTCCCTTTTGAGCTTCTCAGCTTTGTTTCTGGCTGCTTTCTCAGACTCCAGATCCTCCTGAAGCTCACCCAGCTGAGCCTGCAGCTCCCGCACCTGCTTCAGGGCATTGTTCTTCTGGGCAACCTCCTCATCACCTCTGTCAGCATCACACACCAGGAAAGATGATCATCAAAACTGTCTGTGCTGAAGCAACAGGTACATTCTACCTTCTTTGTTTACAAAACACTAATAAACAAATAAAAATTAGTAAGTTCTAATATGTTTTGAAAAACCAGTTATGTTTTGTTTTCCAAAGATATGTTTTCATTTAGAAAGAAAACTAACAACTGTGTGTCTATTCTGAGATCAGCTACCATACCTGTCCAGGTGAGAAAAAGTAAACACAAAAATCCTTAAAAGACATAATAATAAAAAAGACATAACAAATTATTTTAATGATTTGTGGTGCTATATATATATATATATATATACACACACACACACACCTTTTCTTTATTTTAAATAATACAACAAGTTTGTAAAAAGGATTTAAACCAACAGAACGAAGGAGGATTTGATACTTCATATTTTTGCTATGTCTAAGGAATGCGCAAAAACATAAAATTAAGAAGACTAGATTGCAGAAGGCACTAGCAGAAATCTGTGGAAAAATGTGTAAGGGTGATATCCTTACACAAAAGTTTTGCTTAATCAGCAGTAGGTTACAAAAACATTTACAAAAACAGCCTAAAGGGTACTAGAAAAAAAAAATGAACAAATAAATTACATTGGTTACGTTTAGACTGCAGGTCATAAAGCTCAATTTCGATTTTTTTGGAAATCTGATGAAATCTGATTTTTTTTAGTGCTCGTTCACATTATAAACAAGATGTGATGTGTATCTGTCCTGTGTATTTATGCAATCCAGCTCACTGTGAGGCACACATGCACAGACAATGGCATGTATTTATTTCTCTTTGGAGTAGCCATCATTTCAACCAAATCATATCAAGAAAACAAAGAAGAAATTTTTATTAGGTCTATTGTTTCAGACTGCCCAGACTATGTCAGATACAGCTCATACATGACCAAAAAATAATCAGAATTGAGTCACTTTGGGGTGCTGTCTGAACATAGACATTGTGTGATACAATTGAAAAGTTATGAAAAGAGAATTTAAACAAACAGAAACAAAAAGCAAAAAAAGGCACAAAAAATAAATAAAAGCACTCTATTTTTAATGTAATCAATAAATTTTGACTGCCATGTCCAAAGTAAACTATATCATAAGTTACAAAATTATTTTATTTTACTTTCTTTTATTCTCATCACCTGGCCAGCACTGCCTGGAGCTCCTCCTCTTTCTTAGCCAGTTGGATCTTCAGCTCATCAATCTGAGCCTGTAGCTCAGCGATCTGGTCCTGAAGATCAGTGGTCTCTCCATCCAGCTTTCTTTTGGCTTTTTCCAGCTCCTGTCTAGTTTTCTCCTCCTTCTTCAGGCGCTCTAATCATCAAATATACAGCTGTAGAAAGCACAAGGCTCAGCAAATCATTTACTGAATCAATCAGCACTGCCCTCACCCTCCAGGTCCACCATCATCATTTCCTGCTTGTTCTTGACTTTGCCAAGATTCTTGGCCTTCTCTTCTTCCTCAGCCAGCTGTGCAGTCATCTCATTCACACGGTCATCAAGAAGCTTTTTCTCCTAAAGGGTTAAGATGGAAGAACAATCCATCCTCAATACACTCACAGATATATTTTCTTTTAAAAAGTTTATTAAAAAGACCCTGTACTGAATTCAGTCAAAGACACAGACCTTCAAGAATTTAGAGTTCTGGTCCTCCAACAGCAGAATATCTTCCTCCATCTTCTTTATTTTTGCTTCAGCAGTCACCTTCTCCAACTGAAGCTTCTGTCGGGCAGCCTCCTCTTCATCTAGCTGTTCTTCCAGATCCTATAAGAAACACAACAGAGACCCTTTAGTTTAAAGACAACATAAATGCATAGATTTTAGAAATTCATATAAAAGTGCAGATTATGTCTTGTTCTAAAATACCAAATTTAAATCTAGTACTAATGTATACTAATAATGTTTATTGTTTCAGATATGTTATGCGCTCGTGCAATACGGCATAGTTTTTCACAATTTAATAACTTATCCTTACATTTTAGATAAACACAAAATACACAAGACAATTTTAAAATGTAAAATAAATAAAATATATATATAATAAAAACAATTGAAACACAGTCATTCTTTGACCCTTTTCTTTATTTTACCAATTTTGCAAAAGTCAATTAAACATACAAAAGGCAGGAAGATACTTGAAAACAATTTTATATTTTAAAGTGAAATTTACTAAATAAAATTTAGTCACAAATAATTTAATTACTTGCCTTGATTTGAACTCTACATTGTTTACCGTTCACTAAAGTTTTTTTTACAATTGGAAAAATTATTTAAATACTTTTTTTTAAAAGGACATTTATATAATTTTATCATAATTCTAATAAGTTATTGATCTAATTTTTTTATGAACGAATTAAATTATTTTATTTTTTAAGGCAAAACACTTAAAAAAAACTAAAACAACTAAAATTGTTATGAAGGTATATCTTTTTGAGCATTCCATTTATTTGAACTAACATACAATCTAAGAAAGAGAAAACATAAAATAGACATGATTTTCTTTTAACGGTCTTAAAAACAGTGTCATCGTAAGATGACCGGTGAGCTTGATTTTCATAAGACTCCTCACCTGTATGTGTGACTGCATTTTCTTTTTATCATTCTGCATTGATTGATTCCTTTCCTCTTCTTCCTCCAGACGAGATTCTAGATCATGAAGAAACTCCTCCATCTCTTGCTTTTTAGCCACAAGACGAGCCCTCATCTCTTCAGCTTCAGCAAACAGTTCTGTTTCAGCCTGCAGTTGCTCAGTCAAGATGTTTTTCTCTTCTATGAGCTGAATTGCAAACCAAATCTTTTAACTCTTTTATACAATGGTGGATTCCAGATACAAAACATTTAAATGTTAGCACACAGAATAAGCAAGTCAGTGATTGGTCAGGTAACCTGTTGGTGTTTCCTCTCCATTTCCACCAGTTCATTTTCTACTTTGCTCTGCTTTTCCTTGACTTTAATGAGCTCCTCATCCTTGGCTTGCATTTCTTCTTCCTGTCGAGTCACCTGGAGTAGAGGCTTCACCTATAAGCATAATGCAAAAAAAATACAAAAAATTAAATATAACAGCTTCGGAACAGCTTCAGATAACTTATCTAGCAAATGCTCAGAAATACTCCATCAAACTATTTGAATATGAATAAATCAAAAGCAAACCTTGGTAAAGAGTCTCCACCACTGCCAGTGGCGCAGCTTCAGATAGGCTGCACAGTTCCTCTGGAGGACTTTCAAAGCACTCAGCTGCTGCTGTTTCTTGGCAAAGGCTCTTTAAAACACAGATACAAATCAATTCACATCTTAAGGATTCTTTTAATATAGTGTTTCTTCACAACAGTCTGGATATTATTACTGTCCCCTGTTGAATAAAGCTAGACATTTGTACTTGAACTCACTTGCGGGCTAGATACCCTCGACAGACTGACTGAAAGTAGATGATGATATCTGTTATTTTCAGGTCTCTCTCTTCCTCCAGATGAGCCAAAACTCCAGTGCGGAAGAAGATCTTACTCTGACCGATCCGGTACAGGTTAGGGTCCAGCTCCAGTGCTCGAATCTATAGATGAGATTTTGGTTTTCCTATTTTAAAAGCAGTAGTTACACTACTTGTTCAGTTCCTTCTGTCATTTACAAATCTGGTTAATAAGACAGAATGTTAATGAGTCAAATTTATTTACAGAGGGATACAATTAAAGATGCTTAACCAAAGCTCTTTTTTCTCTATGAATCACTTTTCATAAAAAACCTATTTTACCCTTTTTCCATCACAACTATTTAACTGATACAAGTTACGAGTGTTCATTTTGAATTTTTTTTTTTATTATTTATTTATTTTTTTTTTTTACTTTGACAGCTTCTTTCTAAAGAATATTTCAGCTCACTTCCTGAAAGCCCCATCAATATACAATCACCTAAAGCATTATTAGGAACAACATACTAATACGGTGTTTGACCCCCTTTCATCTTCAGAACTGCCTTAATCCTACATGGCATTGATTCAACAAGGTGCTGAAGGCATTCTTTAGAAATGTTGGCCCATATTGATAGGATAGCATCTTGCAGTTGATGGAGATTTGTGGGATGCACATCCAGGACATGAAGCTCCCGTTCCACCACATCCCAAAGATGCTCTATTGGGTTGAGATCTGGTGACTGTGGGGGCCTTTTTAGTACAGTGAACTCATTGTCATGTTCAAGAAACCAATTTGAAATGATTTGAGATTTGTGACATGGTGCATTATCCTGCTGGAAGTAGCCATCAGAGGATGGGTACATGGTGGTCATAAAGGGATGGACATGGTCAGAAACAATGCTTAGGTAGGCAGTGGCATTGAAACGATGCCCAATTGGCACTAAGGGGCCTAAAGTGTGCCAAGAAAACATCTCCCACACCATTACAAAACAACAAACAAAAACACAACAAAAACAACACAACACAAAACAAACACCACCACCAGCAGCCTGCACAGTGGTAACAAGGCATATTGGACCCATGTTCTCATTCTGTTTACACCAAATTCTGACTCTACCCTTTGAATGTCTCAACAGAAATCGAGACTCATCAGACCAGGCAGCATTTTCCCAGTCTTCAACTGTCCAATTTTGGTGAGCTTGTGCAAACTGTAGCCTCTTTTTCCTATTTGTAGTGGAGATGAGTGGTACTCGGTTGGGTCTTCTGCTGTTGTAGCCCATCCACCTCAAGGTTGTGCATGTTGTGGCTTCACAAATGCTTTGCTGCATACCTCGGTTGTAACGAGTGGTTATTTCAGTCAAAGTTGCTCTTCTATCAGCTTGAATCAGTCGGCCCATTCTCCTCTGACCTCTAGCATAAACAAGGCATTTTCACCCATAAGACTGCCACATACTGGCTGTTTTTCCCTTTTCACACCATTCTTTGTAAACCCTAGAAATGGTTTTGCGTGAAAATCCCAACAAATGAGCAGATAGTGAAATACTCAAACCGGCCTGTCTGGCACCAACAACCATGCCACGCTCAAAATTGCTTAAAATCACCTTTCTTTCCCATTCTGACATTCAGTTTGGAGTTCAGGAGATTGTCTTGACCAGGACCACACCCCTAAATGCATTGAAGCAACTGCCATGTGATTGGTTGATTTAATAATTGCATTAATGAGAAATTGAACAGATGTTCCTAATAATCCTTTAAGTGAGTGTATTTATCTTGTTGATCAATTGTTCAGTTTAAAACACTAGCTGTGTTATAATTTAGCAATGCTGAATAACATTTTAACCAAACATGGCATTTTCCTTTATTTTCCTCATGTTATAAAGCAACTCACTGTAATAGGTGCATTACGGTAACATTTAGCTTTCTATTTCTTAAAGTTCATACTCCATTTCAGAAATCTGAAGACATCTCACCATTCTTTCACAAGCCTGTTTGCCATCCATGAAGCCCTTGGGAATTGCATTTGGTGTAAGGATCTCATACCTAAAAGGAAAATATTTTAAAGCATGTATGTAGTGATATAACAGCGCAGCTATACCAAGAGTGTTAAAGGGCATTTGCAAACCCTACTTCCATGATGACCTAAACATATTTGATCACTTCCGACAGCAGTGATTTCACAAAAAAACATTGTGCTGTTTTACCTTCAGGAGACACTAAAGCTGGGAATTACCAATGTGCTGTATATACATGAGCTGTATATTCAGGTATACATCAAAAGATAAAGATCAAATAAAAGAATTTGTACTTTGTCATTATCTTCCTAAAAAATTTTTACATTGAAATAAAAAAGAAAATATCACAGATTCATCAACAGTTGGAAAAACACTCTTGCATCTTCGCTGGCCAAATTATCTTAGTAACCAACTCTGTTTAGCAATTTGGTGATGTCATATCAGAAACTCACCTCTGCCTGAACTCCTGGAAGACGATTCTGTTTGGGAATCCCTGTCTGCAGATTCGGATCCCTTCAAGAACTCCGTTACACCTGAGTTGATCTAGAACTAGATGTGGCTCCAGTTTACCAGCCTAGTGGAGATCAGAAGAGTTAGCAACTCTTTACACCCTACAACTCTCTCACTTGTATTGTACAAATTTCAAACTCACTCTTTTCTCATGATTGGGGATAATACAGCGAACAAAGTTTGGGTTGGTGTTTCTGAGCGTGGCCATGAGTTTAGTTAGGGACTCTTTGTAGAGTTGACCCACAGTCCGGAACATGCCCTTTTTGGTCTTGTATGCAGCTCCAAATGCAGTTTCATTCATCCCGGCCACTTGGTCCAAACCAACAATACGGTCCACTGCGATAAGAGAGGTACACATTGCTTACTTTGAAATTTAGAGACTAATTCTAAAAGGGTGACAGCACAGCCAAATCATGTCAAGATGTTTCAACCTCTAATTCAACCACACCAAGCAAAAGGTCAAAATACGCTGTTATTAAAACACACATCTGAAGTGGATTTTATATCATTGTCAATATGCACATAACAGAACCAGAGTTTATGAAAGAAGTACAGTGTATTTTGACAGTCACAAGTTTAATAATTTCAAGAGGCAGAGGTCTCTACTGTGGCTGTAGGTTCAGATACTAGTTAATGGAGCTATGAAACAGATGGAAAGTGGGGAGGGTAACACTACATCTACAAAAAAAGCACAAGCTCCAAAACAAAACAAAAGAGTGGCACAAGAGTATATCCAGGAAATATTACACCCTAATACTCAAGTAGAACGAGTCAGATGATATTTGGTTTCTTTTAGCCGATTGAATGAGTACAAAATCCTCTGATGAAAGTTACTTGGCACTAAACACTTTTTAAAAAGCCAATCAACAATTCTGTTCACAGTCAAATAATTAGGTTTAATAACAAATAATGCATTAGCAACACTTGCAGATTTTTATTCTCATCTTTAAATTCACTATTTGTGCATCAAATAACACCAAGAAGTGTTTTGTTGGTACTGCTTTAAGTTTGAGATAAAAAAGGTTACCTAAATGGTAGCAAGTAGACCAGAGTTACAAAATACCTTATTTTAACATTGCAAGAGTGAAATATGACCCAAAAATGAAGGAGGTCTATCAGCAACCTAAATCAAAGTTACTAGATACTAATAGGAAGGGTTTTTTTCTTCGATTTAAATAAAAAAATGTAGGCACTAGGTCATTCAGAAACAGTGAAACCATTTTTAATGGAGGAAAGCAAGCTCTGCTGACAGCTGCTAGTTCTGCTCTGCTCTTGCAGCCTTCCTCTAAACAACACTCTAAAGAAGCACTCTGCACCAAATGGTCTGCTGCTCATAACAGGGATCATAACGAGTAACTTCTGCTCGTTCTACAGAGAATCCACTGTGCTGTCAGTGTTGACTGGCACCGGCTGAAGGATTTAGTTGGCTTCCAGTAAAAACAAGAGGAGCATTGTTCCACGTTCCTTTTCGAAGACACTCTAGCATTTAGCCCCTCACCCAAACTCCATCTGCTTCACACCGTCTGTCAAACCACCCTCTGACACTTAAAACAAACATGCTCCTGGACCACAAGGAGTCCTGACCACAATCTTCCTCTTCTCGTCCACTAAACCTAGCCAAAACCATAAAGTGTTGGAGTGAACCACAGCTCTATGTCTTGTGTACAAATCCATTTGTGTTTGGGTCAATTTCTGTTTTATTATTATAAATTGTTATAATATGAAATATAATTTTATTATAAAAATCGAACTGATCGTCAGTGAAAAAGTCTTATAGTTGTAAAGGGAGGATCAAACTTGCTAAAAGATATCTCTTCCATAAGAAGATGTAAGTCCTAAACTGAAACCGCTCTTCTGCCTGAACACTATGTGCATGCATTCATTTCTCATGCAGCCTTCATTCATGGCCATTTGTGCATCCGAATAAATAAGCAAAGCGGATGCAGCTAATTCTGAAATCAGCCAGCTATAGGGAGCAGATGGAGCAGGGCTCAGCTCTACAATGCATGGGAGAGTTTGAAAGTACACAATGCGCTGGTAAGCAGAGACCTAAAGCATCGTATACCTTCACCTGGTGAGTCATGGAGACTAGAGACATCATAAAAAGACGCTCTTTGGAAATTCTGAATCTCTATAGCCGAGAAACGGGGGCATGGGGGATAAACAAGAAAAACAGCGACATAAAAAGTTGTCAAATACAGCTACTGTAGCACACAGAGACAAACACGGCAGTAAATACACTGGTTAGTGCAGAGAAACACAGGTGAGAACAAGCAAATGTAAATAAAACTTTTCATTTGTGTTCAGTTTATCATACATCTGATTTTTTAAAGCTTTGTTTTAAAATAGTTTATGATGTCTATATAATTATTTTCTGCATATAAATAAAAAAAGACTAAACATTGTGATCACACAATGTAGAATATAGCCATTGCACATGTTTTTGTACATAAAAAAAAAACAAAAGATTCAGCCTTTGAAATTTATCATGACCATTTTTTGTATGAGCAGTTTAACTGTCATTTATGAGAAGCTATCATGGATTTTAAAGATGTCAAAAAATGTAGATGTACTTTTCTTCAAACAGAGGTGTATGTTCAAAATATAAAACATAATATTACCCCACTGGCAGTTGTTAGCCAACAGGTCTATTGAAATGTTGTGATAACTTCCCACATACTGTAGGATCAAAATGTTGATAGATATACATGTGTGTGTGTGCGTGTGCGTATTTATAATCTTGAGAAAATGCTTACCATCCTTCCACAGTTCAGCCACAAACTTATCAGTAGACTGGTGAAGTAGTGTGGCCACGTTGTCGTTTAGAGGGTCCATGTTCTTCATTAACCACTCATCTGCCTTATAATCAACCTAACGGAAAAGGGAAATAATCACAATGTAAAACTAAATCATTCAAGATGGCAATAATTAAATGAAAATAGAAAATAGTTTCATCTGGATTGCCAAATTTGCTTTTTTCAGCACCGACAAGCAATTTAAATTTTGTTACATAACGGATAGTGATGGAGTGCTACTTTTGGGAAAGAAAACCAAACTGCAGTTGTCTGGCTTTTAACCCAAACACAGCTCAAAGGGAGAGAAATATCAAAAGTCCCTTGTTTCGTGTCGTGTCAGGTTTCTACAGCAAACAGTTTACTGATCGGAAGCAGATGTGGCCTCTGGTTTGTGCATACCACAGCTGGATGGACTTTGAGAGGCAACAGTGTAACATTTCATGGCAGGCCAGTGTGACCAGAGTAAATCTTTTTTTAATTAGATTAGGATTCATTGCAGATTTCTCAAAATCACAATTTTTGGACGGGGTAACGTATGGAGAATGTCAGCGTACCCTGCCAGCATAGTGAATAATGCAGAAATCTGCTTTGTCCTTCAGCTGCCGTGGTTTCTGGAACTTGCCATGAGTACCCTGCTCTTGCACCAGTTTATCCACAAAGGTTTTATCCGTGGCTTTAGGAAACCAACACTCCTCATCTAACAAGGCAAGCACACCAGGAGGATTTGCCTAGGAACGACATTGGAGGGACATTCAGAAAAACGTTTATTGAGATTATATACGTTTGAGGAAGAAAAAAAATAATAATAAATTCCTCACTGGTCTCTCGATGAGGTCAATGCACGGCTGCAGGTCGAGGCCAAAGTCTATGAAGCTCCATTCGATTCCTTCCCGCTGGTACTCCTCCTGCTCCAGGATGAACATGGTGTGGTTGAAAAGCTGCTGAAGCTTCTCATTGGTGTAGTTAATGCAGAGCTGCTCAAAAGAGTTCATCTGTAGAGACATGGGAAAAGAGTATCTGTAAAATACATAAGCCATGTACAATGCCTAAAGGTATCTAAATCAGTATCATTCAACTAGACAACACCATATGTTCCTCTCTAACCTATCCTCATCATTTATCTCTCATCCTGCAGCTGATGCTGATCACCTGTTTGTTGTCTATGTTATAGTTGTCTAACCATTGTTTCTTCATTGGTTAGTTTCTGTTTTGTCTTTGTTTGTTTAGTTTTGTTTTGTTTTGTTTTTTCAGGTGCTGTCCGGCGAACCTTTCGCCGATGGATATTAAGTTTGTATATTCTTTATGCTAGGGAGGTGACTAGCACCTGCCTCAGTCAGCGAGAGTCCCCTCAAAGAGGGAATTCCTATTTACTCTATCTGATCCTCATGAGGACTTTGTGAAGCTGCTTTGAAAGCAATGACTAAAGAAGCGCTATATAAAAACTTGATTGATTGATTTTTTCCAAACAAGCCTATTTACCTGATTAAATTCAGTAAATGTTAATAATCCAAAACAAAGGTGTATCCATGCACAAGTTCATGTTAATTCAATTATGTGAGTTAAATCATTGCAGTTAATATATATGCCAAAGGTATGGTACTCAATGAAGAGAACACTGAGAAAATATTTACACTGTTTAGGCAAATCATTACATTATTCCAACAGCTACATTCCAATCTCAGACAAATTCAAATGCTTCAAGCATGGGGAACCATAAATCCAAAAGCAAGGCGATGCAAAAAACATACAATATGTAATATCAAATACCTTAGAAGGATTCTGAACTACATTTTAAATAAAGACACAGACTTCACCATGTCAGTTTTTCAAGTTGAATGAGCTTAGAATGGCTCCAGTAGATTGACATCTTTCTTTCATTTAGCAAAAGAGACACCAGAGCACAAAGACTGAGGATGCCGCACCTGGAATATCTCAAAACCAGCTATGTCCAGGATGCCTATGAAGGAAGCTCCCTGCCGCTTGGTTCTGTCCAGGGCTTTGTTAATGCGGTGAACGAGCCAGCGGAACAACCTTTCATATGTGGCCTTGGCTAAGGCTTCCACTGCAAAGTCAGCCTGAAGGAAGAGAGAGAGAGGCTCAAGCAAAGGCAGGAAAAATGCAACAGAAAGCACTCAGTTTTGCGGTCAAATATATTAAATTAGCAGTGACTGAAACATCCAAAGTTCAACAAAAAAAGTTATTTTAAACTGTATTTTTTGTAAAGATTTTTAAAGTTAGTGCACACTATTACAAAATCATATTATAAAAATTTCACGCTTTCTGTTCTATTATATTTCATATATTATATTTCAATGGACAAACAGGAGATCATGAGAAAATACGAGCAGGAAATGATCTAAAAAGGCAGGATTTTTTGTACAAAACCGAACATTTTCTTGGCTGAAAGAGTGATAATGTGGCAGATTTACAACAGGGAACTGAACAGCTCATTACCTGTTCTTTTGTTTGTGCTTTCTGTACGTAGTCTCGGCCCACTTTGATTCTTGGAGACAAGATGGCACGTGTAAACTCCATGACATTCATACCAAGCAGATGGCAAAGTTTTTGAGCCGCTGAAATGCAGAAGAAATAGTTGTTCCCTGTAATACAACTCAACCAAAAAAGGCAAGATTCCTGTCTGATTTACAAGATATTGGGAACATCCCTAATGCACACAAATGGTGATGTGTGAAGCTGTTATGGGGCATATTTGTTAAGAGTTATTGTAAATATGTAGGGTTATTATTGGACTTTATGGGTTTCCATTTAGCAGTCAAACAAACTCTTGAGTTCATTTTTGGGACCACCAACACAAACTACATTTAATCTTTCCAACCACAGCTAAAAAAAATGCTTGGTGGCTTAAACAGATTCAAATATCAATATCTTACCAAGAAAAGCAATGACGGAAAAATACAAATGATATAGCCCAGAGAGTGTTCCTGGAATGGATAAAGGCGGGAAACCTTGGGGCCTCTTAAGTAAACGTGTCTGATTTAAAACATCTTAGCACAACTACTCAGCTATTTTTTTTCAATATGAAATGTTTCCAAAAAATCATGCAGTCTTTAAAGGAGTCCAAGAGAAGTCCAATAGCTAACACAACTGTTGCATGGCTTAAATCAAAGAGGGGCCAGGTCTAGAACATCCAACACACTGCAAAAAAAATTTACTCACAAAAGAAAAACAACTTTAACAGAGAATGTTAACACATTATTTTCGCTGAATCAAAATACTCCAAATATATTAAAAAACTAATTTCAAAATTACAAAATAAAAAAAAAGATTTAAAATGGTTTAAGGTTTCACAATAATCAGCTCTTTTGCAAGAAATGGTCAACAAATTGGCACAAACAAAAATTTTCCCATGGTTTATGTCTCCTTTTAGATTCAATTACACAGTTAAATTACACAGATAAACAGTTATAAGAAAGAGGGCTAGGCATTCACAAATTGTGCTTTGGTTACAGTACAAGACCAGAACTTGCATTGAAATTTAAGGTTTAGTAGGTTAACATTACTTTGAGCATTAAAGAAGGAAGAAGGTTGTTTAGTTACTAAGCAAATCATTACCTGTGTTTTCAGGCATTGAGGCCTGATCAGTGTTTCTTTCCTTCTTGAACACAATGTTACCAAACTGCAGCACAGCAGAAACCACCTTGAGCATTGCTAAATGGAAGAAAATTAAGACAGTCAACAGTCTGTAGGAAGTAGAATAATTTTCAATAGTCAACATTCCCATTTATACGGAAATGTGCATTAATCTATTCGATGATATGGAGCATTAATGTAGTTTTGCTCAGCATGGGACACTTTAAAGATCACAAGAATTTGAACTAAGTTCTTAAGTCCCTCACAAGGAAAAGGGAGCATGTGTTTATAATGAAACTAAATAGCGGAGGTGTGAACTTTTGAGGAATGCTTACATAAGATTTCATCATGAGAGAAACTCATTATGTGCATGGCTTCCATGGTCTCTTGGAAGTTATCCTTGTCTTGTTGGCCAGGGATGGGAATGTTACCGTTAGAGAGGAAACGGTAGTTATTGAACCCCTCCAGGAGTAGATCAGCTGCCAAAAGATAAAGAACATTAACAACGCACTGCAATCACCTCTAGTTTGATGCTCTCACAAATAAAGTGCCTAAATGCACTGCTTTAATTTATAATTTCTCCCATTCAGCTGTTTAAATTTCACCAGTCTAACATAAAATAATATATTGTTTCTTAAACTGGCAATACAGTGAAGTATTAAAAAATCACTATAAAGATCTACAGCAAAAGTTTTAATAGACTGAGCAGGGGAAAAATAAACAAAAAAAGAAAGAAACACTCACATCGTAGATGCTCACCAGCACCAGCCAACAGCTGGTAAAAGACATGAAAGGTACGTTCATCTTTGGCTTGGCGAATGGCCCTGGATTTTTCAAGAAGATCTAATGAATTTGTTAAGGGCAAGCACAATTGCGTAACTCATTCATTAATTAAAATAAACACATGCAAAATTGCCCTCTATTCAACGGCTTCTGAATACGTTTTCAGAATTAATTCTACTGGTTAACTTCTCAAAATCAGGATACAGGTTTCAATATTGGCCCCCACGATGTATCCTGTAACGTCAAAGTTAATCCGGATAAACTTGCCCTGTGGAAAAATAAGTTGTTAGACAAGAATTTTCCATTTTGGGTTGTAGTCAGCATACTTCAACTCCAAAGCAAATTATTATATCATGGAAACCTTATTATATATTTAGGTCTCTTCAAAAAATGATAACAACCTGATGACTGCATCTTCATTATTTGAACAGCAATGCCAAAATCTCCATGTCATGCATTAACAAAGCTACAAGTAAAAAGACGAACACAAAAATTACAAAAGAGGTTTAGAGGTGTAAACATTGAAGGATATTTTGGAAATTAAATGATCTAACATGTTTGATTTATTTCAAGTATTATTAATGTATTGAAATATTTCAACATGACTCGAGGACATTCTTATCTTAATAGATATTGAAATTTATACATATCCGCATTGACAGGGCAGTTGTGGTCTGATGGATCGACTTGTGATTGGAAGGTCAGCGATTCGAACCCCAGATCAATCGAGTTGAAATTGGTGTGAGTGATGAAACACTTTCTCATCTTCAACAACCACAGCTATGGGGCCCTTGAGCAAAGCATCATTTTCCTGACTGCTCGCCAGGCGCTGCAGCCATGGCTTCCCACTGCTCCGGTGTGTTTTCACGGTGTGTTTGTTCACTGCCATGTGTGTACACTGGGATGGGTTAAATGCGGAGCACAAATTCCGGGTATGGGTCACTCCATATCGGGCCAACTGGTCACTTCACTTCACTTCATTGTTCAGAAAATTTTACGTACACGAGTGTAAGTTGCATCAAACTAAATATCTTTGGACATCACATATTGAATTAATGCCCTTTACACATTGCATAACAGATAATAGTTTAAATATCCCATCTTTTTATTACCAAAAGTATGAGCAGAATTTGATGTTCCGGAGGTGCTTCACAATGTGGTTTCTATTAAAATGCTCACAAAAATAATCATGAAAGTCTGTTGAAGTTTACTCATCATCCTGTCTCTTTAAATATGATAGCTATATGATTAAATTGAATTGAATTTCACCAACAATATTTCCAACATATTCCATCTGAATTACAAACTAAAAGAAAGCCTGAGAAAAATGATCTATCCGGGTGAGGTTTTATTATATTTCTTCTTTCTTTATTGTATACCGAAAAGAACTCACAGCGCTAAAACTTTTTATCAAGCTTAATGTATAATTTGATTACGGGATGGTAGCAAACCAGTGATAACTGAAATAAACAACCCAGTAAAAAGAGCTAGAACATCAAAAGCACAATCGCAAGGACCAGATGAAATAAGTCAACTTACAAAACGTGAAGAGTTGTCATTTTTCACTGTCTTGGCATTCCCAAAGGATTCCAGAATAGGGTTTGCCTGGAGGAGCTGACGCTCTAGCTCTCCCTGTAAAGCAACAATACTTTAACCAGTTAAACACATACTATACAGCACACCAACCCATTTTGAAGCTAGCATTTTACTAGTGTTACAAACCTAAAGCAAGAAACTCATCTAAAAAGGGATATTAAATCATCCAACTTGAAGAACAACAAATAAGATTCTAAGTTAAACTAAAATTTTCCAGATCACATCATTAGCAATCATCTTCTTTTAATACAGTTTAAATGCGATTTGATATATAAATATAAAATAAAAATTATATTATATGTTATTATTTGGTCATCTCATCTCTGGTCCGCAAAACAATTGTTAAGCACATAAACATGGTCCTTATGTATCAAGACAAAAAAGGAAGCACAAAAACATAATCTGTATCAGTAACAGGGACTAACAGAAAGAACACACTCAAAATTTTCTGTATAATTTTAATCACTGACGATATCATGCGCAAACAATTAATAGAATGCTCTAAAAGCGAGCAATTTATCTTATTCAGAGCCTCAAACCAGTCAGGTTGTCCAGAATAGAATGAGGAGTAAAAATAAGCTACCCTACAAACCTAATTAAAGCCTGTGTAGCCATGAGAGTTTTGATCGAATTCTGCCTGGCTGCACTGGGAGTCAGAGAGGAAACTCTTCTGGATTAGAGAAGCAGACAAATTCCATAAAAAGGAATCCTATGGTCACCCACATGGCAACCTGCAGAGCTGTCGACATTCATTCAACAGGAAGTTTGGACAGGTGTCCCATTGTTCTTGCTGTTGTTATGCCACAAGAACACAAAACAGCAGCAGGGAAAGACAACAGTGATTCGAGACTCTGCTTCCATTACGTAACTCAAACCACAGCTGAGGGAATATTGTCCATATGATTAAATTGGTGGAAATTCAATTAAATGTATTTCTTTTTTTGAAAAAAGAAACCTAACTGGTTTTGTTAAGATAGGAAAATGTATTTAAAGCATTGCAAGTATAGGAACAAGAGTAATCCGTTTCACAGTAATTTAAATGGTCAGTCCACAATAAAATCTGATTAGACAAACAATAGAAAGCAAAAAGTAATGAACCAAAATTACATTCGATGTCATTCTGAGGCATGTTTGCAAACTATTCATAATAACTTTATAGTTTGAAAAAGTGCCATTTTAAGCTCCTTTCTTTCAAAGACCATTACACAAACACCTCTACTGAACTCCCTTGAATTAATAAAAACACAACAATGAACGGAGTCATGCACTGAAACTGACAATCTACAAATTTGCAACTTGAAAATCCCAATCCCCAAAACCTCAAGCAGTGAATCAAGAGAAAATATAGTAGGTAAGATCTTAGGAAGAATAGAAAAATAGATATACATTTGAAAAAGTTTCCATCAAAATAAGTGGTGTGAGCAAAAAGAAAATAGTGAAAAGACTAAAAGCTACTCACATAAAACAGGATTCCCCTCTGTGATAAAATCATTACGATGGAAACACAAAGGTATTAATATCACATGTCTGTAAACACAAATGCAAGACTAACAATATGCATTGCAGAGGGGTGATGAAGCTGAACAAATTATGTCACAAATAAACATGAAGGAAGCATTTTCCTAAATTGGATCTATAAATCATTTTCAACGACCAGCCTCAATTTATTTAAAGGCTGGAATACACTCGGTAAATTTGTTGCGAAAACTTTTACAGCACAGATCACACACTTCCTCAACTGAAAGTAAAACTGGGTTTAAAAATCTAAATAATTGAAAACATATATTTTGTTAAAAACAATGTCCAATGATGAATCAATCATCTAAATTTACAGTTGAAAGGACTTTTATCATGTAACAATTACCTATTTAGCCATTCTGGCTATTCTTTTATTTGTCAGCTTGCTCGATTGTTTCAAAGTTGTTGTTTTTTCAAAGGCATATTTCCTTTATAGCATCATCATATACTGTTCAAATTGAGACAATGACAACTACAATTCAATATCAAGTATATTCTTACTAAGAAGACATTTGTAGTAAAAAAAGGAGCTGATTTTTTAAAAATGGTCAAATTTGGCAAGGATAAACCCCTACTCTAATCGAGGAAACATGTGAAATACTTCTCCTGATCACAGAGTCAGGTGTTTCATTATGGTACAATGCCCGCATCTTTGCACTAGGGTACCAAAGACCCACAGAGACCACAAGGCGAACCGTTTTCTTATCAGATATTGATTTTTTAAAATCTGATAAACATGAGGGATGGATTTTGTAATTTATTTTTTTATATTGTTTAAACTGAGACATCAAATACAAAATGTAAAAAAATAATAAAAACCCTATATGTGAAATCCTCCCTAGCAGACAATTGGCAAACCTGATTGAACAATGTTGCAATCAGACTCACTGAGTTAAGACTATAGGTATACAACTATAACTGGGACGATATTGTGGAACATTTTTGTTAAAATTTTCATGAATTTCCCACAACCAAACTTCAAATATCCTCTAGTGTATTCCAGCCTTAATCTTCAACATGTTTGATCCAGAAAATATAACAGAGTGCACCAAAGCATTTAGCATTTGTGGAAAAAAAAACATCATGAACAGATCTTGCATTAAACTAAGTCACTTTCTGATTTTTTAAAAAGAAGATCCCAGAGACTAGAAAGAGTCACACTGAATCGGACTTCCCATCGGTGTTAGTTTAGCATGCACAAGCAGAGCAGGTGTAAAAATGTAAAGAGAACTTGCCTGGAGTTTGACTGCTTTAGGAGATTCTGGCTGTTTGTGTGTAATAAACAAATGTAATATGTTAGAAGGCATCAGGGGGCCACATTCTCCAAGTAACCAAGGTCAAGGGAGAGATAGATCTAAGCCTCTAGTATGTAGCATATAGCTAGCCATGCGACTACAGTAGCATCAATGACTTTCGCATGAACAATTACAGCTTATTGGCAAGTTATAACTTGGTTAAAGCTCAACATTATAATTCATGGAACTGTGCATTAATGTAAACTACAACCTGCAAAACAGCCTCTAGGATTGTTTCTGAATACATTACAGCCATAAGTAACAAACAAACATGGCCAAAACCTGCTTATATTAATTGATAGTATAAACATTTATCCAATATTGTCAGTAAACAACAATAGCAAAGCAATACAAGTGCATGTTCTTCTATGATGCGTAAGAAATTAGGTTAAAAACTCTTACAGTAATAGCACACTTATGGCATCCTTACTAATGTGTCAAACGAGTCAATGGCAAACAATGTTCTTATACTTACATATCATTTATTTATTTATTAGATATTGATTAAACATTTTTAAATTTATTTGTATTTGTTTTTAATTTCGAAACCTTTCAGTTGCCCGACCTGATACAACAATAGAGTCCCAACATATATCACAAAATCTATTTTTCACACTTCCTTCAATGCTCAAAGAGCCTCAGAGCTAAAATGAACTCACTTGAATATTATGGTCCTTCCTTCCTTTGTGAGACGATGCAACATGAGCAAGATACTGGATGACTTTCTTTGTATTTTCTGTTTTCCCAGCACCCGATTCTCCTCTGCAAGAGAGAATCACAATAAAAATCAAAATCAAAACATCAAGAGATCACTAGAGAAACAAATTAGCTTTAAACCTCACATGGCTGTTTTTTTTTCCAGTCTCTAATACAGACAAATTCCCCTTATGTCCAGAAAAAACAACCCAACAACCCACAGCTATTAATGTTTTCTAATCATTACATCATTTTTTCAACCCATTCATTTTTTTATGCTGAGGAAATACTTGTGTATCTTTCCTTAAAATGTAATGGCTTTATGAAAACAGTTTTCCTGTCTAACTGATATTATAGTTTAGTTGTCAAAGAGTTTTTACAGCAAAATGCGGACAAGACAGAATTAATTATTTATGCACCAGCTGAATGGCAGAATGGTTATTAAAGACAAAATCACCCATTTGTTCTTACCCTCTTGTCCAAGGTCAGAAACCTTGGGTTTATTATAATGGACTCAGTGCTGTGCTTAACTATGCAAATCAATTCATTGGTGAAGATCCGTTTTAAACATAAGACCTACTGCAACAAATAAGCGCAAGTTATCTGTTCAAGATACTTGTGGGATAAAAATTGTTTATTTTATCTAGGCTAAACTACTGTAATGCTCTCTATTTAGACTTTCCTAAAGCAGCCATTTCTGCATCAGTATCACAAAGGAAGATATTCTGAATTAATAACAAATATTGGGGAAAAGGAGGTACAATAAAGGATTTAGAAATCATACATTTTGTATTTTTTCGTAGTAATGTCTGCTCTTTGCTGACATTTGACTGGTTGAGTACAGGATTCCTTTCTCTGCATTCCAGTGATAACGACGCATGTCTCCCCAGTAATCATGTCTACACAGTGGTTGTGCAGATTGGTAAAGGATACAGTGTTATCACCAGTATCAGACATGGCTGATATTAAAAAAGGACCTCTAAACTCAATCTCCCACAGAATAATAAAGACAGGCACAAGTCCATTTCCTGAATTAAACTGTGAATTTAAATGCTTATATTTCATATTGCTCCAACCTCTTCATTCTCAGACGGTCAAAAAATGTTCTGAGGGTTTGACTCAGTGTGACATGCTTTAGATACGGAACAGCTGCAGCTACTGATATTTAATGTAAAAATATATATGACTCATGCAGGGTTGTGCAACTATTCTTCCTAAAAAGCAGATTTCTATGCACCACTGGGGATATGGCATGACTGAGACTGACTGATAAGAAGGGAAAACCAAATGGTTACTCACGTGCAAAGTATAGATTGGTCCTCACGATCTGTGGAAGAAGAAGAAGAAGAAGAAGAAGAAGAAGAAGAAGAAGAAGAATAGCATTAGTGCAAATGAGTGTTAATCTCACAATCAATAAACTTTAAAAACATCTAAATATAATAGAAATCTCACCAGAAAGAGACAAATTAGATACCAAGGCATGTGCACTAATGAAATAACTAATTTCTTTATTCTTTAACTATATATAAAATGAACACACTTTGTGTTGCTTCATACTTTGTGTTTTTAAGAGGAAATCTTTTTGTAAAAGAAAACAGAATAGTGAAAACAAAATTTGGTTAAACTGCCAAAAGTGCCAACTGAAAATGCATTGTTGGCTAGAACACACACACGCCTGAAAACATCTGTGAAACTCATCGAGTTATATCTCATCTATGTACAAAGCCGGTTTCTCACTCATCTGTAAATTCCACTTTATAAACAGGCTTGATTTCAGAAGTATTAAACTGTTTTCCATTGAAAAAGAAACATTTCTTTAACTATTTTGCAGGGATGCAGAACATTGGCCAGAAATGTCATGTGACCACTTTTACAGCTATAATATATCATATTTATTATGTCATGGAAAGATGATCAAAACTTTGTTCTCCCATTTCAAGTCCTGAGTAAAAAATCTAAGAAAATGAGAACTTTAGTATGTCAGGCCATGAACAGATGAATGTTATGAAAGCCACTGGCACAGTACAAGACAATGATTTCTGTTATTTAAGCTCACTTTAATTAAACAGTGACTGGTATGCAAGTACAGAATTTAATAGATTATGGCAGATGACCATAATGTCTAGATGAAGGCAGCTTGAGTCAAGTATGGCTTCAAACAGAAAACATAGAGCTTCAAATTGAATAAAGAGTACGAACTTCAAATTGCCATCTGAATACCTGCAGACACCTCTGAATCTGGGATGCCTGATTCAAAAAACGTTTACAAATAAATCTAAATGAGGTTAATTAATAAATGAACATAAGTTTCGGGAGAAGCTTCGTGATAATTGACCATCCAATCATATGGTCCCACCTATAATATTCTAGTTCAGTGGTTCTCAAACAGTGGGGGGCGCGTTTGCTTTTTTTATATTTCTATTTTTTTTCACTGTTCTGTTAAAAAAAGGACTTCAAGTTTCATAATAAAAGTCCATATATTAAAAGGTATGAATATCTTATGGTCTCCAGAATCTGCCTTCAGTTAAAAATACACAGATTGATGATCAAAGCTTTTATTATATGGTTTTTAAAAACTCTAATTTTGGGGGTATGTCTGATTTGTGCCATTTTAACAGGATGTATATGTCACAAGAATGGAAATACAGGGAATCACATTACATTTCTTTGGAATCAAGAGTTTTTAGAGTTGCGTACTTGTTTTGTGCATGTAATTCACATTATTAGGCCATTACTTGGACAACTATTGTAATCAAATCATTAGTGATGGGCAGGCCCAGCAGGTGAGATCGGTTTGTAATGTCACAAACGACTTGGTCACAAAAGTCACTTTAAGCTACTCCATCACAAGTGTGTTCAAAACATTCATCCACAAACACCTTAAAATTCTACTACCTCAGCCATTAATTGCTACTAATGCTTCATTCAAACCAACAAGTAATCTAACCTTACCAACTCTCTAATTATTAATGCAGACAGGACAGCTAGCTTACATCACTTTCAAGTGTAGAAAGACCTGGTAACTAGATCATATTGCTGCCTGTGAAACAATAAACAACACATCCTCAAGCAGCTTGCAGTTTTCTTGAACACATTGAGCAAACTGTAGACTATGACTGAACACACACATGCACACGCACACACACACACACACACCCACAAGCAGGGAACCTTGTCCGTGTGTTCTTTGGGTGGTGTCTCAACTACTAAATCTCTAGCTGCAGAATGTTGTTAATGATGCAGATAATAACTTCATGTCACTGTTTAACTGCCACTCTGCAGGTTTAGATTGCGGCGGAGTAAAGGAAATACTGGAAACCATTGGTATTCATGGTTGCCTGGTGGCCCTGTCACAACAATTAAAAGGTTTTCAGGATGACATTATTTGTCTGTCTATATTGCTAGTTCTAGTGTAAGGCTTTCTTCAAACAAAAGCGAATAACAGTGAAAGTCAGGCAATGTATTACCATTTCTATAATAACCTCTGAAAAAGGCAGAAACAGTAGCAAATAGTCAAAATATGATCATTTGTTGTCCTGTGCAATGTCGGACATTAGTAAAGAAAATAAGACTATACTTTTTTAAGAGCTGTGTACACATCAGTTACATAATTAGACATTTTAAAAACAAATAGATTGTGCCAATTTATTCTGATTGATGAGTTCATAGACAATATGAACATTTTACGGTTTTATTTTTTTAAAAATGAGAAGTGAGAGCATGACTTTACAAAATTAAGAGTAACAAAAAAACTTTACATAAATAAAAACACAAATTCTCTTTTAAACTTCTCCTGATGTTGAATTGCACAGAATTTATGGCATTTTGAAGTCTGAACTCAGCTGGACTACAGTAAGAATTATTTTGTGCCATTTAAAACCCCCAAAATCGTGTGGGATTTCCAAAGTCTTAAAAATAACTTGTGATGTTTATGAAAGTGGTAAATTGGCTTTGGCCTTTTAGAGATATTCAAGGGATCAGGACCTGTAGTCTGAAAACGAGACACAAGAGCATTGACCAAGTCCACTATAGGTAACACAGGATGCCTGATGTTAAAATAGTGCTGAGTACTTTCCTGTTCAGGCAGCAGGAGGTCAGCACTGCCGGAAACAAAGAGTATCTACACCTGGGTGGCTCCACAGGTAGGGTTTCCTCGACTTGGACCCATTTTTAAACATAAAGCGCAAATTGAGAAAATCCCCCCTTAATTCACAGAATGAGCAAGATGATGATTTCATAAAAGGAAAATGTGCTGATTAATTTAAGGAGAATGCCACAAAACACAAGGATTTATTAAATGTCTCATTGAAAAGGAACAGGATTGAAAATGGATTTAATCATAACCAGAACATCATATTTGAAGATTTAAATAAATAGTTTCTGGCTTAAGTTACAAAAACTGGATGTAGTTCTCTCAAAGGCCACTCAAAAACAGTTTTGTCCAACTGTGAATGTTCCTGACATTATCTATGTCACTACTAGCCAAGGATTCTAAAGAATGGCCTCTCGTATCAGCACAGCTGCAGCAGAGGGGAGAATATCAAGTGAAGAGAGGGCCCTTTACTTTTTTTTCACTCTGTCCTTTGTCAAAGCTTAATCAGAAGTTCTGAAGCAAGAATTTGGGACTCCTATCTAAATAGCGAATGACTATTCTAATCAGCATTAGCTGTGACAATATCTTCCACTGCCAAAAATATTTGACAGTAGTAACCTGATAAAATGTCAAACAAATTCTCTTGAAAAATTTAAGAGCTAGCATTATAAATGATGTAACCAGACAATTACCAAATATCTCAGGAAAACTTCTAACCTCCAACACTTTTTCCTTGAGCATAGAGTCTGACGACAGTCTACAGTTGTTGAGAAAAGAAATGCTGTAACCAGTGTAATCATTGACTGGTCATCCACTGACGGGTCAAACCAGCTGAGGTGTCTGGACAGCATCAGACAGATGGTCTGACGCTTATTCTGCCCAGACCTCCAGTCTAACCACTATCAGCTTTAGCTCCATTCTCAACCTGCATGCACCCCTCAACTGGCCCACAACACCACCCCTCCCATTGGATTAAGCTACAACAGGACACATTCCTCACATACCAAAGCCCATTGCTACCAGACACTAAAAAAAGGATGGTGGGTAGACAAAGAAAACGCTTCTACATTGTAGTAACTTTTCACCTAAGGAATATGATGGAATGCATACATTTCGGTGCAATATATGATCCGCATTTGCCAGGAGTACTAAAAGATTGAACCGCAGGACGGAAAAGAAATGAAGCCCAAACTTTCAAGAGATTTCACATTAAAATGACTGGAAGGACTCCATGATAATGCAACAAAGAACAGAACAAATGTGTAGCCGGTACAGAACATCTCATTTAAAGCTGCATAGTGAAAAGCCAGCAGAGAAAGGATGACTGAGCATATAAAGCAGCAGGTGAATAGAAAAAAACACAATGGCCATGCAACCAATTAAAACCAGTCAAAGGAGGTTGTAAAAAAAATTATTTGACCTGTTTCTAATACACCGATGTTTCCTGCATTTTTAGCATCACAATAGAGGATAAGACGAGCCATCAATGTTCAATTCTCTCAAACAGAAAAGCACAACGAACATATCCCGAATCAACCTGTGTGTTCTCCTTTAACTGAAATATGACTGATATAAGCGGAGACCATAGAATGGTATAAAATGAAAAACGTCAGTCAAAGCCACTTTAAACGCAATACAGAACGTGAACATGTCAGGTTTTAAAAAATGTATTTTAAAGTCTTAAATAATTTTTTTTTAGAAAGAATGCAATTTCCTGAAAGAAACCTGTAACATTGGTAAAATAATTAAAAAAAAAACTGTAAAATAAAGCAAATCAAAAATTGAAATTGCAGAGAAGCAAAAGTAACCTGCTCTAATGAATCATTGAGATATACAGCAGGTCATAAGCACCAGGCAACAAGAGGGCTACAATAAACATTCTCAACAGAATACACAGCCCATCTGCTGCAGCGCTGTGCACAGGAATTTAGCGTGAAGCTGTTTGAGGTGATGAGGCCATCCGTCACACACAGAGATATATGTGACTCACTGGCTACTCTATGAACTGAAGCTGATACAGACTCATCTGACTCTTCTGGAAACAGCAGCTACTAATTATACAGCATAGCATCATAGCATAAAAATTCTTATCTTTATCTAATAACAAAAGCCAAATTGATTTGGATAAAAGCTTTGGTTTTTTTTTTGTTGTGTGGACAGTCAGATATCCCCCATCTCCAAACCAAATACAAAGACACAACTATTGAACTAAAATGTAAAGAGGTCGGGTTACACATTTTTTTCTGAAACAGAGTCCAGTGGTTTATACTGTCTAAATATATACTGAGTAATTTATTAAATAGCCTGTGCGTAAGCAATATCAAATTAAATCAGCACAATTAAAAATCCTTTAGACATTTTTTTGTTATTGAACTGAGCAAATTGTTTCAATGCTATCCAATTTATGAAAACTGTTACTTGCAACATGAAACGTTAGCAGCTGCCTTGTGAACTGCAAAAAAATGAAACCTGAAAGAATTAAAATAATTGTATAATAAATAAAAAGCTGGTATAGTCTTTTTATGGATATTAACATATAAAAAGCCTGCCTTCAAAAAGCTACAAGAACAAAAATCTCAAATATTGAGCTTAGGCAAATAATTATTTAATTCTTTAATAAGAATTATTTAAATCTGAAAATAAAAAACAGTAACCACACAAAAAAAAGAAGAAAAACTTTTTATTTGAAACTGAAGAGATACCCAATTATCTTTACTTTCAATAGAGACTTTTTAGCCACTTTAAAACCGACAGAAGCAAAGCTGATCATTAGCAGGCAGAAACAGTCCATTTGAAACCGACTCTCTGGTCACAACAATCTAATCAAGATTATGTTTCACTGGACTCGGGGAAAATTAGATTTCTGAGCTACAACCTGGTTTGCATTTAAAGAGGTATGAAACACATTCCTGCTCCTTTCATAAGTACAATAACAGTAAGGAGAAAACTTATTTTCGAGCACAACCCATTTAATCTCATTCCTTGAAGTGTGAGACAAAACAAAGTGCAGTTTAAGTGTGCCTCCGCAAGGGTACACATGGTTAGGAGATTGTATGTTTGAAGGTTGTAATGATATGTTTCAGACATAACTTTCCAGTCAGTGACCATGTTTAGATTTCATAGCTTCCATATGTCTTGAGGAAAAATGGGTGCCACTAACATTCCTCCATTCCCGTGGTTGAAATGACAAGTCCTTTTCCCAAAACGCTAGTATTGAAGTGAAGATCAGCACTTTCAGAGTTCTCAACATTGTTATAATTAGCCTTTTGTAACCGAGACCGCTCATCAGTACCCTGATTGGGGAATACAACTGGTTTGCTAGCGGAGAAAAATCACACACAGATATGAATGGATGTGTGATCAAGCAAGTCTGGCCAAGACATTGTAAAATCTATTTTTAGAACAGCTCCAAGAAAAAAAATGCAGGTCTGTTCAAACATTTTTACACAAAGTGAATTCACTGGTAAAAAATATTTGAAAAATAAGAATGGCTAGTGCCCTGCTTGAAGACCATCGTAGAACGCTTTGCAACCATTTTTGACACTGAACCAACAATAAACTTGGACAGTAACTGTACTAAAGGCATGCTGTATAAAATGTCTCAAGAGGAAAAGCCAGCAAATTAGTTCCACTAGAGTAATTTTTACTTATCTAATGTTGCAGACACATGGAGTATTATTGAAGGTGTTTCCTACTGAGGCTAACAGTACAACCAGTGTGTCCCAGCCACACGTCATGATATATCTGCCCCCCCCCACTGTCACGACATAAAGGGTGCATTGTGTCCCACAATGCAGGTCAGCTTCTCAGTCATAGCCACCGAGGACGGCTCTTGTTCCTTTGCCTCTGATGGATCAGAACAACTGGCCTGTCCTTCATTGAGTCAGCTCTGATTGAGAGCACTTCATCAATGACAACTGTTACTCCATCTCTTAGATGAGCTGGTTCATAAGACTGTTTATGGCTAATAACATTTATCTCTATCCACGCACAAATAAATAAAAGGAAGTAAGCACTTGGTTAATATCAACAAAAAAAATGTTTCTTTTCCTAAAATAAACACATTGATACATTTTAAACTTGAATGACTTTTTATTTTAAAAATGAAATAACAAAAAACTGATATAATGCCTCTCCAAAGCAATGGATGTCTAGGGCTATTTTTACTTTGACTTCTTTTCCTATATTTTTTTAAATAAAGAGATTTCTTACCATCATTATTCTGGCACAGCGGTCATCCATTGGAATCTTAAAAAGTTTTTCCACTAGATGTGGAAAATACTATGCAATTTAAATCCAGACATTTCAGATTGGTGGATTTGGCTTATAAACATTTTTTTTTACTTGATTTATCTGAATAAACAGAACCCCTTACAGTTTAAAGACTCAATAATTTACTAATGGTATATGTTAATCTACACAATTTAAAAACCGTTTAAAGATTAAAAAGAACACACTAAAAACTTAATCTCGACAGAGTTCCACTTCAGTCTCCAACTGCCCCAGATGTACATAAAGGATGACTTAAAGATTATGACCAGGGTCAAAAAAATCATGACATATCAGAGTTACTCCGCTTGAGCTTTCTTTCCACAATCTGCAAAGAACTAGTCACTTCAAGTTGAATAAATATATATTTTTTAATTGCACAGAGGACCAAAAGACAAAGAAAAATGCTTGAACCCTTAAATCAAAAGTAAATGAAATTTACAAGTGTTACGTACAAGCGGCATTCTTGCTGAGGAGCACTCTTGAAACTAGGAAAGCTCAAATAAACATCCAGAAAATTCTTTCCCTGGACATCTTAAAAAAACAATTAAGAAATGCAGATAGTTATGCAAATAGTTTCAAAGTTATGAAAGCTTGAATCTACTTAAAGATCATTTGAACTGGTTTAAATGCATGATACAGGGTTTTGCTGGCATTATTCTGCTGCCCATCATGCTGGCATAATCATACTCAGTCAGTCAAAAAAAAAACAGAATGGCTAAAACCATAAGAAAGAACAGTTGTTAAAATACATCAAAATACTGAAATAGTTGCCTTACCTTGAAGCATGCATCTGTAAGCCGATTCAGAAATTGCATAAATGTGAGGGGGAACCTCATGTCTCTTCTTGCCCCTGTACATCTCAATGATGTTCTCGGAGTATATTGGCAGGTTTTTATATGGATTTATCACCACACAGAAGAGTCCCGAGTACGTCTGAGGGAAAGGGAAAGAAAACTCTTAACAGTATTTCTGAGAATGATTTTTCTAACAAGGATATAATTTTTTTTAAAGAAAAAAAAATTTAAGTTAAAAAACTTTTTAGAGAGCCTTACTTGGTAAGAGAAACAGTTGGATGTTCATCACTCTAGTTATCTTTTTTTTTCGAAGTTACAAACACTGAAATGCTCCAGTTATAAAGTGATATTACAGAATGGAATCACATTAAAACATACTGTGATGAAGTAACGTTACCTAAATCAAATGTTTGAAACCTAAATCATCTAATCATTCTACTGGAGTGACTAGGTTTGTGTTCATGAGTGGCCATATTTATAGGTATAGAAAAATTGAGGATGCCATGTGAACAAACATATTTACTATCTGCACTCCGCTTGACAAAGGCACATTAACAAACTAGAACATAGTGCAGAAAAATACCTTCCTCCTAACAGATTTGTTCACTACAGTCTTTAAGCTGTTATTAGTCTGGATTTTTACGATATGAACATTAACAGAAATTATTTAACTTTTGAAATCAGTGCATCAATCATGATTCTTGGCAAAGTTCCAGTTGCTATTTGCCACATTTTATAAATACACATAATATCCACCTAATATCCACAGAAGCATTGAATGTAGGTGTTCCCACTATTGTAAAGAAGTAAAAAGTTTAAATACACAAGAGCACGGGTCTACTGTCATGATCTCTTGTGAATAAAATTTATAATTGAAATTGAAATATAACATCATGTGAAACCAGACTAATCGCAAAAGAAAAAAACTCAAATTCAAACTTTAAAAGTGTAATTTTTTTATTTTTCAAGCTAACATACTTTTATTCCCAAATGGCATTTTCATACATTGACGTCAACAACCGTTATGAGAAAATAGTTTAGTTTGGAATTGTAATGTTTTTATTTTAATGGAATTTTAATATATTTAATGAATTTCAATAATTTGCCCTTGGATGGTGCACAGGGATAGCATCATTTGTGAAAAGAACGACTCTTCAAAATGGCACATTAGTTAGAACTGTTTTTAGGAGTGAATAGTTTTCTTTGGTGCGTGTCAATTACACTGTTAATCAGAAGACACAGATAAGAGATTTCATTAACTCGGAGTTCCGCACTATATTTGAGTCTTTGTTGTAACCGTTTGCAAGTAGATAACATTTTTTCCATATGACCGAAATGAATCATTCTTTTAAATGAGTCAAACTGAATGAAACTTCTTATCACTACTCATGGGAGAGCCACACACCCATTTTATAATTTTTGTGGGTTTGTTGAACAACTCTTGATGGTCAAGACAAACTGAATGGTCTGAAATGGCAGAAAAGGTTAAACGATAGGTTCAGAATTGTTTATTTGATTATTATTTTTGATTCACCCTGTATATTTATCACATTAAAAAAATACAACAAAAATGCTACACATCAAAATGCCTGCACAATAAATATACCTAACCTGTCAATCATTGTCTTTCATGCTGCTAAAGAACAGAGGGGCGTGGGAAGATGGAGTGAGCTGAGCAGAGCAGCTCCACACCTCTGCCTACACAGCAGATATGAGTGCACTCACCACTCACACAAAAGCCTGAGGTCTGCTTCACAAACAGGAGCAAGAGAACATACACACTTTAAGTAATGCTCCATTTTGTGTGTTAAAATGTAATACTTTAAACTGAAACATGGGTCAGCTGCACTGCTGAAACTGATGATGTGTGGAATGTGGAGGTATGTAGGTGCTATCAACAGTTCTTCTGACACTTTGACATCTTGCAGATCTTATTAGCCCGCACAATGCCAAACACAAAGGTCTTGTTATAAAACTCTAGCTTCTACTCGCAGCTCAACTACGCTCACAGATTTCAAAACTAAATTAAAAACATATCTGTTTAAACTGGCATTCCAATAATTATCTCTTGGTATTTGTCTAAACAGATATGGTGCCTGAGCAACATATAAATACAAACTGTTTGAAAAAAACAATGTGGTTCAATGTTCCTCTCTAACCTATCCTCATTATTTATCTCTCCTCCTGCAGCTGATGCTGATCACTTGTTTGTTGTCTATGTTACAGTTTACTAACCGTTTTCTCCATTTCTTAGTTCCTGTTTTGTCTTTGTTTGTTTTGTTTGTTTTTTGTTTTTCAGGTCCTGTCCGGCAAACCGTTCATCGATGGATTTTTAGTTTGTATGTTCTTTATGCTGGGGAGGTGATTAGCACCTGCCTCAGTCAGCGGGAGTCCCCTCTCAGAGGGAACTCCTGTCTGCTCTGCCTGATCCTCATGGGGACTTTGTGAAGCTGCTTTGAAAGCAATTGCTAAAGAAGCGCTATATAAAAACTGATTGATTGATTGATATTAGGTCAGCTAAGGGGTCTACAGCTAATAACTCCTGTTTGTTGTGAGTGAGCCCATCTTGCATCTGGACGGAGAAAAAAAATGAAAATAAGATAACTTTGATGGACAATTCTCTCACAGTAAAAGAAAAGTTTAATCATCTGTTTCCCAAATATCTAAAGGGATTCCATTGATGGGGTTCACATAACGTTCCCCGAACATTTCAGTGACGCGAATTTGAGACCTACTATTACTAAACAAAAATATTAATTTTAAACAAACATTTGTCTACAGAGCCTCAACTTACTTCCCAAGAAAAAATAAAAGAGATCATCGTGAATTAGGGACGCACCTAATATTGCAACGGGAAAAAAAAGTCACATTGGGCCTTTGTTTTGGAGCGAGTTAGGTCGAATAGTGAATAGTGAATTATCTAGTGCCTTTTTCAAAATGTCAGTGTGAAAGTATTTTAAAGTGACAGAGAGTGAGGAAAGAATGATCATCAGGAGGAGGTACATATGTTAAAGCATTTAGTACCACTGCATTAATTTGTAATTTAAAGCCAAACCCCTGGAACAGCACAGCGAATAAGAGAGAGAGAGAGATAAAAGCTAGCAGCACTACACCAGAGGTTGGCATATGCTCAGATTTATAAAACAATATAGTAGGGATGCAACAAAATTAAATGCATGTCTGTTAATACAGTAGATGGCTAATAAAACAAACAGAAACCAGGGCCAGAACTATTTTTTCAATAACAATACTTTAGTTTTAAAATAAAAGAAAATGTTATTGTTTTACACATACTGTGCCTGTACCAATAAATGCAAAATAATGTAATTCTTTTAAAACATTATATTAAAAAAAAAAATTATTTTGACCAATCAGAAGGTTCAAATTAGGTTATCACGTGAAATCAGAAAAATGTCTGAAACTGGCATTTCCTTAACACAAAGGTTTAAAAATGTAAAGTAAGGTCCTCTCCACATTTATGATTATGGGTATTTATGATAACAGAGTATTACTTTCAGTGTAATATAGATATGCAGTCATGATGCCAATCAGAAGTCTACAAACTGATAGCTGTTAGCATTTACGAGTAAATGAAGTGGTATTTCATTCATACTATTTCATGTTAATAATGTATCAGAATGAACTCATCCTTTGACAGTGAGTTCAGGACTTTATCTTGAAGAACATCTAATGCTCTCTAAAAAAACCTAAATGCTATTAAAACTGCAGCTTTTCTATTTCTACATGGTTATTCCAGACATGTGAACCTATGTCAAATACAATACACTGTTTCACAATTCTTCTTTCTCTCTAAAAGACAATTGAAAGTCCCTGTTTCATTTGATTACCATTTGTAATCCTGTACTGAACCTTAAAAAAATTAAAACATTTCCATTTACATCAAGAACATAAAAGCCGAAAGCAAATTGCACTTACATAAATCAGTCCTGAGTAGTAGCGATCCTTTAGATTGTGCAGGACGGATGCTTCATTCAGGCAGGTGAGCTCTGCCATGTCCTCCACCTTGCTGAACTTAGGTGGGTTCATCTTCTGGATGTCATCTTTGTTCACCATTGCTTTCTTGCCATTTTCAGCAAGCTCAACAACCACCTCTTCTCCGCGCTCCTCTCGGATACTGGCTGCCTCAAATCCATGGCGTTCAGAAGGAACCCACACTAGTTTTTTGGCCGTCCAGTCAGCCTGGGTTGTTGGGTTGTAGACCACGGCCCGGTCCACAAACAGGTACCGTTCAGGGTCCTCTTGCCCAGCCCGCTGCGCCATCTCAGGCATGAGGAATGAAAATTAGGCCACCTGAAAATGTTTTAGGATGAGTCAGTAACGTCGAAGTAATGAAACCCTCAAAGATCTTCAAACATGGTAGACAACATTGTTTAACACTGAGGTTAAAAGAACTTGTCACATATTGTTTAAAACTAGTGTTCGAGATGTGGGCTGGTCTCAAAGATGAGCAGATTCTCAATGACCCCAATGACACAAGTAGGTTGAGAAGAAAGTGATGCACTGCCAACAGGTTGAATTCCCTCAATTTTATTTCAGTCCTGAACAGACACAGCACGACCGATTAGGAATGAAATTAAGGACTACACCTAAAAGACTAATTAAAGACAACAGTATGACATCAATACAAGGTCAAACAACACACATTTTGCATTTCTATCTGATTTTTCAATGACTGCTAAATGATTTGTTTAGCGACTCATTTATACAAAACTTCTCTTTATCGTGATGCATTCTGCAGCGATTGCTAGTTAGACTCAAGTCTGCTGTTGGATACAGCGTCTAGAACTTTAGAAATAATACATCAACTGTTAGCATCACGCTTACAGGTCTTGACTGGGAGGAAAATTCTGGGGCAAATAAAGCAGTCCTTGTGAAAATGGCAGAAAAACAACAAAAGGTTGTCGTTCTACTCCTGAAGTACAGGTGAAAAGATGAACCTAAACTTTTGCTCCCTTACAGCTCTTTGCAGAGAATATAAAGTTTTGAATCCCTCACAGAAAAAAGTTCCTCTCCATGATGCGGCAATCACAACGCTAGCAACTATGTTAAGGTTGACCCCTTTCCAGGTAACCTTGCGCGAGTGTGGGAGGATTTAGTACTTGTACTTTTTCACAAATAAACCTCAAACTGGATGTTCCTCGGATTTACAGCTATGCTACCCACTGCATGGAAATGTATTTTCAAGGAGTCATAAAACTGGTTCTTTAAGCTTATCTGAAGCCAAAGCAGTATGCTTTCAAGAGCAAAGCTGCAACTAAAATGTGTTGCAGCCCTCCGGGAGTGACTTTGGACAGCTCTGTTCCAATTCCAATCTGTTCATTGGAAACCTGGTTACTGGTGACATCACATAATGTACACCCATATTTTACTGCCTGTGTTCTGATCCATTGTACGATAAAATGCAAGCATAACTTATCATGTCCTGTCATTCGCTGATTTATACAATACAATATGAAATGCTGGTATCCAATAGAAGAGGGATATCCAAACATTAGCCCTTCTCTTGCATGCCAAATTTTATGCTAACCATTCCTTCAATACTAGTAATCTCACAGTTGAACAAAAAATAAGACATTTAAGACTGACAGCCAGAAGTGAATAAACTAAATCTTCAATACTTTCTGATTCCTGCCAGCGTCAGTTCATTACGAAACTAACATATAACTTTAACGTTAAAAATCAATGCATTGGCCAGATGGTGTAGCCTACAACTGGACCAGTAAATCCCATAGAGGAAAATGATGCTAAATTAAGGAAGTGAGGACAAAAAAATAGGTCATTCTTGTATATTAGCAGAAGACAGTAGTTTAACGACTGATGATGAATCTCCACTAACTTAAACCAGAGCGGCACAGTCCTCCAAAATGTAATTCAACGATATTTTATTCCCAATCCTCTGACGGGTAGCCAAAATATGTTTGAAATCCCAGACAATGACAACTGAACAGCACGTTTATCGATTACGAGACGCGGGGACGGGTTAAAAGCGTTTTCTCTTCAGCACTGACTGAAGTTTGTGAGGCCGCCCAGCGCGTGCTCCTCTTCTCCATCATCACCATCTCCCGTTATTTGCTCTGCGGCCAGGAAAACAAATCTTTTGTAAGTGATGAACCAACACATAATGATGGTTACTTGTTATAAATTCAGCATAGACCAGTTTGAGAGGAATTTCATCTTATTATTGGCGCAATAACAAACTTGCTAGCTTGAGTTAGCGCGCGAGCTTACCGCTAGCGGTCAGTTTTGCCGTTGGTTGAAAAGTAACGCGAGATTAATCCGTTATATGATAAGGTTTATAGGGAAAATATGCTAAATATCAAATAATTTCTAACTTACCAAGGGCTGTCTGTGATGAGAGCTACACCCGGGAGGAGATGAATGAGTCGCTATCCAGCGAGTCCAGTTTTATATTCCAGTTATTTTGAAAGTCGGCCAAGTGTTCCCTTGCTTCGCCCCTTTGCACTGATGATGCCGCCGACCGACCGCAGCGCTCTTCCACGAGCTCCTCAACCGAACGCAGAATCACACGCCGCTGTGGGCACACCCACCGGGCACTGGGATTGGATGCTGCCAGGCATTTACCACACGCTATTGGTTGGTTAACTTTAGACCCCGGACAGTGCGCAAGCCTTCGTCCAGCGGGAGCGGGATCAAGCTCTGCTGAGGCTGAGAGGACAAACCCTGACTGACCAAAGGGAAAAGATTGGAATTTTAAAGCTACGTGTAACATAATGAGGGCTTATATATGTTTGACTGATTTCGTAAGATTTTGAGAAATAATTTTAGCTTATACCCACCCAACAAGTAGCCTTAAATAGACGTTCATATCACGTCTACATGAGGTCAGTAAAATTGACGTCCTATTCGCATTGACTGCTCAGGGGGTACATTTGGGTGGATTTAGTTTGCAGATCTTTTTATTGTTTTGTAATAAATGAGCAATTTAAGGAGTCAAAATGGTTATAAAAACAACAGCTTTCACCCAAATTAGAGAAAAAAAACTATTAGGCAATTGACTGAACACATGTATTTTTAATGTATTTTGAATTGTAACGTGTGATTAAAAAAATTGTCAACATTGACAAATTAAAAAATAATAATATAAAACGTTTACTATATAAAAATCTGAGCCAAATAAAAACTATATATTTATACACACTTTTAAGACAACTGATTTAAGGCTAAATGAAATAACAATAGTCTATGTAATGATTCATACTCTAAAATTATTTGTAATAACCACATTTCTGAATGTTAAATCAATTTCCACAAAAGTTCTAAAATGAATTCATTTCTGCAGGGATTATCATGGGTTCAAAAAAAACCTTCCTATGGAGAAGATACAACATTAATAGTTTTATTTTTAGTTTTTATCAACTCTTGAAACCATTTGAATTGCTAAACTGTATGAAAGGAGCTTTACAAATAAAAATACCTTGTCAAACAGTGCCAACTACAGCATCGAAAGAACAAATGTATTTCACTAGTCAAATTCAAATATTGAACAGTTTTGACTTTTGTGTAAAGAAAAATATGGTTTTTATATACAACAGAGGGGCCAAACTCAATTAATAGTCAAAGCCCTTACCCATGTTCTAACTGTTCTTCAATCTGTAGTCTGCCACAAGCTTTATGTACTTATCTGTACCAGATGCAGTACTCTTAGGTAGCAGCTAAAGCATGCAGAGCTGTCGTCTCTCAGGAAAATGTTAACCTTATGTTATGTTATGTTCACCTCCAGTTTCTTTACAACAGCATTTTTTTTCATTTACCGAATCTATTAAAACCAGAAGCAGAAGAATGCAGCATGAAGTTAACATAATCACAAATAATAATGACACAACATAATTAAAGCTGATTTTATTTCACAAGTTGTAAAATAGACCCATATGAGGATTTGTACTACAAAACA
The DNA here is from genome assembly GCA_900490495.1 of Danionella dracula. Lineage (NCBI taxonomy): Eukaryota > Metazoa > Chordata > Actinopteri > Cypriniformes > Danionidae > Danionella > Danionella dracula. Next base: position 10,160,631 of record UELW01000996.1, on the reverse strand, counting down.
AGCTTGCATCTGTACGTTTAACCTTCAGGTTCCTGTCCCATATAAACTTGTACTACTCAAGCCATAACAACCATTATTTCCAAAGACCACCCAGCCCTCTGTTAAACCTCCAATATGAAACGTATCAAGGACTATTCAAGAAGTACTTCCAAATGCCTCTCTTGTATAGTCGAACTGCCTGGATAATACAGTAATACCTGGAAAGTCCAGTCAGAGCCAAGTTTGATCTGAATCTGATCAGAAACTATTGCTTTGTAATGGTGAAGTAATCACGTGTTTGCCCTTGACATGTGCAAGTTACAAGTTCCCTGCTTCAGTGTATTTTGGACCATATTAACCATTAAAACCTCACTTTCAGTGACTGACTAAACAAAACTAACTTTAGTAGGGCATGGACCATTCAAATACAATGAATGAAAATGGGAAGTACAATGAATTTATCTCATGAAAACATCAACTGGAAAATGTTTTGTGTGTGTGTGTGTGTGTGTGGGGGGGGGGTAGTTATTTATCAAGAGAGATTCATCACGAGCAGGATGCATTGGAAGTTCATACACTCCATCGTTATAAGCCATGCAAATTGTGTATCTCAAAAGTTTCTGATATTTCATCTTCAGCAGCCTAGTTAAAGAAATTGATTAAACTTTGTGTAATTTCCATTGTAAATTTTAACCAAAGCCCCAAACAATGAATATAAGTCAGTCTCCTATGCTGTGAAAAATGCAACTCTCCAAAAGAATTGCATATTTTTTTAATTGTATTTTGCAAAAGGCAACACATCCCATGTTGAAAAATAAACAAGAGTACTTCAAGAGACTATGTCCATTATGAAAGTACAAATTTGTCACCCCTTGGAGTGGCAACTCTCCTTTCGTTAAGAGCGAAGGACAGAGGTTTATCAGGTTTAATAGTGACTGGTGGTCAAATGCTTGATGAGGAGAAGACGGAGAAAAATGTTGGGAGGTTTTGCTCTTATGGGGTTCCATGAAAGTTGTGTCGCCTTTATTTGGCTTCCACTTCATTCTCAGCCGGTTGCCCTGTAGCACTCTCAGCAGTTTTGGAAGCCTGTGATGAAAGAAGCGAGAAAAAAAAACTTTGCTCATTGTAGAGCAACAATTCACCTAAAATTTTTCATGTTTGGTCAACTTGTTTTAAGAATGCAGAGCACAAGAGAGATCAGCTCCATCACAGGGATGCATGACCATTTTGACAAGTTCAATTATATTACTGGCTCTGTCCAAAATTGCTTTGTATTAGTAAGGGGTGTCCTGATTGATCAAGTTTGATCACATGATTTCGTAGTGATCAGAACCAGGAAAAATATATTGGGCCAAAAAATCTATATATTTTTAAAAACAGTACAGTAACTATGGTGGGTTGTTAATGTTTGCATGTTTACACTTTGCTCGAGTTGTGAAATGTATATCCTTTGTTCATTTTGCGTTAAGCTGCTGCTGTTCGTTTCATAATAAAAACTAAGCCCAAGTACTAAATGTTATCTTAGGTGAACATTGTGCATTCATGAATGTGGAACACAGACCATTTGAACAGCCACAATTATGAAATGGCATATTTAATATAAAAAAATGTCTTGTTTACATTGTGAAATTATGTAACAGTTACAGTACAGTTTGTGTCACGTTAAATTGAGTGTATTTAGATTCAGGGGGAAAAGTTATTTGTGAAAAAATGTTATGTGAAAATGTTCAATGTGAAAAAAAAATACTGTAAATTATTATTAAACATAATATGTTGTGTCTGAATACATGCACTTTGGTGCTCACACATAGGGCTGTTTTGGGTTTAATTATTGTTTGTGTACATTGTTAGTTTCACTTTGGAAAATACACAGTTGGTATTAGAGTGAGAGATTGAGAACTGTATCAAAATTAGTAAAAACAGTCCATTAATACTTACACTAATCTTTTTCCTGGTTTACCTGCTTCATAGTTATGCATGCACACTAAATATTTTTTAACTACTTTAACTATTAACTTTATTAACTATTAGCTACTAACACAATCCTCTTATATTAAAAAAAGCACATACCTAAACTTTCAATCTTAGGGTTTTTTTTAACGAAGCCTCACCTTCTTTTTCTTCTTTTTCTGTGCTTTGCGACTTGTAGAACTCTGGATCAGAAACTTCATGCGAAAAAAACAAAAACAATAAACAATATTAAGAAAGCTATTAATGCCATGAAAAGAACACAGAACCACCAGTCATTTTCTACCTTTAGTTCAGGATCTTGAACATCATGCTCAGACTTGTAGAGTTCTGCATCAAAGGGTCCGCAAGTAATTTTCAAGGGACCATTGGCCATCAGTAGCACTGTGAACTTAAACTGGGCCACAAACTCACCTAAAAAAATTTGAAAAATGGGATTCGCTAGTAGTAATAAAGAAAGAGCTCAAAGGGAGAACTAGAATGGCGAGTCTGACCTTCTTTCTCACTCAACACACTGAAAGGCTGCAGCAACTCATGCTTGGCACACTCCACCACCCCCAGACGAGCCTTTGCTTCATCTTCAAACGCTCTGCGGAACACAAACTCCTAAATAAAATCTTATTTACACTAGATTCTACACAACTTGTATAAATTAGAAACTACTTTTACTGGCGGCAGAAGATTAAACCGTGTACATCAAGATAACATTTTAGAGGGAGTTCGTACACACAGCATTTAATCTAGCACTGCTGTAATTAAAACTGCAACTTTGTATATAAGATGTATTTGTGTGTCAAACCTGAGAGTGAAAGGCATAGCATCAAAGCGTCTCTCCACCTCGCTGAAGAACACTCTGGAGGTCTTCATCTTCAGGCCATACTGCTTACTAGGCTCCCGTTTGTAAATGGTTGTCCTCTGGCCTCCATCTCTAGCCTATGTGAGAAAATCACAACTTTTTGTTTAACAAGAACTTAAAAAAAAAAAAAAAAAACTCCACTGAAACAAATACTTACACCAAGTAATCGAGATCAATTTACAACAAAATGAAAAGTCTTTCAAACTTTTAAAAAAGTATATACATAAAGCATATGCATTAAAAACAAAATAAAACAAAACTACAAACCATAACATAAAAACAACAGTGAGGTCTGTGGGAAATTTGTGTATTTGTGATTTAACCGGCAAACATGTTAACCAATACAACAGAACACGATGAATATTAGCATACTAATGATGACCCCAAATAACTGATGTGCTGCAAATCGCACTATTAGGAATGGAGTAGGAACTATTAGGAAGTCATCAAAACATGGCATGCAAATGCTGTTAAACTTTGACACTCACTCTAGTTTCCATTTAAACCATTAATATGAAATCAAACAAGAGCTTTTGATTTTGAAGTACCTTTCCTTCTCCTGAGCTGATCAGTACATCCACGGCATAAACTTCATGAACTTCAAATTCGGCCTTCTCATGGTCTTTCCTAAGAAACACACAGAATCCCGTCAATGCAAATGTCACTCCAAACTAGAGCATCTAAATAATGGAGGAAAAAAAACTATTATTTTGGTGATAATAAAATAACGATTTTAATATACTACCAAAATAAATTGTGATATAGCGTTTTGCATGAATAACAGCCAGAACTTGATCAGATGTTTTATTACTGTGTCTTAGTAGCAAAAACATAATGGGGGAAAAACATCATGGCTTATACGTATACATGGTTTATAAATAAAAATACATTTAGGTCCTCTGTTGATTTCATTTATTTAAATGAATTTTAACCCCTTGATTAAATAAGTCAATTCATGGCAAGAACATAGTTTTTATTTGTGATTATAGATTAAGCTTCTTATAAAATCATTTGCAGCAAACTTTTTTCAGTATTAATCATTATCCCCAGAAACGTTTTTGAGATTCAGAAGGACAAGTTTACATTCTTAAAGAAACACCACGCATGTAATGTTACAGAACGATCTAAATTTAAGCTGTTTGTTCTGTTTACTAGGAAGCACCACCTACTAATGTGTTAGGAAACCTACAGCTGAATCAATCGATCTGCTGTAACAAGTGAAATGTTTTAAAGAAGAAATTTCATAATTAGCGCCATCACAGCATAAACACATCTAAGATATGGTTCGGCAGAGAGAATGGGCTATAGGAGCGACATTATAAAGTAGAAATCAAAGTGCCGAAATCAATATTGTAATCAAAATTTGACTAATCGCACTCCCAATGAACCGCTGTCTGTGTGTGGTTGATTGTGCGAGAGGCCTAGCTGCAAAATTCCATTCTGTTTCAAAACTCATACCTTTGTTGCTCGGTTGGGTTCTGGATAATGGTCTTTTCTCCATCAATCACATGTTGTTTAAGCTGATGGGACAGCATACCTGTCCATGAAACAAATGAAGAAAACTTGATCAAGGAATGGCCCATGCTGATGATTAGTCAGCCATTTCCTGATTAGTTCAGCCATTACAAAATTCTGCCATTGTTAAAGCCTTTTCCGGAGAATGACAGATATTGTATCCTCTTCAAGTACAATCATAAGGTTTCTTTTTCATAAGGAAGGAGTTAAAGTCTCTGTATATATGGGTAGTCGTTGATGATAGGATACATGTTATGATCATTGCTGGGTTATATTCAGAAAAAAATGTATCTTAAAAAAAAGTTTGTGATAGTTAGATGTATGGTCACATGTCAAATATATTTTCTAGTAACTGGATCATGGTGGAGAAATATGTCTCTCTTAGTTATTGGCATATTATTTAGAAGAACAGTGTGCTTACAAAACTAAACAAAATTTATTTTTGATATTCAACTACCACCTATTTCACAAACATATGTGTGCCCTATGCTTCACTTTGGTTATGTTTTCTTTGAAAATGGCTCATGAGAATCCTGAATGAGTCGTCCAAAACAGTGTGAAGGTCCTCTGTTGAACTCTAAAATGAAAAATCACTTTTCTGTCACTGCATCCAGTTTGCAATGTCCCAGTGTGTGCAGTACGTCAATAAATAGAGCTGGTGAAAAAATCAGAATAGCCCTAATGAAGACGCAATCCTCCTGGGACAGACTGCTGCACAGCACACGCAGGCAGTATAAAAGCGCTGATTCATTAACAGTTGTCTCCGAAAAAGATGCCCTGCACACCCAATGCAGACTGTTGTAGCATTAAAATCTCATTCTTAAGAGTGCCAACTGTGTGTTCAATCTCACAATTTACATCATTTGCTATTACAATATACTACTCCCATCATTGTTTTGAAGATAAAATGTCAAGTGCATCCGTATAGAAGTGAAACAAGGTTGAATCCATAAATGAATGATGGCGACAGTAAAACCACTCTTAATGGTTAGGTAACATTTTAATTGTTGTTATGCTGTAACAATACACAGATTCGAACTCACCCTCGATTGGGTTGCACTTGAATGACTGAGCAATCTTGTTCCATGCCTCAGTGACTTGGGTGTTCTATAAAAATATATTGTGCAGACAGAAAATTCAAACAAGCTTTAGTACAAGAAACAGGCCACAACTACATTAAAACACATATTATGCTGTCAATGCAATTCAGCACACTCTGCTAATGATCTCAACAATAATTTTTGGATTGAGTGTTCGCCGTCAAGTCAATAGTTATAATAGCCTTTCTGAAGGGTAATTTTTGACCATTCATCCTGGATCTTCAGGGCTCTGATAATAAGTGATAAGTGTATACTAACCTGGTTACCAGGCTTGACAAGACGCAAGGCAGCTTCTGCGCAAAGGTGTGCTGCTTTGATGACATCAGCTTTCTTTCCTGTCACAGGAGTTTCCTGAAAAAAGGACCATACAGTTAAAAAAAACCTGAACATTTTTTTTTTATTTCCTATACATTTGACTAATTTACATTAGTAAACGAATACAATGGAGGATAAAACAAACTTCTTCAGAGAAAGTGTATCACAAAATGCCATCACTCCTCTCTTAGGATCTTATTATACCCAAAATCCATATTAAATAGCTTTCAGCCTTTACATAACATCGACCTAAGCTGTGACAATTAATTAGTGCTTCTCAGATGGCTGTGTTTTGGTGGTGTCAGCATGTACATAATGCACACAGCAATAAAGCTACTGAGTAACACATCAGCAACAAGCCGGCTTGGGAACAAAATATAATTTCTTCATTTATACATGCTTTAATGTTATAAATAATGCAATGCAATGATTATTTTGTAGATATTCAAAAAAATAAAATGCCGTAGAAAATACTGTGGTTATAATGCATACTCACCTTGGTTGCTCCAATGACGAAGCTATGAGCAACATTAGAGATGAAGCCATCCAAATGTACTCCCAAATCACTGAGGGGAATAAACACAGATTTAGGAAGGCAAACGGTTATTATGAATATATTTTAATAAGAACCCACAGAAAAGGATTGACTGCTATTCTTACTAAAAAAGTAGCAATATTTATTTTTGTATGCTGCCAGTATAAGCAACCAAAGTCAGACCTGTGTTCACCCTACCTTTTAGTCGCTCACAGAATAAAGTAGTGTTCACACCAAATGCTCGAAATGTTCATGTGAGTATGCTAGACAAAACCAATTTAATTGTTTTTCCACTGAGAATAGTCTGCCTAAGTTCAAATAACACAGAGCCCCATTATGTGCACTGCTACAAATTTAATCTGAAACCCAGAAGCCGGGTTGTCCACATTGATTCACGATTGTTGCTTCCAATTGACACAAATCAGTCGCAAACCATGAAACTTCCTATCTTGATGTGTCAATTTTTCAGTTTTTAAATCAGTTAATTTTTCAGAAGTCGAGGGAAAATAAGAGGTCTGTTTACTTCAACAAGAACGTAAACAAAAAGGTTCTAGATATGTACATGCTAGCAGTAATAACAATCAGCTTGTTAACGTTTGTGATTAGGACGTCTCCACAACGGTCTTAAATGCTCATTATGCCAAAGCTGCCTGCTCTCATGCTCATATCCCTATTATTGATGAAGCACAAACGTCCTGCTGTTTTTGATTGGCATTCATTGGTATGCATTGAAGGAAATGGAGAAAAATGTCTTCCATTACACATTTGGGCAGAATTTTATAAAATGTCTAGAAATGTCAAAAACTAATTCTGCAATTGCGAAATGCTTATGATTCCTTGTAATCATTATTATGTGATTAAACACAAACCAACCCACAAAGTAAGTAATTAAAAAACATTGGAGATGAATGTAAACAATACTCAGCAGATATGCTAATTTTTCAGACCCGCCATTAGCGGTCATAGTCTGTGTCAGAGGAGATGACTGTGTCTTTCTCAGGCCATTGAGCAGAAAGTCTGTTAAATGTTAGAGCAGCTACAGATGAAGTGATTGAAGAAATTGTGGTCGGTGAATTTACAGGAGCTACAGAGGCCACAATTCCACATGACATGACCTATGCAGCCAAGTGACTCTTTAATTAGAAAAAAAAAGGGTTTCCATTGTAGTTTTGCAACGAAAAAAGTGCAAGGTTCATAGAATTCAGTAAAGGCGTTATATTTCTATACTAACTTGCAAAAACTTTTTCTCGCCTTATTCCTTCTGCAAAAGTTTGACCAGAGCACTATGGAATTACTCATTTCCAATGATACTAGAGTAACTATCAAAAACTACATTAAAAAAAACGTCTACAGTATATTTTTATTTTAGCTGTTTGAGGCATAAAATAAACAAAATTAAACAAACACACAGCTTTCCATGTGAGCGTGAGACATCAAACAAGTAAACAACACAGACACAACGGGGGAGGATAAAAACAGCATGAGGGTGCACCACTGATGAACAGAGAGGAAAAAACCCCAGCCAGGTTAGGCTTGAGTAGGGAAGAGACTGGAATAAAAAAATTAATAAAAAGGGAAAAAGACACAAGGTGGAGGTGCTCAGACAGACGTGGACAAACTGGGGTGGGAGTTGCCTACATTTTGACCAAATCTCCATCTTTCAGCATCTGGTCTGGGTCACTCTTCAGGGGAGAGAAGTGGCAGACACAGTTATTGACTGACACGCAGGTAGGGAACGCAATACCTGCAAGAAAGGACAACCAACCAAACCTCAACAAAAAGAGCTTCGAAATAAAGCCAAAGGAGAGATGTATTTTCAATCAAATGTCACAGGCATGTAACAAACCAATTCTTACAGATCATAACCAGCCAGGTTTGTACCTTGGGGATCATAAAAATACACCAATGTCTACATCTCAGTCTCACCTTTCTTCATCTCCTTCTCCTTCTTAAAGACCTTCCCAGTCTCTGCTAGGATTAAAGCATCTCCTTTGTCACAGAGACTGAGGACTGATACTCCTGGTTTAGCTGCATCGATGATCACCCTCAACACCTCTGTAACAGAGAGGAAAATAGGGTTCATTCCATAATATTTTGCTGAGAAAATGTGTGTGGTGACGCAAAAACGTTCTCAATTTCTAGCAACCCCAACAATCACTTTTATGATTTGAGAAATTCTGATTCAGAGAAATCTGACAACCCTTACAATAACAGTTACATTTTTTGTTTACATTTAAGAGTTTATGTCAGTATACAACAACCCTAGGATCAATTATAAAATATTTAGCGTTGAGTGTTCATGAGCATTTTCTTAAACTATGGCACTGCTAAAAGTCCCTGTTTTTGAGAATTTACTTAAGTTTTCTCAATCTCTGGCAATTCTGGCAAATCTGGTAAAACCATGGCTTTAAAGGGGTTGAGCCTTTATGCTCATTTCCTCCGATTATTGAAACCTTGACGATCATTTTTACATTATTTTAGCATTTAGGAACAACAAAACACATAGGAACTGATATTTAAGGTCTAAAATGTTTAGCTTTTAAATTTTAGACCAAACGAAAACCCTGATGCAACTGGTGTATAAAACATGCACTAACATTTATTACATTATATCATTATGGTGCAATACCATTCATTCATTTTCATGTCAGCTTTCTTCCCTTTCGGGGTCGCCACAGCGGAATGAACCGCCAACTCTCTGGCATATGTTTTACGCGGTGGATGCCAATGGGAAACATTCACACTTTAACACTATGGACAATCGTTCTTACTCAATTCACTTATACCGCATGTCTTTGGACTTGTGGGGAAACCGGACGTGATCACGGGGAGAACATGCAAACTCCACACAGAAATGCCAACTGGCCCAGCCGAGGCTCGAACCAGCGACCTTCTTGCTGTGAGACGACCGTGCTACCCACTGCGCCACCGTGAAGCTTTGGTGCAATACCAAGAAATCCAAATGCAGATACAGCACCTTTTGCAACTGCTCAACCAATTAAAACACTGTCCAATATAACCAATCAGAGCACAATAAAACACAATTAAAAACGTGTGCCTGTGTGTGTGTGGGGGGGGGGTCAGATATCAGGTCAAACTTTTATAAAAAAAATAACAACCCAAACTTACAATTAATAAAAGAAAGAACGATCGACTATTGCAACAACTAACTAAGAAAACAAAATATTATGATGTACTAAGTCAAAATTGAATAGACCCAATGGCCTAAGTTAGTTATGACATCCAGTTGTAGTGAACATATAATAATTAAAGCTCAGCATCCCCACAACACCTCTCTTCACCTTTATACTATATCATTGCTATAATAATGTAGCAATAACGAGACAACAAGCCAATATATTCTGGAATGCACACTAAAATGTTGCTTTTATGGAAGGGGTAGCCATGCCAGTTGGCAATGTGAGAGCCACAAGTGCCCCTTGACATGCAACGTAGCTAATGCTAGCTAGCATTAGCTTTAAAACAACTCCTTTCTGACTTAGGCAGCAAAACAATGAGTGGGGCTTTACAGATTTGTAGTGTAGAAAAAGCGATACGTTAAATAGAGCTACATTGCGACCGTGCACCGCAAGAACAGAGCGCGGGGACCTCGCGTCCCACGCTGCTCTAATCATCCAACACATGGCACGCGCGAAAGAGCGGCGTGGAGGCCCGTGCCAAAGTCATCACTTTAACGGCAAACTCACGGTTGGCGATGTCACCACCCATCTTGTACTTGGTAACCACCAAGTCCTCGGCGATAGTCTGCTCTTGCTGTTCGTCGTCGGACATCGTTACACCGGTTCTCGAAACCGCTCTCCGGATGAAAAACGGATAGCAGATTCAGTAAAACTACCAGCAGGCGGATCAGCGATCGTCCGGCTCCGCCCACCGCATCCGCGTACACCCTAGCCACGCCCACACACACATGCGTAAAAGATACGGTCTATGGTAAAGTCTGTGTTAGAATATTTTTGCTCTTAAAATATTGTTGGTCTTTTTTTTCTTTTGTTTATATTATGTGATATAATTATATTATCAACTTCATATGTTTGTCCTTTTCATTTTTGTTTGTTCACTGTATTGAGTTATACATTGAGTTCATTGCATTGAGTTGGATTTAAAGCCATAAGCCACATTCTAAAAATGTTTTACTCTACTTATTAAATAATATTTTATGGAAGCCTGTTTTGCACCACCGAAAATAAATCTAAGATAAAAATCATATTCTGAGATTTCCATGATGAAAAATCACGATTCAGAATTTTTTTCCTGCAATTCTGAGATTTAAAAAGTCTTTAATAAAAATCAATTCTGAGATAAAGAGTTAGACTTAAGAGAAAACAACTCAGAATTCTATGATAAAATGTCAAAATTCTGAGAAAAATTTTGTAAAAGAAATCTGAAATATAAAATAAAATCGCAAATTCTGAGAAATAAAGTCGCAATTCTATGATATAAAGTTGCAATTACGAGCGATACAGTTGGAATTCTGAGATATAAAGTAGAAATTGCTAGATAAAAAGTCAATAGAATGGAAACATCAATAGAATCACAACTGACCGGGTTAGAGCTCCTCTAGCATTCCTGTAGATCCATAGATTCAGCCACATTAGACATCTGTCTAAATATGAATGACCAGAGATGTTTATAGCTTCTTTGGTCAGTTTTTAGAGAATTATCACTACATACAGACAGCACAGTGGGGCACTGTAGTTCTGTAGGATCAGAGTCATTCATTCAGACCTACAGATACTTTCGTTTACTCCCACAGTCCAAAACCAAAGTGAACAAAGGAATCAATGTTGATTGAAAAGTTAACGTAGCCTTGCAAAGGAGAGGCAACCTTTACAGGATAAACTTTACACTGACTGAAGCAAGAGACTGCTGTGACCAAGGAGCAGCCTCCTGCTTTCCCTCTTGATGCGTAACAGGAAGTGACTGAGCTGCCGACTCCAGAAGTAGAGTCTTATTCATCCATCAATTTTCTTTCGGCTTAGTCCTTTTTTCCTACGCAGCTTCCAGCTGCAACCCCTTACTGGGAAACATCCATACACATATTTACACATGTACACTACAGATAGTTTGACTTACCCACCTTTACTGCATGTCTTTGGACTTATGGGGGAAACTAGAACAACCAAAGAAAACCCACATCAACACGGAAAAGCCAACTGACCCAGTCAAGGCTTGAACCAGCGATATTCTTGCTGTGAGGCGATCATGCTACCCAGTGTGCCACTGTGACACCCGGAGTCTCATTCACTCCAATGTGAAAACTGACAAACATTGGAGCTGAAAAATGAACCTGTTTGGGTTGAAAAAAAAACCTGTTTCAACCCCTGGCTCCTTTAGGTTTGCTGATTCAGATCACTAGTTTTAATATTCAAGAACTCTTTGAGGGGGTAAATTATTATTTTTTTGTTTCCTTAAGATATATTAAGATTTAATCCTTCAGCCAATCATACGTCTTCACTATGACCCCATCCTGCCTTTGTGGATGCATTTTTGATGACTGACTATGCCCAAGTTTTTAACCAGAAACCTATTGGTGTCACCCCAAACACTACATCCTGTTAAATACAGACAATAGCTGTGACCCCAACCAGGATGAAGCGATTAAAACATTGGACGAATTTCTATTACACAGGCCTGATAGTTGGAAAAAGAACGAGCTTGCTTAAATGTTCAAGAATTGTCAGGTTCAGTTCAGGTTTCTTAACATATTTTAATTAAAAGTGTGAGATAAATTGTTTTCAAACAGTGAATACAAAACAATTCCAGACTGTTACAAAGTTTAGAAAATACTATAGCTCAACTTGCCCATACAACATGATAATTATTGTTCAAAAGCTTGCTTAAGTTTACTGGCCATTTCATATTTCAAACATTTTACAAGTACTTCATTACGATTTGTTCAGGAGGCACAGACAACACCTTAAACAGACCTCATTCTGTCAACAAAAGACAAACAAAAGACACTTACAAAAACCTCAGATTTGACATTAAACAGATTTGTGATGATCCTGGTGCAACTGAATTAGGAGAACCACAAAAGCACAATTATACAGTAACACTCACTCTCTCTCAAAAGCTGCTACTTGTCATGAATAATCCAAATTTCCACAAACACACCCTTCCATTCTTTACATAAACATGACATCAGTGCATTGAAAGTTTTTGCACCTTTACCACTCTAAAACGTGAAGCTGTTTTGGTGTTTAAACCACTTAATGTCCCATTATTATTTTCACATAAAACACAGTTTATATTACAAAGAACATTGACAACACCAAAGTTGTATCAGATTTCCACATGGTTAAGAAGTGCAGATTTGACTAGCAGAGCGAGTTCTTCAAGCAATCTTCTCACTTCTATGAGTGGACAGCGTTGACTTTTTGAAAAGATCTGCTGTGCCAGTAGTCAGGGTTATCGAATGCTTTGTGTTCAATTCCTGCATGCACCTGCACATAAGCTCCAGGGCTCCGAGGCCCCCCCGACAACTCCTCATCCCTAAGACTGACACTCCCTTCATCTTCTTCATCCAGATTCTGATATTCAGCTGTGGTAGCTCCACTTGCAGCCATTGAGTCCATATCTTCATATTCATACAGCCCTGCCCCTCCCTCAATCAAACCTTGCACCAAGAGGGAGTTTCTCAACCGTGGCTGGCGGTTTGTGTACTGATAGTCTTCCTCCACATATTCATCTTCATCTTCCAGTGCTGGTCTCCTGGGTCTTGGAGGCTGAAGTCTTAGCACTGCATCCTTCAATGGCGCACCCGTTCCACGAATGTCCATGTACTCATACTCCACCTCCAGATCCCCGTCTGTGTATTCAGCTTCACTGGAGAGGAAATCTCCATCACTGTGACTTCTCCGCTCGGTGGAGGATTGGGAAAGACCTCCGCTGCTCTCTGAACCCTCAATGGAGGATCTTTTACTCTGTCTATTGGTGCCCGGATGCTTGTGGTTGCTGTAGGGGCCTGTAGGATTGAGGGATGCGCTGCGGTTTCGAGGAGGACGCTGGATGTAATCTTTGAGCTGTCCTGGTAAATGGCTAAGAGAGTGCGCCTGGTTGTTCATATACTCGTACTCTTCACCAGTCCTAAGGTGAACTTCCAGGAAGTCTCCAGAATGACCTCTTGTGAGTCTCTTTTGAGTTGAGCGTGATAGAAGAGTTTCTGTAGAAAGGCATACAAGATGTAGTGTTAATATGTGCGTTCACACAAGACCAAACATTTTTTTTTGACATTCCCTTCAAAAGTTAATAAGAAGTGTTTTGCTGTTTTAAAATCTGTTTAGGTCTGCTTTTAGGATAGCTTTGAATAGACGTTGAATCGGATTATATCACTGGTGTTGTATTTGTATATATATTGTGTGTCGTACTCATAATAAAAGCAGAAAAGCCAAAAAAGGTTTTTCCTACATATAACATAAGTCTTCTACGGTTTATTTTTTAGTAAGATCTTGTCAAAGGTATTTCTACAAACTAAAAGCTTAACTTGCTCACTTTTTTCATATTTTTTCGAATATAAATTACTAGTTGAACTTTAAACTGTTTATACTGGAAAGGCAGGAACCTTGCCAATTTCTTTACACATGTGCATTTTGCTATTCTCCATAGCTATGTTTAATAAAGGCCCTCAAAGGGCTTGTTCCAGAGGTCCTTTATACTTTTATAAAACTTTGTCTATATATTTTGCTTGGCATGGCATTGTAGTACCAAAGGGGCAACCTCCTGTTGTCCCTCTTGATGCCTTATTGAAAGTGACCAAACTGCAGTTCCCGAAGCGGATGCTTGAGGCTGACTCCAAAAGTGAGCAGGTTCTCATTCACTTTAATGTTAAAACTGACCAACTTTGGAACTGAAAAAAACATGTTTCCACCCATTAGGTTTGTTATTTCAAATAGCTGATTTCAACCTTCATGAACACTTTGTGTGGGGTGCACTCAAATCAAATTAGCAGGATGGACTATTGCAATGGTCTTCTCAACATTAGACGGGTGCAACAAAACAACTCTGCACCAAAATAAATGTAGCAAATCAAAAACAACAGATCTGTTGACTGTATAAACCAAAGGTGTTCTCAGATGCTTGGGTTCAAATCAGTTAGAACTAGTACAGGTTAGATAGGGAGAGTAGGCTTTCAGTTACTATGCTGCCTGTAGCTGGATTCAGGTTCTAGAAGAGGTTAGAGGGACTAAAACATCAGACATAATGACGTTTCATAATAAAACTCATGCAATTATTAACTAAAAGATTACTTGATGCATACATTCAATCCTAATTATCTGTAACCCTCACCTTTCTCAGGGCATTCTCCGAACCCCGGCAGCACATATTCGTTGTGCTCCTCATCTCCTTCAGTTCCAGTCGAGGTAGTTTCTGGTGGGTTGGAGAGACTGTCCCGCTGGGACACATATGCACTGTCCTGGCGCTGGGGAACCCTCCTCATGCTTCCAACCGATGAGAAGTCCTCATTCAGGTCCAGATCGAATGCGCCTCGTCCTTCTGAACTTTCAGAGACGGTGCATGCAGAGTCCAGACGAGAACGAGATGCCCACCCCATCTAAGGCAAAATGGCACAAGACAGGGTTTAGGGTGGGCCTTGTTGAAAATATGGATTGTGTTTTCAAACAAAAGATAATGTAAATATGTTTAAGTATAAATATAGCTATAATCACAGTCAAAACATAGAATTGATCTCAATTTCAAATCTTATTTTCACCTCTCCCAACTCAATCAGGGAAAATCAGTGTTGCACACCCTCTGGAGTCATCATTTTACTGTATATGTACTACAATTTTCTAACAATTTTACATACATTAAGTAATGTTTTACGTCCAACAGATTGTTTGTCAAACTGTTTTCAGCTTGCAAAACTTTCAATATAATGTCATCTGAATCAATCCTGTAAAAATAAATGCCTGTTAAACCACCTGCCAGTCTTTTATTGGAACATAATAACATGATTTACAGTGAAGGTCACCTCCTCCCCTCACTCAAATGCAATCATTTAGGCATTCACACTCTAGTCTGCTGCCAATTTTAAGTCATAGATAATGCTGGCAGTCAAATGCTTGGATTGAAACCTGCTTGCCAGAAGAAAACCCACACAGTCATAAGAAGAGCATGGTTAGACCCTAACTAATAAGTGACATAAAGTGCTCACCTGTACAGAAGTCTCCAGGCCTGGTGTCATTGGTAGATATCCAGCAACATTGGATGGAGTCCCACTTGACTGGTGTAAAAAAGAGCATTAGTGACATTTCCTTTTTGCTTAATTTCACTGCTTCAGACATTAATTTTTCTAGAGTTCAGAAAAAGTGCAACTCTGTCAGCTGTCTGATGAAGAACCTCCAAGGCTGACTATTAGTTTATATAAATTGTTTTAATATTTGTTATTGTTTTTTTACAATATTACATCAAGCAATCCTGATGTTTAGTTTGCTATTTTAAATGATATTTTTAACCTTTCACAAGCAATCTGAAAAGTAATTGCAAGCACATCAGTTAATGTGAATATGACTGCTGAAAATCATGCTTTCTTCTCCACTTGGTGTGATGTGCTGCTATGCTTCTGTTTAGAGTAGTGAAATTTCTTCAGATTGCATCATAAAATGTCTTGCTACCATTTGATTGGGTGATAAACGTCCAACTTAATGGACAATCGGCTTTAATGGGAGTGAAAGTCCTTAGAAGCACTAAAATCCTCCCTGCCATTTAAGTGGACGCAGGGTCTGAAAAGGTTAAACATGTTGTTGGAGACATTCATAATTTTGAATATTAATTTGGCTATAACTTTCTCTATGTTTCAGCAAATTAATCATTTTTGGTTACAAATCTTATTTTTACCCATATATTGGTTTTTAAATGTATCATATATTATATTGTGTTTAATTGTAAACATATTTAATGTTTTACAAAACTCTCAAAGTAACAACCCTAAAGCAAATTGACAATCCTTTCATTATGCTAGCTGACTGATAATCTGACGTTCCATGAAAACAAAAAATGTCTGAAAGCCAATGTGGTTACTAATCTTTCACATGGTCAAGAGAATGAATAAAGTAAAAGAAATCCAGTTTATAGTTACTGTTTATATTGACAATATATTTGTTTTGTGTCCCCCTCAAAATCAGTGACATTATTTATGATTTTAGTGATTTAATAGTCAAAACCCTATGTTTTTGTTTTTAAATGTTTTTGTAGCTTTTGTTAGTAGAGAGGTTGATTAATAGATTTGCGTAAAAATATTTATCTGATATATATTTACCGCCGTACAAATTAATGGATGTTTTGGTACCCTAACATGATCAACGAGAAGTCAATTTTAACAAGTTAAAAAACTCTCACTTAGGTTGTAGGTACTGTTAAAAGCAGACAAAATAAAGAAACCATCCATCCATCCATCTTCATGTCGGCTTTATTCCCTTTCGGGGTCGCCACAGCGGAATGAACCGCCAACTCACTGGCATATGTTTTACGCAGCGGATGCCCTTCCCTGCCGCAACCCATCGCTGGGAAACATTCACACACACATTCACACTTTAACACTATGGGCAATTGTTCTTATTCAATTCACTTATTCCGCATGTCTTTGGACTTGTGGGGAAACCGGAGCACCCGGAGAAAACCCACGCGATCACGGGGAGAACATGCAAACTCCACACAGAAATGCCACCTGCCCCAGCCGAGCCTAGAACCAGCGACCTTCTTGCTGTGAGACGACCGTGCTACTCACTGCGCCACCGTGACGCATAAAGAAACCACTTTTCTAATAATTTACACATTTATAATAAAGCTACTCTTTCTATGTAAAAGATAATTGTTACTTGAGCAGTAACAGAACTGAACCGTTTAAGAAATGTAAAAAATATTCTGTTTCGAATTGAATCTTTTTGATGAATGCTCTCATAAGCAGAGATTTTGTCAAATTTATTTAATTTCACACACCCGATTAGAGTCTATGCGCAGTCTGGAGAAGCTTCTAGATGGCGTTACGTAGCGTGGTGCATCTGTGGCTTCTTCCAGCACTTCATCATCCTGATCCTCCAGCGCAACTCCAAGAATGTCCATCTCTGTTCCTCTCTGATGAGACTCATCAGCGGCTGCATCCACAGCTCTGTCCTCCTCCTGAAGGTTCATTATAGACTTCTTCTCAAAATGCTCAAAAAGTGAACATAAAGGCGGAAGTCCTTATGAGTTTTACATACTTTAATGACAAGATAGCGGTGAGGGTCTCGGGCCATTCGAGTGAATTCGCTGGCCAGCTCTTTAAATGTTGGACGAACGTTTTCATCAATCATCCAGCCTAAAGAATCAATCAAAGGTTTTATTGGTATTTTATCTTGTGATATTAATTTGCAAAAACCCAAAGGATCATAAATATTTATGCAAATTTGTTTTCCCTGAAAAAAAATAGCTATTCTTGATCTGTGTTTACTGATTAACTCAACAATTAATTTAGGCATGATCTAAAAAAGTGAAAACAAAATAAATTTTTTGCCTGTTTATAAATGAACACAAATTCAAAAGGTATTTATGGCCTTTACTTTATCAGGAAAAAAGGTTTCGTTGTCAGTGTCAGTTTTTTTATGGATTTTGTCATTTTGTAAAGGTAGAGTAACAGTGTTCAAAAACACTACATTAAGAAAAAAATACCTTAATTTAAGAATAAAAAGAAAGCAATAAGACAGAGATTAAATCAAAGATTGGTTAAATATTAAAGCTCCAGCACTAAGAAAGCACACAAAAAAAGAAGACTCACATTTGACCATGACCATGTAAACATCGATGGTGCAGATCTGAGGCTGAGAGAGACGTTCTCCCTTCTCCAGGAGGTCAGGAACTTCCTGTGGTCTCATGGTGGAGTAAGGCTCTGCCCCATATGACATCATTTCCCAGACAGTCACACCTGGAGACAGATGGGTCTTTTATTAAGAATTCACTCCAATTACAATATTTTAAAGCTTAGTTTTGTCTCATGAACTGACAAATGAACTGACCGTAGCTCCACACGTCACTCTGGTGAGTATACGTCCGAAACAGGATGCTCTCTAGAGCCATCCACTTAATAGGTGTCTAGGGGTCAAAAATAAGAAGTCAGGAAAAGATTATTAGCTGGTCGATAGTAGTATTTTTTTACAAGTTTAAATAAGTGTGTATGTATGTGTATATAAGTAATATACACTACAGAGTGGCAGTGTTGCTTTCAGTAACACAAAGATCCCGAAACATACTTTTTAAAAATAATTTATCGATTTTAACTTTATAATTTCAAAAGAGATTTAAAAAACGTACATTGGGGTTTTATAGCTACTTTTGCTGTATAAAGCACCATATATAGCATCATAACAACATAACATAACATAACAAACGTTGTTGTATCAAGCAGAAGAAGAACATGGAACTGGCACAAATCCCCAAAGGAAAGAAATTACAACATAAGGTCAATACGGTGTTAGCCAATTCAAATAATAGCATCCATAAATGTAGAAATGATGAAAGCTGGCATCTCTGCAAACATAAATCCATGTAAACAGTGTAGTAAAAAGAGTTACCTTTATTTCATTAAAGAAGTATTTCTTATCATCAGGATAGAGGAGGTCAGCGATCCCGTAATCAGCAATCTGAACGATCAGATCGCTCTTGAGCAAGATGTTACGAGCTGCCAGGTTCCTGTGGACCATCCTCTGCTCCTCCAAGTAGTACATTCCCTGTCAACAGCAGGCCAGATGTGACGTCCCTTGTCAGCATGACTAAAGTAAACTCAAAACTTTGTGACTCCCACCTTGGCAATCTGCACACACCAGTTGAGCAGCCTTTGGGGATTCAAGCTGTTCCTGCGCTGCCGGATATGCTCTAGCAGGGAGCCCTGCGCGGTTAGCTGAGTGACCAGCTGCAGGCTCTGTCCAGGGCAGATTCCCAAGATGCGCACGATATATGCATGATCCAAACTTCCCATTGCCAACATGTGCTAAAAAATAAAAAGCACAAATTTATAATCATTCGTAATGTTGGTAAAACTTGGATAGTATATGTTAATAGGGAGAAGCCAAACTAAAGGTGGCGAATGTGATTTTTGGGAGCCAATGTAGCACTTTCTTAAACAGTTTGACTAATTATGATAATCAAAAAAATTTTTTTTTGGTTGAGCGCTATTAGCAATGCTGAGATGTGAATGAGTATGTTAGACTATATTTCTTTTACTTTTACTCTTTGGAAAACCTTCTCAGAAGAAGTTACAAAATTATTTTGACCCATAAAAAACTGGCTCACAAAACAGCCAGAAGTTAAGAATTAAACAACAAAAGCATTCACCTGTCTCAATTTGAGGACATATTGAATAAAGTCAACAGTAAATCTTCTGCAAACAGCAATTCTTTCAGCTTTCAAGGACACCCGATCAATGTCTTAATTTCGGATTTTAATCATTACGCTTTTACAAGACTTGTTTTTATGCTTGATTTTATTAAATGTACTTTCTTTTTAATTATTCGTTTACAATGTAAAGTACTTTGAATTTCACTGTGTATGAAATGTGCTTTACAAATAAACTTGCCTTCCCAATTCGTTCACCAACAAACACTTTTGATCAATTTAACATAAAGGTTGGGTGGGGCTTACATCTGTGATTTCCTGAAAGGACTGTCGCCCTGTTCGGTCTTGAACAGTCTTGATGGCCACTGGAATCCTCACTGTGTCTCCCTCGGGTATCCATACACCCTGTGAGAGAAGCACATGAATGAAAGCAATGAAACCCCGGAGCTTTAGAGAGGAAGATATTGTTACATCAGTTCTTGTTCTTGAGGATGAGCTCATTCAAAGTACCTTGTGTACAGTGCCAAACACTCCAGAGCCAAGAAGCTTGATTTTACGTAGCTCGGATGCTCTCAGAATCCGAGCATGAACTTTCACACCTTTTTCACCAGGTTCCAGGGGTTCAAAGCTCTAAAATGTTGATGTTTACAAGTTCAGGTCAGATTTTACAAATCTTTTCTTAAGAAAAATTGAAAATGAGAACAAAACAGCAACATGTGTTTAAGGAGTACAAAAACAGTGAAAACAGTGGCAATTTAAAAATAATTACCATTCAAAAAATTTTTGCTTTATTTTGATAATCTTATAGAACAATTGGTGGTAGGGTTTACACACCTCTCCGTTCTGCAAATATCTCCTCATGGCTCTTTTATTGCGGATGGATTTGCTTCTGCGGAAAAGAACGGTCAACACAAACGTTGCGAAGACAAGCAGGACCCCGAGTATAACACTCAAAACTATTGCTGTCACTGGCAGCCTGCAGAAAACAGTGAGTAAAAACACTATCACAGACAGGAAATTGGATGCATAGTACATTTATACAAATTATAAGTCAATAACGTGGGAATTTTATAGTAATGAGGTGTTTAAAGTTAAAGTGTGATTCATGTAACAGTTTAAGACACCAGCAGAGGGCGACACTCACCCAGCAATGGGAGTTACTGAGTCCACGCAGTCATTTGGACCGGGACCCAAACATCTGAAATGCAACAAACAAACATCAATTGACCACAAGTACAACTGTAACAATGAGCCATTAATAAATCACTCAAAGGAAACTGTTTTTGACCTTTTTTTAATCCGTCTTTTTTTGTTTATTATTAATTTCCTCTAAGTTTATTTCTTTAATAAATGTTAAGCATATTATCAAAAAGATATTAAACCTAATGTTTCTCACAGTAATTGGGTATTTATACAACCAAGTAAAATAATCAGGATTGCAGATATTTAGTAAAGCTTCTTCCTTCCTGAATAAGTTATAAAAAATAACCATTAAAACACAACAAAAAAGTCCATCAACAATGATTTCTCATCATTATTGTATTAAGCTGTATTTTTTACCACCCTCAGCTTCCTTACCCAAGGGTGCAGTTAGCATGGCATGGTTGACATTTGTTCTGGCGGCTGGAGAACTTATAAACAATGAGTCCGTTTCCCCCCTGCACTCCCTCTGGACAAGAGGGGACACAGTAGGGTCCATCCTGGAGATGCAGACACGATTCACACTCATTTGAGCCCTGCAGGAGGATTCAGTCAAGAGTTTAGTCAGTTCATCCCATGCTACACAGATAGACAGCTATCAGAGAATCAGTTAGACAGCTTACCGGTCCCCTGCAGGTGTGTTTGCCAGTCTGCACCACACATTCTGGATGGCACACCATACACTCTCTGTTAGCATTTGCAAACTCACGGTTTTCACTAGAAAGAGAAGAGCAAATCCTCAGAGGAATTCACAGGACAAACACAAATCTAGCTAGAGAGTTTGGTGTGGGATTTTTCGTTTGACCAAAGCAAACTTTCACCAATCAGCAGGAGCTATCCAAATCGAGAAGAGGTGGTATTACTCTATGTCATGAAGGCTGAAGCGCAACCTGTACTGTGGCCCTTTTTGGCCACCTCTGTTTTAGGTTTTTTTTGTTTGCTGATTTCCAACATCACCATTGAATTATGAAAAATTCCACTCTACAGCTTTAATACATAAGGAAGATGGATTAATAATTGCTAATGCTGGAAGCAATGAAGAAAATCCATAAATAACCTGAAAAAGATTTAATGGTTTCTACAAAAAGTAATTTTCACTTTTAACACTGAATAGACTTGAGTCTTGAACTGCAGACAAATCTTCAAATAGTTTCTGAATTAATGCTACTGTAAGAATGAAGGTAAAACATTCAGCTAAGAAACAGTGCTAGTTGTTCTTGTTGTGTTTTTTTTGTCTGTTGTTAAACAAAAAAAATGTAAAGAGATGTAGATTTGCTGTACCCAACATTCACGACAATTGAAAATGTGTATGTTTAAAATGTAAAATTCTTAAAAAAGGAAAGAGTATTTTTGTCCTGCGTTTTGGGATTCGTCACATACTTATAAATGGATGCAACTATACTTTTCTTAGAGAATACATTTTTGGTAAATTGAGATTTTTACAATCAAAAAGGTACTTTGTGACAACCTTTTCTCTCAGAGTTGTGTTTGATTTTCAGGTAAATATAAGAGTTGTATATATCATTAAAAATATATGTATGATATAAATGAAGTTGAAACTTCAAAGGAACCTTATTTTAAAACCGTTCAAACATCGGTGTTGTCTCATCTGCTGCAGCTTAAAAGAAGACACTGGGAGTGTCGCCTCTGAGGCCACAGCCTTGTGCACTGCCCAGGGAGTAACCTCCAAGCTTTTTGTTTTGTTAACAACGTTTGCTTAACACACACTGAAAATATTCACATACACCACCTTTAAAAAAAAACCCCGTTAACTACCAACAACAAAAGAACTTCGTTTTATCAAAAAAAAAGATCAAGTCCACTGTGCATTGGCGAAGAAGATTTTTGAAAACCCTTTTTCTCATAGCCACAGTTACAAAGGCCTTTCTTTTCTCTATCATCCACTATGTTTGTATTGAATAAAGCTGCTGAGACATGCTCACCCTGACAGGAAGTTGCAGTCAGGCACACAGATTCCTCCTCGACTGTAGTTCTTGCAGGACAAACACTGATCCGGCCCTGGACCCCAGCAGCCATCAGAAGAGCACAGGGAGTCACACACGTGACCTTCTTCGACTAAAAAACACAGCAAGCATAGACTTTCAGATCTTTTTTATATGTTTACACTCACATTCGTGCATTTGGCAGATTATTTTATCCCACGTGACTTAAAATAGAGGAGAGATAATATACAAATCATTACTAAGGCAACGTAGTTTCAAATAAAGTAGTAAACCAATCAAAGAAGTGTTTGTTATTGCAGCAATTAAAAAATTGTGTTTTCAAAAAGAATTACATTTGCAAAATCTTTATGTAATTTGTTAATGTTAATGAATTACTTAACATCTTATTGGAAAATATTTATGCCATTGAAATTGAAAGTCTCGAGTTTGCTTTTACTTATAATTGCCTA
This sequence comes from Danionella dracula, assembly GCA_900490495.1. Classification (NCBI taxonomy): domain Eukaryota; kingdom Metazoa; phylum Chordata; class Actinopteri; order Cypriniformes; family Danionidae; genus Danionella; species Danionella dracula. Next base: position 10,137,424 of record UELW01000996.1, on the reverse strand, counting down.
GTGCAGCAAGCATGGGTGGCAAGCAGTTGGCGAAGCATACAAGCTGTCAAAGTGAGGAGTCCGGGACCAGGAAGCAACCTAGGCCCGGAGAACAGTGAAGAGTGGCGAAGGATTAGAAGGAGGGATAGCTTGCACAACATTGCTGCAGTCTCTTAGGTAACGTCTTATATACTGGACATGAAAAAGGTAGATGAGATCATGTGATTAGATGGTCAATTATCAGCCAAGATCCTCCAAAGTTAATTTAAAGATTACTAGTGATTAAAAAAGCTAACATTAAGAATGTTCAATCAAAGCTGAGGCCTGTCTTTTTGTATAATTTTTAAAAGCAACTAAATTAAATTGAACCTCAGGTAAAGATAAATGAGATATATTGCGGACCTAGCCACTCTCTTGAAGTTCCATCAACACTCTTTATATTATTTGTGGCCGTGTAAAATTTTAAGTAATGGGACATATTCTCTTTACCCCAATTTCCAAAAGAAAATGTGTCCATGTTCAAAAATGTATACATTCATAAACCAATCTAACACTTTGTACTCACTGCATTGCTGCTGCGGGTGGTTTTCTTTAATATCCAAAGTTTTCTGCCGACGCTGGGCTCGTGCACCCCCTCCCATGAGACGTGTCCAGTTCACCATGTGGTGATAACACAGTTTCGAATTTCCTGTGATGTAGATCGCACCATCTCCGATGCGTTTGAGTGAGCGAAGTCCCAGAGACTTCAGAGTCGGGATCTTCATCACCAGAAGAGAGTAACCCCTGAGGGAGACAATAGTGAAAGCTTTCTTTAAGATAATAAGCAAATCATGATAAAATAGAGCCATGGAATCTCAAAACTAATCACAATTTGTGTCAAAATGATGTCTAATATATTTATAGCTTTTTTTTTTTTTTTACTTTGTTACCTTTTCTGTAAAGGATAATCATTTAAAGATTGTATAGTTTTTTCCTTTACGTGATAAAAACTGAGTTCTGGTTTTCTGAATTCTGAAAAACTCAACGCTATGACTAGTAATTTGAATTCAAAATAATTTTTTGTCCTGCCCAGTATATACCATCCATAAACGAGTACTTGGTATTGAATGCATTACTATACTGGGAAGTTTTGTTGTAAAAGTGGAGCAAGACAGGCATCCAGATGTAATTTGGACTTTACAAAAGATAAAGAGGAAAAAGGAGACCTAAGCACAGTAAACAAACATAATAATAATAATAATAAAATAAACTCAGTAAAACTGAACATCACGCCAATTTTAACCAAAACAATTGAAAGCAAATGGTAAGAAATAATTTTGCGCTACCCCAACCTATTGGGCAACCCCCTATGGCAGTCGTGAGTCCCCAAAATCGATGGTTAGGGAAGCTGCAGGACGCAGAGGAGGAGATTGCTCCATCCGCAATCCAACATTTGAAATATTGATCGCATTTGATTTTCTTTTCAACGCCAATACTCAAACACCAATCTTAAGAAAAGATTTCAAGACTGCTGATCTGTGCATATTTAACATAAACACACTGAAAAATACTACTACATGCAGCCAAAAAATGTGGAAAACAAGAAATGAAATTTCTTTGATCAAACACCCATGCAAAATCACAACACCAGACCCGAGCACCCGAGGAGCACCATCAAGAAAAGAGAGACTTAGAGTACAAAGTACATACAACAACCTACCTCTTAGAGCTCACTCCTCTGAAAAAAGAACACATGAGGAATGTAAAACGTTATGTGACTTCTTCTAGACACCCCAGGCAACAATAATATCAGAACAATAATTTAACTGGCTGAAATAAATTGGCTAATAAAGATCAGAGAGCTGAATGTTAAAACCACAGACAAGGTCTGGCTGCTTGTCATGACACTGATATATCATCCGCTCTGTTGTTCTATAATATCGTCACCAAACACTGACCTACTAACTGTTACTTTTGGTATTATTAGTTAAAAAGTAATACTAAATAAGTAATACTAGTGATAATAAGTAACACTTCAATGAACTAAAGTATCAAAGGATCAAGCTAAACTAAACTAAATTATTGGATAAATGCATTTCTGTGTTGCATACCATCAGATATATTACAGTTCAAAACAGGGGGCTCGAAGTCAGTTCGTAGAAGGGCGGAGGCACTCTTGCAAACCCTTCCTGCATCCCAATCCGAATACTGATACTGCACCCTTACAGTAGATACTAATTTTCAGAAGAAAACATACATACTTTTTAGTGTGTAAGACGAGAGCGATCTGGCATGATCTGGGATGAACTACCATGTTATGTGACAGAAGTAGTTTTAAACATGTCATTATGCATGACATGTGAAAGAACATAACTGATTCTTCACTGTTCCTTCATTACAAAATAATATAATAATAGATTTAACACTCTCTATATCCCTATTATTTATTTCTGTGCTTCTTCTTTCAAAACAAATTGTTTTACAGAGAGAGCTCGCTTGATTGTGTCTAAGAGAAAACTTTTTCTGCCAGAGTGCAGTGGATTGTGGGTAATATCAGGCTTTTGAGCATCCATCGATCTGCACTACAGAATCTATCCGGGAAAAGTACACATCCAGACACCACTCGAATACTTTTCATATATACTACAGTTTGGGGCACAGTAATTCTTATGTCGCACCCATAAAAGTAAAGGGGAAAAGGCACCAATTGGGACGCAGGAACTGATTCTGAGCTCAAAACAAGATTGGAGATAAACTCTACAGGGACGTGGTCCTCATCAGAACCTCATTCAGCTTTCACTAGTCACAGAAAATCAGTTTTTTAAACTATTTAGTTACGGTATCCATGCAAACACTCAAATTACTTTATAAAAAGTGGTGTAAAAACAGAAGAACCTGACTTATAAAACGACTGACTCACTTGTATAGTTTTCTGCCCTGGATCGTTACGAGATTTGAGAAGACAGAGAGATCTTCCAGCTCTTCAGGCCAAGACTGAATATTCAGAGTATCTATAACATGAACCAAAAATAAGATTAAGGGCTGATGAAAAGGATGCTTATCGACACAAATACCGGGCAACAAAAATACCTGTAATTTCTCTGACGGTGTTAAAGATCTTTAGTTTCTTTGGATCCAGAGCACTGATGTTATTGAAACTGTCCCTTTGAAGCCAATAGAGGCACAGAGCAACTGTGAGCTATTATATCATAGCAACCTCATTTATGTGAGCTATTATAATATATCAACTGGAGCTACAATACACTACCTATAATACTGTGATTTAACTTCTACTCACCCTTCGATTCCAGTCACGAGGAAGTCAAGTTTGCCCTGAATCTTGGTGCAATTGATGAAGCTGTCAATGTTCTGGGAGTCGACTGTCTGTCTAGAGGGAGTCCCGGTGCCAACACATGCTGCACACAAATAACCAAACACACACTTACGTCATCTATTACGTCATGATTTTTTTAATTAGTAAAAAATGGTAGAAATATCATAACATACTCTGACTCGCCTGTTTGAGAGTGTGTGCAGGTAATTACCTTTGGGGCAGAGACCTCCACACGACTCACACTGTTTCACCCCTGCTATATCCGCCTCCATTTTGTCTGGGGGGCAGTTGCTCACACACGAGCTGCCATCGACTACAAAATTAGCTGCAGCAATGTGTGAAGGACAAATGAGTGAAGCACACCATTATATCTCTGTTCAGTGTTCGATTCTTAGTTTCCTAAAACAAATTTCATTTGAGAACTTGACTTACTTGGACAGAGGGACACACACATGGAGCCGTACTGGTACTTTGCATTTGGATTGGGCTCCAGTTTGAAGTTGACTTTGTTATAGATGATAGCCTGAGGACACTGTGGCACACAAGAGCCAGAATTGTCGAAGTTTCTGCAGGCCTGTGAAAATCCAAACATAGCGTTAAAGCACAAGAGAGGGGATTGGCTTGAGAATGCAATGGCATGTTTCCATTTGAAAATGTGTGGTGTAATTGAGTTCAGTAATCAGTCAGCATTACATATTCAGTTGTGAGTGGCAAAACGGGTTTTAAAACGGAAAATAATATATGAAGGCATATGGGTTAGAGCAAAGATGCTGATTAGAAATAATAATAACATACACAGCTGCTAGTGTGAGTTTGTGTAAATTACTTTTACAATTTTAGCAGTTTAGAATAGTGTACTGCATTTGTGTTACATACAAAGCAGTCTGTGTCGAGGGGTCCAGTGCAGCCTCCAGCACACTCAATGTGGCAACACTCACTAGGACTGCGTCCAAAACAGCGGCCGTTACACTGCGCCGCGCAAACAGTTTTAGTCACTGAAAGAGAGAGAGAGAAAAAGTGAGCTGATGATGTGCTCCTATGAGACGATTAGTTGAACAATCATGAACAGGAGTAGAGTATTAGCAAGAAAAGTTTATATGTGTGTAAAGGTATATTGATGATTTCCAAAAAGTGACAATTCCAAAAAGTTTTGACGAAGGCTTCTGAATGTAAGGGAGGAACAGAACCCGAAGAACCTGAAAGGAAGAGTTAAAATATTCTGATCCTTCAGTTCTTCAGATTTATGTCCCAGAGCTGGATTAGCACTATGCACAGTACTGCTTCCTAGTGTGTTCCTAATTTTCTACATAAACCTGATTCTCATTTGGCCAACTCATCCTTCTGAAATCATGTAAATCATTCTTTTATCTTAACTGTAGGTCAAACCAGGAATTACCAGAAATCAGTTAAGACTTACAGATCTGACAAGTGTTGTTTCCTGAACCCCAACAGCGGCCCCCACAAGACTCATGACAAGAAACTAGAGAAAAAAATAAAGAAATCAACCTTTATATTCAATGCCGTAATAAGTAAACATCTTAATATCTCTCTATATATACTGTAAAATGTAAAAATGTTACGCTATAAACATCAACATGTAAAAAACAACAGAACAGTCCTCTTTGGAAAAATGCATTAATCTGTGCTTAGCTTAATTTGGTCAAATAAGTGTACATTTTTTTCAGACATTTTTCATGAAAAGAAAAAGTTTATGAAAAGAGTAAACTCAGTTCTATTCCAGAAAGAAACTTGAAAAACAAACCTTTTGACTCTAAATGATCACAATTTGATTCTGAATTGTATAATTAATGTCTCCTTACGTTTTGGTCCATTGTTTTTGATGTCAATTTCTGCCTCACTGTCTTTAACAATGTCCAGCCAGTTAATCTCTTGCACGAAGCTCAAGAATTTATTCTGGATGATCTGCACTCCTCCCTCCAGGATCTCTGCAGACCAGAAAGAGCATTAGAGTCTCAACAGAATCAAACACACTAGAGAAAATGTGTGCTACGGCTTTCTGAACATTAGAAACGATCTGTTAATCCTATAAACCAAAATCAATATTTAAGCCGTTTTTCAAAAATCAACCATATTTACAGTTCAAAGATGATGGATCATTATTACACAACCTTTTTTTTATCCAAATGACAGTACTTTTCTTTTTTTAAGTCTAGAACATTTTTATTCAAGTTATAAAAACTAAAAAACTGTGAGAACAAATACACAGCAGCACAGAATAGTCACCTACACGATAAAAAAACATAAGAAACAAGTAAGGCTCTCCTAATGTTGTTGCTGGCTTTTCTGAATAAATAAAAAAAGTGTTGTTTTCACATAGTTATAACGCTCTTATTAAAATACTGTTGAGATTTTCTATGGATCTGAATTTTTGGGTGTTAATGGAGTTCTTCCTAGTGTATAATATACCTAAAATTAGATATTCTGTATTCTGAACCACATTTTTCTGGCATACTTAATAAAAGTCCAACAAATAAAAGTACATTTAAAGTTTGAATGTTAGCAGACTTGTTGAGGAACTTTAATAATTACATTTTATTTACATTTCTTTTTTCTCTTTGTTTCCAATAAAGTTGTTTTTCTAACTTACAATTTTCATTTGAAACTTCTGAAGACACATACTTCAGTGATTTAATAAGTTAGACTCTCATAGACTCTACACACTGAGAGACAAAGGCATTAAAGGAGAATAAGGGAAGGGCACTGGAAAAGAGGACAAACACGTCCAAAGGTTTACAGAACTTCACACGTACAGAATTACAATGGAGAGATAAAACTGCACAGGTTGAATTTCACATTAGAAGTTTGCTGAGGCGGGTTGAGACATGCTTTGGTCTAACTGTAGCTATCTAACGTCAATCTTCAGGAATTCCTCACATGGAACACAATCGTTTCTCTAACTATAAAGTGCCCAAGGCAGTCACAAGAACAGATTGACTCAAAAGTTCAAATGTGACTGAAAGAATGAACACTACCTAACTCCAAATATTTATGAACCTTGCCAAAATGAAATCTGAAAGCAAAGAAAGCAAACTTTTCATAGTTGGTAGGTAAAGCATGATAAAAGCATGAAAGAGAATGGATTAAATTGTTTACTTGATTGACAAATGTTTATTTTTAGAGTTTTCATTCAAAAAGATAAATTTACTAAATTTATGTAAAAAGTGTTCCCTTTTTTATATTCAACAGATGTTCTACATTTATAATTATGTTAACTCTTAATCTCTTGAATTTGTCACCTGTCAGGTGTGTGAGACCCAGCTCTCTCAGTCCATACTCTCCCTCTTTCTGGTAATTGACCAGAACAGCGAGAGCAAAGCGATCTTCATACAGAGATGTCCCTCGGATCACCCTCAGCTGCTCCAGAGGCAAACGTCTGAACTGGTTTATAGCTATTAGGATGTAGCCTGTGACCTCACGAATGGACTGTAGAGAGAAAGGTTTATGAGGTCATTTCATAAATCCAACTCAGGCTTGGGGTTTTATAGAGAGCAACAATCAAGTAATAATCTCCTTACTTAAAGAGCCGCTATAATGGGCTTTTAAAAAATACCTCCCATGTGTGGTGAAACAATGCTTCTGGTTTGAGGAACACCCTGCTGGAGTTTTAAAACTGAAACCACTTTCTGTATTAAAATATTGCATTTAATAAGAAAGAGTTGCTGAAATCAGTCCTTGTTGAAAGCCAATCTTTTAGCCCGCACACTCACACGTCAGTTGATACAACCTCGCATTTCATTCAGTCATGCAAAAAACTGAACTGAAACCCTGCAAAACCCAGCAAGGGAAAACGTTATAGTTTACATCCATCAGATTGCTGGAGAATTAATTTATTCTCTGTGGAGTAAGAAACTGGAACCATATTTTCACCCTGGACCCTGAATAGTAAAACCTCTAACAACGAGCCTTGAGCTTCTTTGGTGAGCTCGACTCAAACCTTTCAATTTCTCTAAACGTGGTCAAAACGGAGCCAGATTTCACTCAAAAGCTCAATAAGCTGCTCCGGTTGCGTCACATAGAGCAATGGTACATTACAAACGAGTCACCAAGTCATCACAACCAATTCCGGTCAAATTAAATGCATATGATAAGAAAACGAAAGTCAGCCTTTTGTTGGAGACCTCCAAAATCCAATAAGGAAACTTTTTAAAATCACAATAGGGGCACTTTAACACGTGCTTCACATTAGAGCTTGCAGAGTCAATGTTTAATTAATTTAATTTCTCATACATTTCCTTTCAACACACATATTTTTTCAGTAATTTTAAAAAAGGACCAGAAGTAACACATTACTCCTTTAACCAGTATATGTTTTAACGTTAGGCCTAGTTACCTGTAGGAAAGAGAAGTCACGGTTGTGCTCCATCTGCGTGATCTCCAGGTTTCCCATCACAATCTGGCAACCTGTGTACATCTCTTTCATTAGCTTGTACTGGACCTCTGAGGAACCAGTCACACTCAGCAAATTGTGTGTCCCAGTACAAAATCCAACTGCAAAGAGACACAAAAAGTTAATTATGGTCCATTGCTATGAGCTTAAATGTTATTTTAATTCATTAAAATAATCAACACAGTAGAAAACATGCTAACATGATGTTTTATTTGATCAAATCACTTTAAGCCTGACTTTAATTATTTAAGTATTTATATTTGAAATATTCTTCCTTCATTTATTACGGCTATGTTTGTCATTTTGCTGGTGTGTTTTCTTTGTTTGGATTTTGCTATCGCTACACAAGTGAGTTCTGTTTAGATACATTGCTGGTTGTTGTCTTCTCATCTTGTGTTTTATCTTCACAAAAGCTATATGCTTTGTTGCTCTTAACTGATGGTATTTAGTGTGTTTACAAATAGTAATATCTGCTTTATTTATTTACTGTTGTCAAGTGCTTCTGCTTGGGACCCTAAGCAGTTGTTTTATCTGCTTATCTATAGACCTTACATACATACATACATTTATGCATTTGGCAGGCGCTTTTGTCCAAAGCGACTTACAGAAGGGGAGAGACAATATGCAATTTGTTACACAGTCAAAGTTTATCTCAGCTTGCTCATGAAAGAAGTTGTATCAACTGATCAATAAACCATAGCAGGAAGAAAAGTTTTTTTTTTATTTTTATAAGTAGGTGTTCCTTTGGCTAAAGAGGTCTGAGAGAGTTTGAGGTGAAGCTGATTTGCCTTTCAAATTTTGTCCTTAGTTGAAACGACCTACGGTCAAAGCAAACCATTGGTGGGGTGTGATCCTACAACAACAACAAAGGAAACAAATTGAATAAAAAGCCTGCTATTGCTTTAAAAGTACTCCAAAATAGCCTCAGAACAAATTAAAACTCAAAGAAAAAGTGCTCTTCTAGGAAAACAGCAATTTTATGACCCATTAAGATCAGAACATCAAATAAACAATACAGCATCTGAGATTACACAATCACACAGAATAAATGTACAGAGTAAATGTTGCAATTCTAAAGCATGCTATGTAGAAGTCCTAAATATCGTTGTAAAAACTGACATTTTAAACAGGTAAATTAGAGCTGAAAATTATATCTGGTGTGATAATGCACATGCTGTAAACTGTTTACAGCAATACAGAGTCCAACAACCAGCCCTGCGGTCTTGTGAAATACAATACAAACAGGAGTTCAGGTTTGTCACACAGGTGTGTTATTGATGAGCAGTTTTCTTGAGTATCTAATCAAAAGAATACACACACATCTCATGTTTCTAGGACATTTTTTAGGTCTTTCTTCAGTAAATATATGGCCAAATACTCATTCAATTCTGGACAAACAAGTTGAAAACTGAAATAGTTTCAATTCCCCAAACTCTCTATCTCGCTGCTAAAATTACGACCTTTTCAACCTTATATGGTATATCTTAAGGGGCTTGTGTGGCTATGTATTCTAAGAAACACCTGAAACATTTGTCAAACCAGAATTTTGCATTTAAAAGCTAAATCTTGCGCGGAATAACCAGTTTTTGCTCTAAGCAAGAACATGTAAACCATCGCTACAAACAGAACAGAGCCATTTTGATGTTACCCAGCTTCAATTCCAATTCAAAATCTGATTAGGCTTTTCCTTTTTTCTTTCTTACTCCTTTGACCTTCTCTCGCTGAATGTTTAACATACAGCATTACTGAAGCTCTTATACTGTGTTTTTTTCATCCTGCCAGGCAAAATGATGATTAATCATTTTATTTCCTTATGTGAGTCACTGTAATGTATCAGAAAGACAGAAAAACTGCAAGTACCACTCTTCACTGGAGAGTTATGAAACAGAAGTCTTTGAATGAGTAAAATAAAGTAGCAACACCGCATTATGTAAGTGGGGATCCAAAACCCAGAACAGAATAACTAATGCAAACAGACACATGTCAAGATTTGCACAAGGACCCTTGGGAGAAATAAAGCGAACACAAATCAATTTAACTTACTGTTAATGTCATGCATTGTACATTTTTATATTAATAATAATAGCAAAAAGAAGTTATTTAAAGTCCAAACAAACCAAGTAAAATTAAGTTTACTTCACAAACATAGATGCATATTTTTCAGAGTACCATTGTTTAACACAAGAATATGTTAATGTGGATTGCCCCCTGAGAGCTTCAGTTTCACTCAAGCATGCAAGCAAAAACACAATACTCCTTTTCAAGGAGAGCGCGAAAACAAGTGTACAAACCCGCCAAACAAAGTGCAGATCGTGCTCAGTTCAGCGATCAAGTTTGCTGAAACAGGTAAAAACCAAGGGAGGTCCAAAGCCTCATACAATGCACATAAGGTTGGTTCCTGGTAAACAGAAACCTGGCAATAGTCACAAAGGGTGTATAAGAACCTGACTGATTACTCCTCATGAGAGTCTAAAATTATGGTTTCTATATCCATCACATAACAGACAACAAACAAGCATGTACACATAGAAAACTATTTTTAATGGCTACTTAATGATTTTGTTTGGAGCCTGTTGAAAAGTCAAGGCAGGTTACTCCTGTCCCTATGGCAAAACATGAGATGTATCACAGATTTATTCATCAGGCACATCTTTGGGTGTGTGAGTACAGTATGCCATCATGGAGGCTCTCTCTTACACATAAAAGCACAGAAATTACATAATGATTGTAGGTAGTAAATTGTAGTATTAAATACTTCTTGTTTTTTTTGCTCCTGTTGTCAGGTGATACAATTATAACTAGTATACACTGGAATATCCTGTCTGACAAAAGACACTGGAATTAGGAGAGATAAACATAATCCGAAAATGTAGTATAAAAGGTAAAGTTGGAAACTTGATTACAATGTCCCTTATAAAGGGTTATATTTGCTCCAATTTCAGAAATAAGTGGATATTGTGTCAAACAGCTCATCTTTGAATGCTGAAATGTTTATAATTGTTGTGACAATTATTATTATTATTATTATTATTATGAATTACAAAGTGGGTGTTTTGTCTTGCAAGTGTTAGATAGTGTTTCAGATGGTGATTGGAAAAAAAATTTATTTAATTTTAAAAACAGCCCTTTAGCTGCCTTTGAATACAAAAGATTCCTCTCAATGATTGCTATTTGCTGTGTGGACTCAATTGCTTGCTTCACAGCCAAATGGTTCTTTGACATAAACAATAAAGATTGGCACAGTTCAAATCTCAGAATTTCCATAAATGAATGTTGAATGGTGTGGAGGCGAGGGCTGAGACAGAGAGGCTACACACACTGCGCTTATGAATCTACGCCTTCAGAAATCTGGCTTCAAGGGGCCTTTTACGCACTCTATACTGACGTCCTTAAACTCTAAACAGAGCCCAGCTAAAAGGTCGACAGCTGCTTTAAAAAAAAACTACACTGTAAATTCTTTCAGTATTTCCTCAGTTTCAATTTTATAATATTACATCTTATACATTATTATTTAACAATCAATTCTAACCCAAAAATGTGATGGTCTTCATCCATTAATGAAACCAGGAGTATCAAAGTCAGTTCCTAAAGGGAGACAGCTCCTTTTTGTATTAAGAGACACTCCATTAGCTTTAAACAAGGATCTTAATTAGTAGAAGCAGGTAGGCTGCATGTATATTGAATCAAAACTGTGCAGGGCTGCAGCAGATGAAACTGTCACTATCATTTTAAAGCTTACAAAGCCAGCGAAGTCAATGACGACAATGTGTGTGACTAAAGGAGATCTTCATTAAAAGTGCTGTACACAAAATTAAAAAATTTATTTAAATAAAAAAACAAAATTAGCTCCAAAATATTAAAAACAGCTCTGTAAATGTTTGCCCTATTGCTTGAAATGCTTTTGGAATGCTGGGAAAAATTTGGGCTGAAACTATATCCCCAGAGAGGTTGCAAACTTAAATACATGCATAGAAAGCTGAGTGGATATTCCAGCTGGACGGTCACCAATACGGGATTGAAAAAAATATGTGTTTAGCAGCACTTTGAAATGAAAAAAGGTTCAAATACTTCTCAAAAACATTTGCAGCAACATGTAACCATGTTGGAGCTTCCTCTTGATTAGTGATCACAGATCACAGCAGATTACCCTTAACAATTTTACTCTGACCTGAGAGATTGTGCATAGATTGTTTGTATTGTGTACTCATATGCAACTTAACATCAAATGAACATAATGAACATAACATCAAAGTCTCCAGTAACTTCCTCTCTGCCCCTAAAAAATATATTAAAAAAACATGTTGATTGCATCATTAGAGAGCAGATCATCCCATATAACTCACAGCAGGTTTGGTATGTGGAAATCACCTGTCGCAGAAAAAAAGTAAAGATATGTAAATCTTTGTATTTTAAAGTGATGCAGGACATAGAATGATCAAACAATGTTTCAAGAATCCTGTTGCTACATAAAAAATGGCAGAGTTACAGTACAGAGAGCTAGGAGTTAACCTAAATGCATAGTCTATCATAGGAATCATAGTGTAAAGCGTAGAGAAAAATACAGCTCAAAAACCAACAAGGCTCTGTCGAGATACACCCCAAAAAGATAGAGCTAAAATCTAATTTGCACAGTTTATTATCTGCATTGAGGAAACAATTGAGTAAAAATGAGAAATATGTGCAAAAAGTAGCAGCAAAAATTGCAAAGGCTTGTGGTAATAAAATCTTTTGCTTCAGAACTCTTTCCTGATGGCAGCAGGCTACACGTAAACAGCCCTACAGGAGCCAGACTGACTTGTAAATATTATGCATCCTGCTTAGGCAATAACACTTAGATTAGATAGACTTGCCTCTCTGGGGATTGTTAAAAAACTTATGTTCGAAATAATGAAAGTATTCTATCGTGATATCCCTCATTCAGTTAACATACAGTGGCTGTTTGTGTTCGTATTATCAACAGCATTGTTCATTTGAAACGTCAGCATTAGGCTTGAATGACATCAGTAGTGTTATGCATAGGGGTATTGTCTATGTCCGGAACCTTACTCCAACACAGGTGCTCTTCAATGCAACGTTTTTTAGCTCCCAAACATTGATGGATTACATTCAGAAATTTACTCTTCAACCAGTGACAGATTTGACAATGGCAGGCTGTCACCACTCTTACTGAAACAGTACATTTTGTACTCGTGAATAGCTCCGTAAATTCCAACATGCCTCCTGCAGTTAGGTAAATAAATTGTGGTGTTCAATATCACATTGACATTCATATGACTGAATTCAATGAGTGTTATTCTTCAGTGAGAAGTTATTCTTGAAATAACAAATACATTTGATTTCAATTAAACAGAGAGCTACTTGATTGCAGCCATCATGGTCGGATGATGTGCTCTGTAATAGTCATTAGCAGAAAACACAAGTATAATTGCATTCCTGGACCACTCTGCTGGTTAGAATCACAATGGTTCCTGTTTGTTTTAAAAACTGTAAACAGTGTGAAATTCTTACATATAACACCTTTACGTTTATGCTTTTCAGTGTATCAAAATGTTTTTATACAGGATCTTTTTAGCAGTTTTTTAAAGCTGCTTTACAAAGGCAAATTTACAAAGTTAAATTGGAATTCAATCCATCTGGCATCCTTGATGGCTTTGTCCCTTTTGGGGTCGCTACAGCAGAATGAACCTCCAACTAGTCTGATATTTGTTTTATGCAGCGGATGCTCTTCCAGCCGTAAACAATCACTGGGAAACATCCACTCATTCTCTATGGACAATTATCTTTGTACTTATGGGGGAAACCCGGAGCACACCCACACCCAAGTCCACACAGAAATGCCTGCTGACCCAGCCGAAGTTCGAATCAGCAACCTTCTTGCTGTGAGATGAATATGCTACCAACTGCACCTATTTCTATTGAATAATTCTATGGGGTAGAAATAGAAATATCATATAATGCTAACCTAGCGATCGTAAAGTTCAGGAAGAAAATCTCTAGTTTTTGATTCATTGTTTTATTACATAGCAATTGTGCATAAAATACAATAATTTCTTTATTTTTCCCTAAAAAATTGATTTTAGGATTGATTACAGCAGTGCAGCTGTGTAGAAGAGATTGCAGTCAAATGAACTGGTCAGTGAGATGAGGTGGAGGCCAGTTGTTTGGCATCAGCCACGCGATCATCTGGGACACACACCTGTTGTTGTTGCTCATGCCTTTGTGCTCCACCCAACTTAGTCAACATGACTAAAGATCAAAGATCAGCAGAGCATCAAATCACATCTCTGTGTCTCTGTCTGCGTGCAAGTCTGAGTGTATGCTGAACTCTGTGTTTTCTTCCTGGATATCTGGATCGTACATGAGATTATGTATTGGGCAGGTCCACAAAATCTTGAAAGCGAAAATCAGTAAAAATGGTGAAATCACAGCTTTTGAATTTTTCTACAATGTAGAGAATTTTTTAATGTTATCTAAAACTATTTTTAATCATCAACCACCCTATAGAAACTGACCATAAATCAATAAAGTAATAAACACAAGTCCAGCAAAAGTAAGAAGTAGTATATGGGAAAATGGTTTAAAAAGCTAAGTTATCAAAGGTTTCTTGAGCTATGAGTCATTGTGAGGGTAAGAAACATGCATTTTAATATGTTCAGTATGCTTAAAGAAATTCTGACAATAATCAGCTTTACGGTGAGTCAGTAACCTCTGTCTGGTCTTCATATTATTGTATTTCTATTTTAGGCAGTGTTTGTTGGTTTTGATGGACCTTTTGGAGATTTTAATTCACCACATCAAGACATTTTATGATAAAATACTTAAAAGATATTTACTTTGCAAAGAAACAAGGGATATACAGCAAATATATTTTGTTTATTATTCTTTAACCTTATTTCTTGACATTTAGAACTTAAACTAAAAGTACAGAATCAACAATTTTCAAACTTTTACATGCCCCGGGTCCAGTAGACCCGAACACCTTGTGTAGGGGTATACAATGTGGGGTCATTAAGTCATTAAAAACTGGTTCTGATTTATGTTTTTCACAGAAAATGAGCCAAGCCTAGTGAATCTTTATATAATAATTGCTGGTATCATTTTTATCTGATGAAACTGAAAACAGGTCCCACAGACTCGAACACAAAGTCTGTTAAAACGCACCTTCGGGAGAAATAAAGAACAAACCTAGGCTCTGTCAATGGGTATTACAACTAGTGTGACAACTTCATAAAGTGTGGACAAGGGAGTGTAAAGCATAAACTCTGCATGTTCAAACCCCTCAATCACTGCAGAAGACAGCCGTTGAGTCAGGAAACAGGTTGAACAAAATCTACTAGTTGAGTCACTTGTTGTTTGAACAGAGCACTGATTTAATCAAGGAACAATCTCTGCTTGTACACTTAAGTGCAACAGACTGCTCTCTGTGGGACAAAAAGGAAGAGGGAGACTTGGAGAAACACTAACTTCAATCTCTTGAGATATTGACGAAATTAAAATATTAAAGAAATTATCAAAAATGCAGTTTTAAAACACATTTGATCAGCTTGTGAAGCCTATTCCATTTGAGTTGATTCACTGCACACTATATTTAGAAACAATTTATACTTGTACAAAAATGGAAAAGGTTAACAAGTCAGGCAGCAAAGTTATTAGCTACTGTGAAAATACCAAGGGCTATTTTACCACAGGATTTATTTAAAAATTATTTTTTACCAAAAATTAATGCAAATGTAGAAAAAACAGCAAACCATGGTAGAACCATGTATGTAGAATCCTCTTACAATTAAAACAAACAACAAAACTCTTAACATTAACATAAATGTGTAACAATTTATTGATTTTTCCCCTTTTGTTTTCTCTTGGAGGGTGTTAGTTAAGGAGTCAGGTAATACAACTGTAATTTATTTACGACCATGTAATTGATAGGAACTTTAAGTTAAAAAAGCTATTGTTTTGAATTTGTTTGTGTGTGTGTGCTGGATTGAACAAAATAATAAAATGTTGTAAGTAAAGAGTCTATATTTGGTCTGTTTTGTTAGTTGATACAGGCGTAGAGTGCTACATTATTTGTTCGTTTTTTTTAGTGGTAATTTTTTTTTTATTAAATGAATTTCTTTTTTTCCTTATTACTGTCCTAGCCTTCAGTCCCCCTGCAGGTAGGCTGGGTGTCGCGCTGTATTTTGAGAATAGTTTTTTATTTCATCACATTAAAAATGGTAACTATTGGTAGATTTTGCCATAGATTAAAAAAAAAATAATAAAACAACAATTATGCAACATGCTTTAAGATATCTCTCAAAAGAAAACCTGAAACAACTGTTTAAATATAAAGCTTTTCTGTCACTGCATTAAATGACTATTGAAACAAAACAAACAAACAAAAAAACCTGTTTCAATTGGTTTAACAAAAAACTCTTTATTTTGGAATCATGTTTGGTGTCTCCATCAGTGACACACGTTTAAAAAGTATATAATTTCATGAGTTTGAACACCTCGCAAGTTTCACACAGGTTCATCCTGAAGGAGAAGAAGAACATTACCTTCAGATTTTCCATCCTGCGTCTGAGCGCGCGCTCCCGGCTGGAGCACCAGACTCGACACGAGCATCAGGAGGACACCTGGGTTCTTCTTCATCCTTATCGTTAGGCAGCAACAATTAAGCTCTGAGGAGGCAGACCGTCCAGGCTGGAGAGCCAGTTATACATCCATAGCGAAAAAAGAACAGACTTTTACTTCAGTGTGAGGAAAGTAAGCCAGGGATTCTTCTATAATTTGGTCAAAAAAAGTTTCTCTTCGAAATCCAAGGCTGGGAAATTCCTCACAGAAAATCAAACATATAACGCACGTTTAGGTCCGTTTTGTAAAACTGTACACCAGTCGAGAAAGCTGTTTAAATCCGAACATAAAAAAAGCTTAAAAACAATAACAACATAAGAAACCCCCTTTAAGGTTAGCAGTAAACGCTGGAAGTCGCAGGAATGTGGTCTCGATGTTTTTCACCTGTTTACGAGGACAGGTGAATAGTAGTCTGCTCTGATTGGCTAATCTGCAGTGACGTCGTCCGTCCGTGTGATTCCGAATCAAACGCTGTGATTTTTCTTCTCGTAAACAAGTCATTAAACCTTGATAGTGAGCGCATGACCTGGATAAACACAACCGACTGAATTCACCTCGCTAAACCTCACAGCCTACAGAAAGTCTGGCGACTTTCTTTCTTCTTCTCTCTATCTCTGAGCAAATACATCCGGGCTCTGCTTCATCGATGATAATAATGTACTCTGGAGTCAGAACTCTCTCTGGGAGTGAGTCAAGGCTGGCATTGTGTGCCAGTCTCGTCCAGGAGTTTATCACTGGTGCTTTGATTCCTGTGCTCTGGATTCACAGGCTCATAAAGGGCACTTTGTCCCTCAGTTCAGATGTGCTCAGAACAAGAGGGGGGTTTGATGTCAGAAAACATCACTCTCACAGACAGACACACAAACAAACAATAACCAATCAAAATACACTTCATGTAAAATAATGTTTATATTCATTTTTATTCATTCAAAAATTTTCCAAAATGTATGGTTTTGGTTATTCTCAGAAAAACAACATTAAATTCAGAGTATTGCAACTCCTTTATAAGCTTCTCAGTATATTCATAGTACTCCCCTTGTTTAATAGTACACATTTTATTCTGAATCATTTACAATGCAAAAAAAAAAAGGATAAATATAAACATTTTGCAGATTTTGCAGATAGGTTAATATTTGACCCCAAATATTTTTTTGATAGCAACTGACCAGAAGTGTTTTAGATTGTAAAATTGTTTTACATCTACTTATGCTATTTTACTTTAAATTAACATTCACTAATCCTAACCAATATAAATAATAGCTATTTTTCGAACACTATAATATAATTAGCATTTCATGTGTTTGTTTAATTGGCGAGCATAAAAAAGCATAATAGTTAAGGTGTCTGCGGAGGTGCTCCTGGTTCCAGGAAGGTGACCCAGGAATCAGACCAACCTCCCCGGTGAGAATAGAAGAGGTGAAATTGGTAGTCTTGGGTTTATTGCTTACAATCACCAAATGGCTGTGGAGCCTAGATTGTTTATGTGCTAGAGAGGGATCAAATTAACCAGAAACATATTTGATACTCCTCCTGAAATTAATTACATGAAATTATGTTAAATAACGGTAAATTATATAAATATTATTTAATATTTCTAAACCAGAGATGAAATTGGAACAATTGTTTACTTGATATGGAGTGGCATTATTCAAGGCTGTATCTATAGGTAAAGCTGCAAGTTATTGGACGTGCTGGTGATTGGTGTTGAGGCTTTTTAATTATTAATAATTAAATAGTTTGAGGCAACTTTAATTATGAAAACATTCAAGCAGAGTTATTGCAAGGTATAAGATAAAACAGCATATTCGGAGGTTTATGTTAGAGAGGGTGTACTGGATGTAGATATCCTCCCCAACCCCTCTTGCTCACATACAAAATAATCGACCTTCCCCTTACCCTCTAATCAATCGACCTTCCCCTAACCCTCAAATCAATTGACATTCCCCTTAACCACAAATCAATTGATCTTCCCCTAACCCTCAAATCAACCGACCTTTTCCTCTAACACTCAAATGAATCAACCTTCCCCTTACCCTCAAATCAATCAACATTCCCCAGCACCCAAATCTATTGATATTCTCCTAACACCCAAATCAATTCCCTTCCCTTGACACCCAAGTATGTACCTCATCGATCTGCACTTAAACTTTTTTGAGTTTAAAGCAACTTTTGCTGCAAGTACAACTTGAGATGTTGGGGTTTAGGTTTGTGTCAAGGTCCTAACTTCACCTATTTACGACAAACTACAGGAACCCCGGTCTATCTCCATACATCCATTGATCTACCAATAACGAAGCATGGTAGCATGATACATGCTGGGATTATCCATTAAAGACATAATACTGCAAGTCTATTAATGCAGCTGCAATAATTTATTTTGTTTTCATAAAGCACCTCACAACTATTTAATTTCATAGTTCACAGTTTATCTGTAGCTCATTATTAAGGCTCAGCAGTAAACGCTCATCGATACAAAATTGTGTCTATTTTCTGTTTACAAAAAATATTAGACCAACACTCAGACTGGTTCATTCTGAACAAAAAAACTTCCTCTTGTTTATCTCTAAGGCAGCTAGGGAGCCTTTCAGAGTTATTGCCTCACATTGAAAAACCAGTTTAAAGACCAGCTCTACCTGCAGCACCGGTCTGAGAGGAGCTCTGATTGAACACCCACTCACACAAACATACTCACAAATCTTGCAACAAACATTTTATTCTATGTTTGTTCATGTACACATTTATTTTTATATGTAAACTGGAGAAATACATCAATTAGCTGATTTCAGTGTGGAATTGATACTCTTTGAGTAGTCTTTACTGCATGTTCTTTTTCCTGGTTAACTCTGTAAACGTGTGAGGTTGGTCTTATTCTAATGATTTTTTTAAAACTACTTTTGTTGTGAATGGAGAATAAAATAAATTAATTGAGGAACGACTACTTATGAATGATTAAAATCTATGATCTCTGATGCCTGTTTCTGAGCTGTGCTCTATAAAAACTAGCTCCTTTATGGTTTTGAGACATTCCATGTTCGTTAATGCCTCACCAGCAAACACCACTGTGGGCCAGAACACACCCTGACCCAGCTTTTAAACATGCAAGTCTCCTTCATGTGAATAGGTCAAGATGATGCATGCAAAAAATGCCTCTGAAAAGGAAAAACACACAACAAAAAGAAATTTTTGTTTGATAAGGATATGCCAAGATAATAAAAGCATATTTTCCGTGTAAAACAAACAAAAAAAAATGACAGTTTAGCATTTGTTTTCACAAAAGTTCTGCCCTCTCCTGGATGAGATGAGGTGTTACAATAAATAAGATAAAAGTCTCTGACAGACGTTCACTAGGAATAACTGTTGAAACTGTATCTAGGTAATTAAATGAAAATGAGTAAACTTTTTTATCTACTAAACTTTTTTACTTTTATGTTTAGATTTTATTTTATTCATATTTTAAAGCAGAATACAAAGAAAAACAAGCAGAAGCCAAAGCAGAAAATTTTATTTTCTTGTTTTATTTGAGTGTAGTGTTACAGTAAAAGGATCAGCGGGAGAGAAAGACTTGTGTCTACATCTTAATAATGCACAATAATCTTCCTGAATCTACTGTAACACAATAACACATTTCATCTGTCATTTGTGTCTAAGAGCTATATGTATTCTCTCCTTACTAAATGAGAAATCATATTTCCCTTCGCTGATTATTCACAGACACTGTATAAGCCATCAAAATGATTTACCCAATACAGTAGAAATGAAAAATAAATAAATAAAACATAAAAAAGCACAGAGAAGTAAAACATTCACCAAAACACTCACCGAAAAAATAATCTAGTAGCGATCAACCCAATAATCACACAGAGTATTTGTTGCTTTGAAATCAAGCATTCTTTAGCTTTCGAGATGTTTGAACCTCTTTTGTTCTGATATCAGCTCAACTCAGTGACCCAGAAACTTAAGTTAATGAATAAACTTTGCGAAAACACACTGTAGAGTCAAGATAAGGCCACCAAACAGAACAGACGGACAGTTCACACTGCAGACTGTGTCCAAACGGCCTTACTGACAAATCCCTGTTTGCACTCCATGCTGAAACGCTAGTCAAATAAGTGAGCAAGTGTTATGCAAACCAAATGTGTGAAGAGGGATAAACCTTAAAACAAAACCCTCTGGTTGTTATGTTTTCATCGCTCGCTACAAGCAGGTTATTTCTGCTAAACCTTGGGGTTATTTTGGAAGAAATCAACCTGAATAACTCTTATAGAGGCTCCAAAACCAGATCTAAAAGAGCATACAGTTATAAAATTTCACAGCTGTTTTGCCACAATACTCTTGTTAAGAATTCTGTGAAATACTGTTTTTGTTTTTAAGAGTCAATGGAATCTCTCTCGTCCTCATTTTCATAGACATAACACACATACTACAACTCAAATTAACGATGTTCTTCAGTTTGTGTTAGCTGAGGCTATATTAAATATGCACTATTAGTCAAATTGTATTTTAAGGATTAGTTCTGCTGATAACAAGTGAGATACTTAGAATTTTGTAAGCAGTCAATTATATTTAGAGCAATAATGGCAACACGCTAAATAATGACAACATTTAAAAAATAGGTTGAGTTATACTGTTAAAAAAAGTAAAATACTGTCAGGCTTTGTGTTAAGATTTCAGAAGAGATTTCAGCTCTGGATAAAACACTGAATTGATGAAGAATTACCTGATGTTAAGAAGGCTTCAATGGTTTAACTACTAATTACAAATACCTTATTTACCCTATTAGTTCTGGTTAGGGTTACAAGGTTCTTCTGGTGCATATTTTCATGAAGAGCATTTTTTTGCTGGACCATACATTAGCTGGCACAGCAGCCTCTCTGTGAAAAGCTAACAATAGTTATGTTCCTTCAAGGACAATGCGTTCTCCCCAGTCTAACAACTTTCCTGACACTATGATTAGTGACTGTGATGAGTGACTGGCAACCGCAGTAAGCTTTCTGCCACACCTTTCACTCCTGTAACCATAAACAGAAATAGGCAGCCATATTGAAAAAAAAAACAAACAATATAACATTAACATTATTCTTAAATGTTTTTTTCCAGAGCTGTGTATTGCAGAATAATGCAGCTAAAACATTAACTGAACAAATACATTGAACACATTATTCTTCTCGATAACTATGATAGCAAACCATGCTATTCCACTATTAGTGCGCAAACATTGAAGCAAACAGGAATTCACATTCATTGGGTTGATATGTCAGCCTTAACACATTAAGAGCACATTAGAACACAAATCACATGAACAGAAACAGAAGCAGATGAGTTATTATGCAGTTTGCCACCAGCCACTGACAGACCGAGGGTTTAGAAGCATTTTTCGTTCAATAAAATCATTTAATCATTGTGCAAAAAAGCAAAAAGTTCAGTGTTATGACAAACTACAGTTCTAATCACATCAGAGCTATCTATCTATCTATCTATCTATCTATCTATCTATCTATCTATCTATCTATCTATCTATCTATCTATCTATCTATCTATCTATCTATCTATCTATCTATCTATCTATCTATCTGTCTGTATGTCCATCCGTCCGTCCATTCTATCAATCTATCCATCTATCAATTCTATCAATTCTATCTATCTATCTATCTATCTATCTATCTATCTATCTATCTATCTATCTATCTATCTATCTATCTATCTATCTATCTATCTATATATCTATCTATCTATCTATCTATCTATCTATCTATCTATCTATCACACTAACAGTGCAGCATGCAAAGCCATGCAGACAATGCTTGTGATTCTAAGCAAACGTCACGATTGTAATCATGCTACAAGCAGCCAAATTGATTGAGAAGAGCTCTATTTACAGCTGCGGAGTCACCAAAATTACCACGACTGACAACACAGAACAAGCTCAAGACAACATTCATTTTATAGCATCTCAACTATTGTTTTCATCCAAACAAATTTAAATCAATACCAGTGAGAGTGTAAATAGTATGGTTGCTATGAACGGGTTGGAGACACAATTAAATATTCTACCTTGTCACTATGACCAACACAACATAACCCCTATGTCTCTAGCTTTTCTCGTCTTGACTCGCTAGAGCCAGGAGCCAAATACTTTTGCGCCTTGCTCAGTATGATTATGCTCATACTTATAAATTCCGTATAATTCCGTATATGTCAATCCTAGGATTTCGTCAATGTTTCACTTAAAAAACCCAACAACAGAAATCAAATAATAAAAAATAATAAAAAATAAAATTAAATAAAAATATATTTTGTATAACCCACAGCTGATTCTACCACTAAAATATAAACTTAAAAAATTCTGCACTCCACCTTTAGTTATGGCACATCATTTGTACATATTACCCTTAAATTAATTATTTATAGCAAAGTTACAGATGTTGCGGTAAAAAGAGTAAAAATACTAATATTACTACAAACAAACTTTAAAAAGTGAAGTGATCTAACTACAAGAATCTGTTTTAGTAAGTAATACCAAAGTTATAACTGCATGTTATGTTCTGGATGGAAACAGAGAAGCTAGTGTAAAGTTCAGCAGAAACACAAAGCAGCATGCAACACAAACCAACTCCTACGACAGACGTGTGCGTGCAGATCTATGCTCTACCACAGTAAGAAGCCCAACAAGAAACTTTCGGGAAAGTCATGCGACACACAACAGAGCACCAAAACACAGACCACTGGACTCAAAGAACGCATGTGTGAAGAGGCAAACTGCATCTTAATCGCATCTGCTTCGAAAAAAACAGCTTTCCAAAACCATGAGAGTACACGACACAAATAGAAGCAGAGTCATATCTTGGCGCAAATATTAACATTTAGAACAACATATATTTTAGGGGAACTCAGCAAAGATGGAAAATAGGGATAGGAGATCAATTCTGATGAACGGACAGCTTACTGTTCTTCACTGTTATGTATGGGTCTGAGTGTTTACATACAGGTACAAACATCAATTCTACACAGAGCTTAAGAGGCTGATAATTCAGCTCAAATATAAAGTGTCATTATTAACTCTCCTTCAATTCGTTTCAAACTCAAGACACAGATTGTTGAATGTTGAAAAAAAAATTAAGCTCAAAACTTAAAAAGAAAAAAAGAATCCCTTTAAAAGTGTGAAACAAATGAGGAGAGCAAATGCAGACAGAGGGTTGATTTTTTCAGTAAACCTCGAACTCATGAAAAAATAAATACAATTAAAGGAGACTAAAACAAGGCCAAAGGAATCCCACCCGCTTCCCCAAACATGAGCCATCTGGAGTATCAACTACTGCTTCTCACTTCTTGTTTTTGAGCTGGTTGGCGAGCCAGTCGAGGCCCTCGTAGAGACCGTCTCCGCTGGTGGCGCAGGTGGCCTGGATGTACCAGTTACGGTGACGCAGCGAGTGCAAGCCCAGCTTGTCTGTGATCTCCGCTGCGTTCATGGCATTGGGCAGATCCTGGGAGGAAAGAAGATTGTGAGCCACAGATGAAATATTAAATTATTTTTATGTGTGTGATATATTCAATTGTATTTATTAATTTTTTAAAAAGCATAGGCATTTGACCCACATGTCGCCCTCTACTGGTCAGGTCATCTTGTACAAAAGAAGGTCTCTATCTAAGTCTGGCCTTGACTGTTTGAGCGTCTCTGAGAAATGTAAGTTTCTTTAAACCGTTAACCTAAGTTTCTTTTTACTGATGTCTCATAAGGCATTGAACCACTTGAGCTAATATTTAATATTGTTTATATTTAATATTACTGGATGATTATAAATATATATATATATATATATATATATATATATATATATATATATATATATATATATATATATATATATATATATATATATATATATCCATTATCTTGTCAGCATTTCCGTTTCGGGGTCGCCACAACAGAATGAACCACCAACTATTCTGGCATATGTTTTACGCAGCGGATGCCCTCCCAGCTGAAACCCATTGCTGGGAAACATTCACACTCATTCACATTCATACTCTATGGACAATTGTTTTTTCTCAATTTACTTATATCACATGTCTTTGTACTTGTGTGGGAAACCGGAGCACCTGGGGTAAACCCACGCGATTACGGGAAGTACATCCAAACTCCACAAAGAAATGCCAACAAAGAAGCCAAGGCTCGAACCAGCGACCTTCTTGCTACCCACTATATACATATATATATAGCACACTTTTGCTTTGCAAATTGGAAGGGAGAGGGGGCAGGGCTGCGAAAGCACATGCCAATCTATGCTTTGTAACTCCTGAGTATCCTGAAATAAAAATCGCTGAACCTGTTTGTTTGCAAAGACGAGCAGAACAGCATCACGGAGCTCGTCCTCAGCGAGCATCCGCATTAGTTCTTCACGGGCCTCGTTCACTCGTTCCCGATCATTGCTGTCCACGACGAAGATCAGACCTGAATGAGAGTACAGAAACACAACAAACATAACTCTTGGTTATCAGACAAAACACATCCAGAGGATTTTATTGCACAATAATTTTTAAATAATCTCAAAACCTGTCTTTACAGGTACTGTATCATGTAAGCTCGACCTGTCAGACATTTTTGCATGTTTTAGTATTGTTCCCTCATTAAAAATATGCATAAGGTAATTTTGAGATTGATTCATTCATTTTTATGTAAACCTTTTTTCTTTAACTTGGAGATCATAACATCTCGGTGGCCATAGCCACGCTCATTGGCCATAGCACTGCCCACTAACCAACCGGATGAAGGGCTTATGCATCTCAATAAAAATGTACAGGCAGTGTAGTAGATCCACATCAGATAAACGATTACTTATAAAATGTTTTATGTTTTTTCTTCCGTTTACCAAAAGATTTTTTTTTATCGAAAATGGGTAGGTTTTCTGTGTGCCAACAAGTAAAACCCAGCAGGGTTTTAGCCGGGGCATACCAGTGGTAGAAACAGGATGTGTGTGTCTGGTTTTGTGGAAAACCAGGTGATTCAAAAACACTGTTTTAGGTTATTAAGGGTGCATTGATAGTCTAGAGGGCTCAATTATTTATCAGAAATTATTGAAAATGGGCATGATATGGCACCTTTAAAGATAACAATATACTTTATTTTAGTCAATACAATAAAGAATACAATCTAGATGGACTTCCTTTTAAGTAACAAGGCTCTGCTTTACACAACCATTTAAGCAGTTGATTTGAAAAAAGGTTATTTAACTCACCTTGCGTGTTTTGAAAGTAGTGTCTCCAGAGAGGTCGGATTTTATCTTGACCACCCACGTCCCACACAGTGAAGCTGATGTTCTTGTACTCCACAGTCTCCACATTAAAGCCTGAGACGCAAATATGTGGAAGTCCAGTTAGTTTTATCATAGACTGACATTTTGCTACTGTACTTTCAACTGATTGCAAAGTCGAGTCAGTTCCAAAGCTAGATATGAGCCCTTCCCAGCAGCACTTTGGGAAAAAAGAGAGCGAGCTAGATTATTGTGTGAAAAGCTGGAAGCAATCAGTTTTAAAGGCTAGTAACAGTAGTATCAGGTCTTTAGCTGTCTTGTCCACTTGTTTAGCCTGTTTCTCTTCTCCCTCTGTCCCTAGCTCATTAGCTGTTTTAGTCTCATCTGCATCTCATCCTGCTGATTACTCTGTTACTTAAAACTCTCTTGGTTTATTTTTCCTCATCTGTAGCTGGTTGTATGGCTGGACTTTCTACCCTTTCAAGATCACGATCCCTCTGGCGAGGTTTTTGTTTTTGCCTTTTGTTGTCTTTTTTTTGCCAACCCTGTTCTATTGAAAAGTTTTGTTTCTGGAGTAAATAAAAATACTTTTTCTAGGAAATACTGAATCTGTGTTATGTTATCATATTTTATTGTTCTGGAAAGGGTTATAGCAGCAGCATTCTGAACTAACTGTAGTTTATGTTGGATGGACAGCCAGCTAATAAATTATTTATAATGCAATTTGAAAGGTATACGAGAATGGATTTACTTTTCTTCATCTCTGACAGAAAACATGTCCTATAGCATTTAAATCTTTGAGGGTTTAGTAACATAAAAGGTTAGGCTATTCTCTATTAAATCACCAAGGCATTTACCTACAGAAGGGAACTGACAGAACATCATTGAGCTCTATGTTTAAGTTTCATTCATTCATCTTCATGTCGGCTTTATTCCCTTTCGGGGTCACCACAGCGGAATGAACCGCCAACTCACTGGCGTATGTTTTACGCAGCGGATGCCCTTCCCTGCCGCAACCCATCGCTGGGAAACATTCACACACACATTCACACTTTAACACTATGGGCAATTGTTCTTATTCAATTCACTTATTCCGCATGTCTTTGGACTTGTGGGGAAACCGGAGCACCCGGAGAAAACCCACGCGATCACGGGGAGAACATGCAAACTCCACACAGAAATGCCACCTGCCCCAGCCGAGCCTAGAACCAGCGACCTTCTTGCTGTGAGACGACCGTGCTACCCACTGCGCCACCGTGACGCCTATGTTTAAGTTTAATAATATTAAAAGTTATATTTGTTCCACAGCTAATGTTGGCCTATAAGAGAACCTTGTGGTACTCCATTTTCTACAGCTGTTACATCTGATAAATCCCTGTTTATGCTACCAACCAACTCCATTCAAAAAGGTACGAGGTGAATGATCTTAACGCTTGACCCTGAATAGCTGATCAGTGTTCTACTCACACTAAACAGAGTTTTGTGAACTATTGTTTCAGATGCAGCGCTAAATTGAAGCATAACTTTAACAGAGAGATGTTGCATTGATTAGATGCGAGGATGTCCTAGTACACTTCTGTGTGATCGCACAATTATGCAAACATGTAATTCAAATATACTGTATTGGTGCTGTTAATGACTGTCAAATACTTGCTTGATTTTTAATCTTTAATTTAAAAAGCAACAACTGTGATATTAAGATGCTAAAATACCACGACTAAAAATACACTCAATACTGAATCAAAGTTTTAAGGAATGTTTATACTGCCATTTATTTAACTTTAAATCGTGAAATTCTGACTAAATTATTGCAAGCAATATAATTTTTGGAAATAAAGTGTGTGCTGCAAAGGTTTTACTGTTTTCAATTTATTTTTGTCAAAGAAAAACATACTTCATTCACTGGACAATCTACTCTGCGCACAGTAATAAATTGAGAGCATAAATTACAGCTTACAGACACGTAAGTCACTGATTTAACGTCACATATCACTGCTGAAAAGCTAAACAACAGAAGAAACTGAAGAGAGGGATTTTACCAATGGTGGGGATGGTGGTGACGATCTCTCCCAGCTTCAGCTTGTACAGGATGGTGGTTTTACCCGCAGCATCTAATCCAACCATCAGGATCCTCATCTCTTTTTTCCCTATAAGGCTCTTCAGTAGATTGCCAAAAATATTCCCCATGATTCACGTGTTTGTTACCTTTTGCCAGTCAGGATTTAGAAAGCTGAGTCTTTTGTGTGGACCAGACCTCAGAAGTAAGAAATTACTCGAAACCGGTTAAGATAGAGGATGAGGACCCTGGGGAAGAGGAAAGAGAGGAAATTATGTGTTGGTTAAGTACATATGTGTAATAAAACTCAAATTAAAAAGGTGGTTAAATGACTCAATCAACAAAAGAGTGACTGTAAATGGTCAGGGAATGGTCATCACAAACCAAATCAAGATTCAAAATGGAATTGAATTAATTGGATATACTAAAATATTTTCACAATGCATACTAAAAATACGTACAAACCATATAAAATTTTTAAATATTCTACGTGGATGACAATATCAGGGAACATGGTGCATGTTGAAGGTCTTGATTTGTAACCACTTTAGTCGTTGCAAACATTCCAATGTTAACAAGTTCAAGTTCAAAGCTAATACTTTTCCTCCTTGTTTTTTTGTAAAATACTCATAATAATTTCAGATACTGCTGAAAACTCCTTCTGAAAAGTTTTGCTTTTCAAATCGTAATTTGAGTATTGAATGCTTATCCAATCTAAATGCATTTAAAAATCCAAACCAGCTTAATCTCGTAATATCACTATCTGAAACAATAACAGTTTTAAATGAAAAATAAAGGATGTGCATTATATCTGAACATATTAATCTAGTCCCTATCAGTATTGAATCATTTTTTATGTGTACGCTCCATGTATAAAAGAGACCAAGCGTAAATCTCTGTACATACTCAGCTGAAGATGTAGGACTACAGTCCTTTTAGTTCTTGAGGCGATGTAGCAATCTGTTCATGGGACAAACCCCCATAGCCACCCCTCTTCAATCACAGATGGACTTTTATGCCATTGAACACAGCCTCTTTGAAAACATTGGACTCTGCAATTTATAGTAGCTTTTTAGATGCATAGTAAGCATTTACATGTGATGAATGTCATCATTTGTTAGTTTCTCGATTAGTCTCCTCAAGGTCTTGCTGTCAGTGTTAAAGAAAGACAGTGTTTTAGCCTGTTTAGAAAACTCAGACTCAGTTCCCTCCATAAAAAAAACATAGAACTGGTTGTTAAGCTATATTTTGTAAATAAAAAAAATCACAACATGATATATATCAGGTGTTTGTTATTGTTTAAATAAAAACTAAATAAAAGCTTTTAAAGTTGAGGAATCACTGACAAAACAAACTGCATATCATCATGGTGAGAATCTCGGACTTTCTTTGTGTAAAACTGAAAATTCTCTTGATCTACAAATAAAAGCCTCTGCAAACAACAATACACCATGAAAATCATTCTCAGATTTATCAATCTTTCATGTCTAAATTTTTAAATGATTACAAAACATATCCAGAGTCCAAAATGTAATACAGGTAATGTTAAAATGGTTATATATAAGAAATAAAGGGTGTCTAAACACCTATTACACACAAATATTAAACACCTCATCAATTTAATCGATGCATATATGTGTTTAATCTAGCGTTTTGGCTCCTAGTATCCAAGCTCCAATAACAAATTTCAATGTGCTTATCCAACCTATCCTCATCCTTTATCCCTCATCCTGTAGCTGATGCTGATGTTTGTTTGTGTTCCACTGTTCATCTAGTTGTTTTGTTTTTCAGGTGCTCAGGGGAGGTTCTCTGCATGTGTGTGTAGATATTAACTGGGAATCTCTGTTTTTGGCTCCTTTATTTCAGTATAAAATTTAAACAGGACTTTTACAATAAGTTAGAGGTTACTGGTCAGATTAAATCAACACTCCTCATTAATAAACTTCACAATTATTGAGGTAGCAGTTTTTCTATTCCTACCCAATAGAATATTCTAACAGGAATTCCTATTTAACTCTTAATCCACTCAAGGCCTTTGTGAATTTTTATAATTTTAAGAGATATCATAACCATCAAAAAACATCTCTATGATGCTGACATACTGATATTTATTTGGAAAAATGACAATATTATCGTTTACACACAAAGCTGCACCATGGATTTTTTAATTGTTAAATTGACATAACATAGAGCATGTAAAGACAGCTTTGAGTTTCGGTTCACATGGGAATAATCGATAACAGTAATGTAATATCCATATTTTACTGCTGTTTTTGTAGCTGCGGGGGGCACGCTGCGCTGTCCATGGTGCTGATAAAGACCCGAATAAACACAACCAGCAAATCAAACCGAATAGAATTTACCGGATGTCTGTAAGGTAGCTGTGATTTAACGTTACAGGCTTTCGTGTTTCTGAACCAAACGAAGGCTTTCTGAAAGCAGTGAAAGAGCAACATCAGGCTGCTACTGACGGCAGCAAACAAAGGCAGATGCTAATGTTTCAACCGACAGGCTATACAATTGTAACCATATAAATGTCTCTAATTGTATGATATTTTGTGTTAACGTCACCAGAGAGCTGAATCAGGGCCTATCACTGATTGAAAACGTAAGTTACCACTGACAACGGCTTGTCTACAGAGGCTCAAACCAGATGGAGGAAAAGAATCTTACGTGAGATCACATCATTTTGCGCGAAAGTAACCCCGAGCTCAGTCACAACCCACGCGAACCAAAAGCCGATTTCATACATAAAGAGGAGGCAGAATGCTTTTGTGGGATCTCCCGAGCTTCATTCATTCATTCGCAGAGATGGAGACGCGACGAGCCTCGCAAAAGGCCTGCTGACTCGTTTTTAGACAGCGATAGAACACACCGCTTTATTTTTCTAGAGACAACATATTTATCTCAACCATTCAGAGCCACTGGTAGCGTTTCATTTTATACTGTTGTCAAAAAATATCGTTTTGGCTTACCTTATGAGATGACAGCAGCCGAATTGGACGTGGAAAGGTGGAGAGAAGATCTCACGAGAGTTCAAGCGGACAATACGCGCGCCAGTAGCGATCTCGCGAGATTTTTTCTTCACATACTGTAAGACTGGCTTCTGTCTGGGAAAGAGTTAGGAGGGTGAACGAAATGACACGAAACCAAAACGAGATCCTCTAAATTCTCTACGTTTGTTTGTCCATGACGTATTTAAGAAAGCAGGGTTTAAAATATATAGCTGTACTCCAGGGGATGGAGAAGGTCATCACTTTATTTGATAAAGTAAATACCTCCAGACCACCTATAACCACACACTTGTATTAGAAAGTAACTGAATTGTATTTCCTCTACTGTCCACTTGAGGCTAGTCACAGAAGTGAATAGATTCTCCTAGGCACCCATGTTAACATTTTTATTTTTTACATCAAATATATCAAATGTCTGGTCCATATTTTTTTTTATTCACATCGCTAATTGTAACCATGATGACTCAAATACTGATGATGACTCTCTTGTAAGCTTTTTTTTTATCCAAACACCACCTCATTTGCTTGTTTTGCTGATTGCGGTGGGTGACATCATGCTTCCTATGTCCATGTCATATACAGTAAATGCTCCAGACATATAATTCACTTCACAGTATGGATACGAGAAGCAAAAAATAATTTTGAACTAGTGTGTATAATATGGAGCTTGTGTCTACAAGGCCATCCATAGGTACGAGGTCATACATTAATCTGGCAAAATTAAAAGAGACTCAGAAGGGTAGGCGGAGTCAGTTATCGAACATTTGTCTACAGGCGGGAAATGGCCTTAGTGAAGTCATCTGATTGGCAGAAGGTTTAAATTTGAAAATATATCACCCCCCTCAGAGAGTTCCTGAAGGTCACAACTGGCGGTCTGAATCAACAAACCAAATGGAGCCAGATGTAGATGTAGAAAACCATGCAGCACTTTTTACTTACTTCTTTCAGATACTTTGAACTCGAGGGTGCTCGGCTCGCTTACTAGTTTTCACAAATTAATAAGTTCGCATGTTTGCGGATTCGAATGGCAAAGCGAAGTCTCACACGCCCTCTAGCGGGAAAGCTCTCCAACAGCGCGAGGGAGAGGGCTTCTGGGATGCTGGAAGATCATGAGGCGGGGACTCCGGTGACCCATAGCTATTGCTCCAGAGCTCGAGAGGGTCTCCTGAACCCCGCTGTTATCTAGTAACACATCAGCTTTAACTGGCTTCTCGCCTCTGTTGAAGCTCAAGTCCGAGGAGCTATTTATTGCGCGCAGCGGAGGCTCGGGAGACGGAAGTGAGGCAGTTTGAGGAGTTTCCCCAGAATTGAGTGGAAGCAGTTGTTCTTTAGACACGATGGAGATCCGAGCTTGGATCGGCTTGATTTTCCTCGTAGCTTTAGCTTGTGTTTCTGCAGAGGACGGAGAAAGCGAAGACGCCGCGGTTGAAGAGTTGGTTGTGGAGACTCTGGTGAGAGGCTCAAGTTAAGCTGGTTCATGAATGAATCTTTTCTACGCTGCTGTTGTGCACATGTGAAACTGTGTTTGGCGATTAGCGTTCTTCTATTTGCAACAGTGTATTTTCTGTTCTACAGTGGCAGTAATTAGTTCTGTGTTTGGACTGTTTAGGTGATGCCGGAGACATGCACGATAACATCTGAGATGGGAGACACGCTAGAAATCCATTACACGGTAATAAACCCCAGCACAGCACTAACAGTTAGTTGTTCTCGCGGCTTTGAAATCTCGTGCTTGTGATCTGAAACGTGGCTGGTGGACTCTGGTTTGGTTTGCTCTCGATAATCGCTGAGTGATGTGGCAGTCAAGCTGACATCTGGACTCGCCTCTCTGACAGAAACACAGCTGTGACTCAGAGCAAATCTCATCACGAGCCACACGTTTCTGTCACATTTCAGAGTTTCAGATAGTTGTTCCTGGGTGCAAACACTTTTTTTTCGCGATATACGCGGACTATCAAAAGCGTTTTAGTGTTGAGGAACCTAATGACGAGGAGGCGGAGCAACACGTCAGCAGTTGAGTCACCGATGGGGAACATGGGAAAGGAAGTTTTTGTGGCGGAAGATTAATTACCCAAGGTTCCATCATGTTTCTTTGATTAAATACACAATTTCAAATAGGTGATATTCTTTTTGAATCATCCTGTATAAAAATAAACAATCATTTAATTTGCTGACTATGTGCTACAGTAAAATTGTTTAAAGTTATTTTCTCGTTTGGTATAGTTTTACTTTCTTTGAAAGATCAACTAATCATCCAGAAATTGAAGTAAATGTCGTTGTGTAAAACCTAATTCCATTAAGTGACTAGATTAAACTAAATATAAAACATTTCACATTTTATTTCCTGTTCAATAAATAGATCACCTTACTAAAATACAAAATTTGAAGAAAAAAAAAAATTGTAAAATCAGAAATGTAATCGTATAAGTTCACAGCTTAATAATTTTTGGGGAGTGTGTCCCCAAAATAATTTACTTTCATTCGTTTAGCTAGCCCAACACCAAACTTTGCCCAAATGTATTTGCTGATTGACAGAAGGCCGGTGGTGTTCCTGCCTTTCAGCTTAAAGTTCACAAGATCGAGGACAGCAAGGGTCCTTCCTGAGAGATGTTTCGGTTTTCTTCCAACGCTCCAAAATAAAACTAAACAAAACATTTTTACATCAAAGTGTACAAAAGTGAACAGTGAGTTTGATTCAGTAATGGACTGGTGACCTTATGAATGTGAGCTAACCCAACTGAACTCTGTTGACAAACCAGAAAAAATAGCTTTAAAAAATTAATGAATGGATGGATGGATAGATGAGATTAATCTAAATCCTGACTTAGATTGTTAAACTTAGAGACTGTTTTGTGCAGGGACGGTTAATGGACGGCAAGGTGATCGACACGTCTCTTTCTCGTGAGCCTCTGGTGGTGGAGCTGGGGAAGAGGTCGGTCATAACAGGTAGGAGACTTCATGTTACATCATGTAACATCTGGACAAAAGAAACTTAACTAGAATCAATATTAAAGAGCTACTGTTTTCCTTTCTCTTGGAAGGCTTGGAGCAGGCTCTTGTCGGAGTGTGTGAGGGGTAAGTGAACGTCAGGACCTGTTTTTGGGAGAGAAGGCAACTGCTGAATAAATTAATCAAAGAAATTTGGACCAAAATTAAAATTGGTTAATTCTTTTTTTCAGACAAAAAATCAAGGCCACAATCCCGGCTCATTTAGCGTACGGAAAGAGAGGATACCCTCCAACCATACCAGGTGACGTAAAACATGCTTAAATCACTATAATGTTGATGTAATAGAGCACTCTGTCACAGAGTGCTCATCCTGTTATTTGTTCCACAGAAGCGTAATTTTATTGTTTGTCTAAAGATTTCTTGAAATTCAGATTTCTGCTTCCAAGCTAATGTGTATTTTAGTTTTTCAAAACTCCTGAAAACAACCCTTCAAGTGATTATAAAAGGTCACGACTAATTTTGGAAGGAACAGCTTTTTAAAACAGATTAGAAGCAGCAGAAACATATTCTTTTTGCTAGAAATGCGGCCTTCGGTGGGTGGTGATTCTGGGACATGGATTTCTGGGACATTATCTTCAACAACAACAACCTACCCCAACTTTCACCTAATTTATCCTTCCGCTTACTCCCAGTCAGTCCACCTCCATCTAAAACCAAAGTCAATGTCAAATCCATGTCCCAGAATCACCACCCACCGAAGGCCGCATTAATGCTTAGGCTTACCAGAGCTCAAGCCCCAGGGCCTACTGTTTAAGGAGGCACATGACAACCACAGATAAAAAGAATATACCACTAAATAAAAAATAATAGAGACCCATGCTGTCTAACGATGTGTCTTCTCACTCTCGCATGTCTTCATTCACTCTCTACCTTCTTTCTCTCTCACGAATCAAGACTTATAAGACTGTTTAAAGTGCACCTCTTTCCTGTGTAAGGGAACATTTTGTAATGAGTAACAGACAACATTGTCTAATTATATCCTGCGTGATACTAAACCTAAAAATCTATCTTTAATCTAATCAACGTTATTGAAGAATAAGGTCAGAAGAAAGACATTTGACAAAAAAACTATGGGTCAGGGTGTAATTAGTTGTTTTGTTATACTTGTCTGTTGCTCTAATTCCTCCCATAAACATAAAAGCTTTCTGAGTGTTTATGTGTGAGTGTTCAGACCTTGCCTCGGGGGTCCATGGGAACCTTCACGTGCCCGCTGGTGTTTGTACTCTGTAGCTAGATACTACTGCATGAAATAAAATACTCATATGAAATAATAAATATATATATACGACTTAGTTTTTAACCAGAGTTAAAACTCTTTCTGTATTAACTGATCAAAATTCTCCAGTTCTGACCTCTGCTGTAGTACGTGATCCAGATTCCAAGTTAGAGTCGAATCTTTGTATGTGATGTCATCAAGAGGGATGCTAGTGTATTACATTAACTTCTCTCTAAATTCACATATATTCATTACATAATACAAAATAAACTCTAAAATGCTAATACAATTGTTAATTTTATTTTCCCAAATTACATCTCTGTAAAATTTTGGAGTGTAGTCTAATTGAGGATATCGTATTTTTAATTTTGTTGATGAAAAAAAAAGTGTTTTGTAAATATACTAAGTTAAACAAGTTCTTGTTTCAATGCAGTTGAACAAAACCTAATGCTATTACATTTCATAATTATTGTACAGTTTAAAACAAGAAGACAATGCATTAAAACTATAAAACCAATGAGTTCAGTAACTTTAATTTAAGTTATCTTTTTTGTCAGTGTGGTGGAAACAGTGTTGGTGATGATAAGCTCCTTATCTCTGGCTCCGGTGATATTCTGAAATGTGTGATGAGCTCTTCTCTGCTCTCAGGAGACAGCTGGCTGGAGTTTGAGGTGGAGGTTATCTCTCTGGCTCAGCAGACACCGTGGCAGAAGCTGGTAAACCACGTCTTTCCTCTCCTCTGCCTGGCACTGCTGCCCACGTTACTGGCACTAGTAGGACTCTACCTGTACAACAAAGCCCACACACAAGCTCACAGCAAGAAGAAGAGCAAAGACAAGAAGAGCAAGAAGAAATGAGAGCCTGGAGAGAGTAGCACAATAAACTATTTAAGTAAAAAAGAGCTTTTGTTCATTTTGTTGGTGCTTTGTATTCATAGCAACATGAAAAATATCCCACGTGTAAAGCTTCAGAGCCGGAACTATAATATGGTGCTTTGGGGTATACAGAATAGATAGCCCTGATATTATTTAAAACAAAAGTTTCTGCTTTAAATAGATGGGTTTGCTTGCTCTGCTATTAAAATGTGAAAATTACAATAATTATTTAGTATTATATAATATTTATTATTATTTGACGTTCAGTCAAGTTTTAAAAGAAGTTACCCTGCATCACTATCATGTTCAATTAAACAACATGGATCAACAGATACAGTGCATCTTCATATTTTTAAGTAAAAAAAAAGTTTTAGGGAGAACAGGAATCACTACAGTATGAATGAGGTTCATTCAGTGACATAACAATTGATAATAGTCAAATGTTGTAACAAAAAAAAATTTATTTTCGAAGGTTATAGATAAAATATATAAAAAATCGTGTTATTTACTTTTATCAGTAAAGTTGTATTGGTTCTAGATAAGGGATTGTTTTAATTATTTGTCATGTTTTGGGGTTTCATCGATTCTTTACATATTTAAAAAGGTAGAAATAACATCTAAACTACTGCGAAACAGAAATGTAATAGTTTTATCAAATTAAAAGATCTAATAATGTTTAAACATGTTTTTGTTTGCTTTTGACTTGAAGATTTTCATACCAGTCTTTATTTGTCCCTGACCCATAACTACACTTAATCTCCGGTTTATATTTCATTACAACTGATTTGATAGGTGTCCGTGTATATTCTTTTTGAAATTGCATTAAAATATTACATGTTACATTTTATAAATGTAATGTTTCCTTTAGATGTTCTTGATCTGTGTAAAGAAAGTTCTAGATAGCTAGGCAAGCACTTGAAAAGATAGAATTCTTACTCAATATCTTTAAACTCTGGAACCACAAATTGTGTTTTAAACTTCAATCCAGCAAGACATTTATTTTTGTAAAATCTTAGTTGTAATTGTAATCATTAAAGCATTGATCTTTATTTAAAAATTTCAATTTGTTCCAATTTCATTACATGAAAAAAAGTAACATTACATAAATAACTTCTATTCTATTATCTACTGTTCATAATATAAACATTTTCAAAATGAAAAGTCCTAAAGTAAGTAACTCTAATTTTGCATGATTTTTTTGTAATTTAGCACCATCATGAGGCCATTTTATGAAACGTTAGACATTATCCTGAAAAGATGGTTGAAATTACTTCAAAAATCTATGCATTTTAAATACATCATCAAAGAAAAGCGATTGCAGATTGAAAAATGCTCATTTTAATGACTCCCCAAAACAACACAAGCTATTCCCTGAAATACATCGCCTGTTTCTGGGCAACGTTAGCTGCTTCCTGAACCACATGTCTCTTCTGCTGACGTCTGTCAGGCACTGACTCCTGCAGAGCTGGTGATGAAACCACCAGAACCCTCTGCTGCTGGAAGCTCTCCTCAGAAAGAGACATTTCATCCAGATACTGCTTCAGAAGGAGTCTCAGATGCTCGTTCTCCTGCAGCAGGAGGAGCTTCTCACGCTTCAGACACAGGCAGTCCAGCTTAACCTTGTTAAACCTCTGCCAGAGCTTCCCAAGAGGCGTGTAGTCATGCATGAGCTGTAAACAGAGCACCACATTAAAAATACAAAAACAATTGGTGTGTTCAACTCACAAATAAGTGTTATAATAGAGAAAACTTTCACAAAAATATATATATATAGTTTAGTCATACTTAAGGTATCACACTTGACAGATTAGTTCTTTAACCCAGGATGGTTTGGGGCGGTGGGTTTTTTCAAGAGGAAAAAAAAAAACTAAGAAGTAGTTAGGCTGAGCAAATGTGATTCAAATGTATCGCATAGACCAGGGATCCCCTAATCCTTGCTAAGGGTTCCTTCACATTTATGTTGTAACCCTGCTCTAGCATGCATACTACTCTAGTGCAGACAAGCCAAGAGGACCTTAATTAGTAGGAGGCATGGTGTTAACTTCACAACATTTGACGACACCTAGCTCTACAAACCAGAAAAACCCAACAACATTTCAAAGCTAAATACAATCTCAGAATGTGTTGCTGATATTAATTACTGTATGAACGAAAATGTCATTATGCTAAACCCTGATAAAACAGAAAGCAACTGCAGAATTTCTTAGTATTAAATGTGGAGTTAGGGGGACAACCTGTTAATTTTCTGTTAATCTTGGTGTTATTATAGGCAGTGAACTGACGTTTAAGAATCATATTTCCTACATTACTAAGATCGCCTACTTTCACTTTAGGAACATTGCTGAAGTAGGGAACATGCTGTCTATTGTAGATGCAAAAAAAATAATTCATGCTTTCATGACCTCCAGAATGGATTATTGTAACACTTTGTTAGCCGGCAGCTCAGCTGCCACGGTACATAAATTACAGTTAGTCCAGAACACAGCAGCTAGAGTTCTCACAAGAACATTACACTCTGTGGTCTCTTCTTTGGTTTCCTGTACAATCTCGCATTGACTACAAGATACTGCTCCTTGCCCTGAAAGGCTTACAGTAGCTGAATGGTGAAGCTGCTTTGAAGCAACTGCTAAAAGTCCTATATAAAAACATTTTGATTAATTGATTGATTGACTGTGTGATTGATTGAGGTGTGTTTCATGATGGTTAAATCTCCAGTCCTCCATTGACAGATTTTGGTGATCCCTTCTCTTTGTGGAATTTAACTTTAGATGAATTCCAAATAAAAAATTGTATGCCATAATGACTAGATCAAACTAATGTTCTTAAATTTTTGTGTGATATTTCATTGCCTTGTCAGCACGTCGATGGTGTGTATTGTTTAAGAAACACAATAGCCAGAGTAGAAATAAAGTAAAAGACTTGCAAGTTTACAATGTTCTGATTTCTCTTCTCAAGTGATTGCGTGTGATTTCATGTTCGTTACCTGAGTGAGTTTCTCTGCCGGAGGCTCCATGGCATTAGCCATGTCCTGTTTCAGCTCTTCTTCACTCAGTGAGATCTTGTAGAAGGGTAGCACCTTCTCATGCTCTGTTTCCAGCTTACAGCACATCTCAGCTGCACCGAGCAGCCGCTCACCCTGTGCAAAGGAGAGGATCATGACTGGGAAAAAATCTATACTGTCTTTAATACTATATTGCTGCATTATCTTAATTCAGGTTATAGGGGTCTGCTGGAGCCAAGGTGCCATTGAGCAAAACCCTGGAAGGCTTGCATTCCAGTGTGAAATTTTAGAGACCAATAAGAGAGGTTCATGGATTCTGTAATTTAATCAGATTAAACCAATGCAAGTTAAAGTAGTAGTGTGGAAAAGGATGGTAGAGTATCTAAAAGCAGGCAGCTGTGGTCCACAGGAATTATTCCAGGCAGTTTCTGTTGATGAGTGACTTTGTTATGTTACTAATAGAGAAATTAAGACTGTTAATGATGTCGAAAGTAGAATACACTTTTGTTTCATTAACACAATGAGCCAAGATGAAGTGGTTTGAACCCCCGCCCCCCCCAAAAAAAACCCAGGAACCACATGAGAACTACATTCAGGAAGAAGGAAGTGTGTAGGGCATTAGAGCCTATTTCAGCTTTTTGTCTGTTGTGAGGTTTTGTTGAAATGGTTACAACAATAAGATGAAGGACCTTACTTCTTACAACTGATGTTGTAAAACTAAGCACAGAACACTATTTGAACATGTGTTAAACACACATTTGCTACGACGACTTGCAGTTTTTTTGTGGCCTCATTGCTCTGGATGGTGAGTTGGCTGATCTGCTCCTTCCCGAGGGCCTGGGCCTCAGCCAGCTGAACTCTGAAGTGTTGAACCTCTTGTTCCAGCTGGTCCTGTTCTGAACGAAGCTGGTCTGTTGTCTTCTCGCTCTGACTGGAGCTCAGCTGAGAGCGTAGTACAGAGATCGACTCCTGTAAACACACCCCACACATCATTATAGCTATAAGTGTTTTAGAACTTCTATATCTAGCTTATCCCTTGACCTGCAGCTTCTGGATGTTTTTTCTATGTGTGTCGATTTCTTTGGTGCTCGACATGTCCTTGTTCTGCAGCTCATCGGTGATAATGATTTTGTCTCGCGTGGACTCATTGTAGAGGTGTAAAACCTGCTGCATGTCCTTCCAGAGTTCTTCCACAACAGCGTCCATCTGCTCAGTCACCATTTGCTTATCCACACTGTTCTACACATGCAAAACAGACTGTATAAAACCGGCTCAAAACAAAGCATGATTAAGAACTATGTATAAATAAATGTATGCATTGTTTCCACTATTACTGAATTATATACTGAGTTATATACTACTTATTACTACAATTTAAAAGTAAATCCTTACACTACAATATTACTCTCTCAGAAATGTAAAATGTTACTGCATAAATTATATATATATATTTATTTTGAATTTTTACAAATCTTGCAATTAACAATCACTTTCTTCACATCCTTACATCAGACAAACTAAATTAAGGCCATGATCAGGCGCAAATGGGATTCTCTATTTATGTTTAGTGAACAGTATTTTTGAATATTGCTTACAATATGTAATCAATAATAACATTTTAGTTTTTATGTTGATAGGCAATTTTAAGTTTTGAGTAAAAGGGTTGTGCATCCTAATGATGCAACGTAAAGATACAGTGAGAGAACTTTTATTTTTATCGATTTCATGTCAAATTAATAAGTGCTCTTAAATACTAGTATTTTGTATTTTTTTTGGATACATTGTTGTGTAGGAAAGAGCATTAAGATGACCGACGGCAATGTGAGTGAATGACACACACTAAAATCCACTCTAAATAATATGCAGAAGGTTTAAATTAGAATTGGAAAGAATCTTGTGTTGATGAAACAACATTGCTAGCTCAAATAAATCAGTAAAATGTATTTTATAGTAAATATAAGCTTAAAAAATTCCAACCTACTAATTGAGAGTGTGCTGAGTTTGTAGTAATCCAAAAACCCACTCCTTAAGTCTTCAGATATAATAGTTGATCAAAGGTAATGAGGATGGATCCAGTACCTGTTTTTTTATTTGCTCTCGAGTGGAGTTGTAATCCAGTTGGGCCTTACTGTCCAGATCACTGTAATGCTGTTCCATGGAAAACAGCACGTTTTCTAAATGCAGACTCTCCTGTTGGTGGTTGGAGAGGATCTGTTCTCTGAAAAAGGAAATACATTTTATAATATACTATATATATACACAGGAATATATATACTATCAGACTAAAATTTCCAGAACTTTGTCATGTTCTCTGAATGTACACTGGGTTATCCTTCTGTGACAATGAAGATGAACTTCAAAATACACAAATTTTCGCTCCATGAACTCTCACCAAATATCCCAATGGATACTCCTGAAGGTTATGTAGAGCTATGTAACTAACCAGTTTCCTTCTTTACAGGCAAGTTGAGCTATATTGACGGAGCAGGCCATATGTCAAATTACCATGTTAAGTATTCGTTTTTTTCCCAAATGACAGAAATGGTTAACTCTGAATGAGGGAAAATATCTACGTCAGTTTAACACATAAAATCATTAGAAGTTATGTGTTAGATTTATATAGAAATAAAAATGAGAATTTACAGCAAGCACAGGATTTGTACCTCTCAGTGTTAAACTCTGTGCTCAGTTCCTGTAGGTTACTTTTGAAGTTCAGCTCTAGATGTGTCAATCGACTCTTGTGAACATCTAAGAGACTGTCGATGTTCTGCAGATGAGAACTGCGAGCTAACTCAGACTGCTGCTCTCGCTCAAACAGATCCACCACCAAACTCTGAGAACACACACGCACACACACCCACGTCATACTCCCCATGCTGGTACTTAGGGTATTGTAAGTTTAAGGATGCAAGGTTTACCTGGATAATGTTGTCTTTGTAGTCAAGAACTCGCTCGAAGCCCTGTGAGAACACAGACATATCGTTTCGAAGCTCATCCTTCTTTGTCTGAGTTAAAACAGCTCGCCATTGCTGTTGAAGCTTGTGTAGATTCAGAACACTGTTCCTCTCTTCTTTTTGCAGTTTATCCTGAAACAACAGTCTTTATCAGATTAAGTTCATTTGTACTCAAATAAATGTATGTCAGTCATTTTCGAAAGATGGCAATGCACATTTAGTTTCAAAACATTTAAACAGATTTTGTTCCTGTATAGCAGAGGGGTTCCTGACCTTGAGGAAGTTGGTGAGCATGTCCTCTTTCCTCTTGGCCATCTCCTCTTCAGCCTGAGCCTTCTGCTGCAGATACAGAAGTTTCTCCTCCTCTGTCAGTCCAGCTAGCTTCCCTCCACCCTTTTTTGCTCCTTTCTTA
This sequence comes from Danionella dracula, assembly GCA_900490495.1. Classification (NCBI taxonomy): domain Eukaryota; kingdom Metazoa; phylum Chordata; class Actinopteri; order Cypriniformes; family Danionidae; genus Danionella; species Danionella dracula. Next base: position 10,095,323 of record UELW01000996.1, on the reverse strand, counting down.
GGCATGACTGCTTTTTTAAACCCTAAAAACTTCTGAAAAGGAGCATGCATAGTATAACTCAATTCACATATAAGGTTCACTTGTTTAAGTAATATTTTTATTTGGCACAACACTTATTAATCAAAAACATTGACAGTAAAAAGAGAAAGTCAGATTTATGAAACCACACATGTGGGGGGGAAATAATAGACGGTTCGATTTGAGTATAAAGTTTAGATTCACTAACAGCTAAGAACAAGTTCACGGTTTTGGGGGAAAAAACGCTCTAAAATTTAATATATGTTCACGCTAATCTTTACGTAATTTAAACATGCGTGATTATTGCTGGTTATAAATAATATGGTACATTATTGCTACATTAAAACAGTCCAATGTGAGGAAAACTACTGAAATTCTCGTCATCTTACCTTATTTTTTATCCTGTAGTGAGTCTGTTGTCCGTTTCTTAGCAACCACCGGAAACAGTATCACCCATCTGTTTCCGGTAAGATTCCCACGCTCTTTCTATTAGAGTTCGTTTTGTGTTTATCAACTGAAATAAACATTAAACTTCTCCAAAAACATTTGATTATTATCAAAACCAATAAAAATGAAGGCCGGTGGTCTTCAGTCCGGAGGGGTTATGATGTGTGAATCCCGTGAAGTTGTGGTAAGTTAGATTTTTAATAACATTACCTCACGTTATATCCATTTACTTAGCCCTGCTGCAGCTTCCACTGACTAATAAACATGTAGGCAGTTGAGTTGACGCAATGCAGACAGAAGAGGGAGCTGTGGGTTTATGGAATAGGACAACTATTTAAGTTAACAATGTTAAGAAAGAATTTGTTATCTGAATGACATTACGCTACGCTAATTGTTTTTGTTGTTAATCATGCTCAAATAGTTTAGCATAGAAAAGTTAAGGTGTATTCCATATTTAAACCCACAAAATATAATTATTAAGGAATTGCCCATCCATGATGATAACTCACTAATAAAAAGTAACAATAGTTGAATGATTACGTGTTTTTAGATGTTTGACATCCAGATGAGATTGTAAACGTTATTTTTGTGCTTCAAATATCATATATTCCATCTCAGGTTGCAACTCAACTTCTTAATTTTAACTGGTCAGAGTTTCACTGCTAATATCAATTACGTTGTTAAAAAATAGTCATGTTAAAAATGTCTGTTTAAATAGTGGTATTTAAATTCAATTTTATCACAAAATATATATGTATAGAAAGTTGGATTGTTTACCCAAAGAACAATTACTATTAACTTTTTTTCAATAACTGAATCTTTTAGAGTGCACAGACCACGTGATGCAGTTTTATGCTGTATAAACTGGATGAGGATCATATTCTGCCTTATCAATAAAGCATTAGGGAATTCTATGGAAATGATAGTTTGGCACTGATAAAGAAAATACAAAGAAGAACCCTAAAGTACCTTTACCTTGTCAAGTTAACATTGACAAAAGAGCTGAAGGTGACGCTGTCTGAAGCCACGAACTGCTATAAACATTGACTAAGCTTTAAATAAGTTTACCTCCTCAGAGGGAAATCCTTATGTCAAATTTAGCTGTTAATTAATTTGTTCCAGTAACACTTTATCATATGGAAACAACTCTGTCCTAATGTTCTGAATTCAACAGTAATATCTAGCTTTGAAAACTATTCTTCTTTTTTTGTAATCATTTGTAAAGCCAGAATTGATCTCAAATAGAGTTTACCCTTTGGAAATGTCACAAAACCCCCAATAACATAATAACATCTTGACATCAAGCCATATTGTAATTAATGTTTGCGTAAGACTGCATGTGTGGTGTGTAAAAATTGTCAAGCAACATCTTAAGTGTTAAATTGGCTCTATTCCCAACTTGGTCCTTCTGTACACTGAAAAAGGGTTTGTGAAACAGAGGGTGCTGCCCCAGTGTTAAGCTATTTGAAGGTACAAATTTAGCAAACATATGCATTTTAGCACAGCATATTTCTTACAGTGTTAGACAGCTATAAATTAACAAAGAGATTCTCAACTTTTTTCACAATGAGAATGGAACAAAAAAGTATTACAAAATGTAAGAAATGATAGCGCTCAATAACAATTTTTTATACATACATATATACTTGAAATCAGAGGTATTTGTACTCTATTCAGTCTTTTTGGCACTGCATAAGTTCCTTTTACTCTCAAGTTTTTATTGTGTAAATGTCGCAGCAGCATATATTAATGACCTAAACTATATATAGTCATAAACAAAACGTTTAAATAATTACAGTTCTCCAACAAATCACTTTACAATTCATTTATTTTGACAAACAAACAAAAAACAAGTGCACGTGACCAAAATTCAGCGCTCCTTCAAATTCCTCTCATAATGTCGTGGCATACGCCAGATACGGTTCATGGGGAGCTTTGCTCATTCCCGGTAAAAGTACGTAAGAAGACGGCATCGCTGGTCCAGAGCCGGGCCAGTTCAGGCAGTTATAGGGCACCACGTGACCCGGGTTCCCAACGGACGGGTGAGCGTGCTGCGGCGCACCTGTCAGAACCCCCATCCCGGGAAACGCCGGGACTCCACCGGGGTACCCGAGCACGGAGTAATGAGGGAACGGTGCAGGGGGTAATTCCGACATTTTGGAGGTGAAGTCAAGAAACGGGTAGGGGTGGTGACCGAAAAACACCCGGGCAGCACCGGACACGGCCGCTTTCTCCGCGCTCAGCGAGTCCGAGAGCGCATCGCCGGGCAGGCGCGCGCTCTTCAGAGGGTCGCTCTCGGCCAGGTTATACGCGACGTTGAAGTGATACCTGTCTTTCTTGATCATGTTTTTGGGCTTCCTCCGCGGTCTGTACTTGTAATCCGGGTGTTCCTTCATGTGGACGGCTCGCAGCCTCTTGGCCTCGTCGATGAAAGGTCTCTTCTCGGAGTCGGACAGGAGTTTCCATTCGCCCCCGAGGCGCTTGCTGATCTCCGAGTTGTGCATCTTCGGGTTGTCCAGAGCCATTTTTCTCCTCTGAGCCCGCGACCACACCATGAAGGCGTTCATGGGGCGCTTCACGTGGTCCATGGGCTTTGACATTTCCAAGCGCTTCCTGAGGTCCTGTTTGTGCCGTGAGCACAGTTTAAAGTTCTCCTCTTTATGTTCTGTCACCTGTACAACATGGTGCAGGTCCCTAAACGATTTTATTTCGGGTGACTTCTCCAACAAATCCAGGTGGGTAGAGCTGGGCTCTTCTCTCACAGCTTGTGTTTGAGTTGGTCTCGCCTGCTGTGAGTTATGAATGAAGTGGGTGTCTTACTTTAGCTTTGAATTAATGACGTCACAGGGGGTGTGTTTTTAGAAATTTCATCACACAGCTAAAAAGCTAACAGCCAATTAATTCAGGGGCAAATATAGTACTATTTGATCCTGTTCATCTGCTCAGGACAATTCTTAATTAAAAAAAGGCACCGCCATACTAGCTAGTGAATTTTTGTTTAATTATCTATTTATTTTAGTTTATAAAAAAATCATTCCCATAAATTCAACGCATTGTGATATAAACAGTGGATTAAAAAGATGTAATTTAAAGTAAATTAACTGACACATTTTATCACAGACTGAACGCTCTTAAAGCTGACATTAGTTGGAAACATGCTGGCTAAGAGCTTACCAAATATTTTTTCCCTCAAAGAACATTACATTCATCAAATAGTTTTTCTTTCGGCTCCAAATAAATAAAAGGAATTTGCTAAACTTATAAGGACGTAACAGCAAAATGTATTTTCAGGAGGGACCATTGTTAAAAAAAAAACCCCAAAAACAAAAAAATCGTTTGGACTAGAAACAACTTTGGACACAGACCTGGGAACTTTGAATTGGACTATTCTTTGCATTTTTTTAACGTGTCACATTTATTCAATGTGCGATTCATTAAAATCTCAGCCTAATCTAAAATTTGAAATTCAGAATGCTTTGTTTTTATTTTATTAACCTGGTAACGTTAGAAAAATCTGTTCTATTCATGGAGGTCTACTAACAAGGGTCTTGCAGTTTTAAATAGTTTTAAGACACTATATTAAGAGATCTGCTCTAAAATCAGTTTCAGTCAGCGCTAATCCAACTGGACCACAGTTTTGAAAATATATTTTGAAAGATCTGATGACACACAATCTGCGGAGTAAACTGTCCGTGCGGAGTCACTTTAATCCTCATCTTTCACAGGCACAATTAATTCTAAAATGAAATAATAAAAATGAAAGTTTACAATCACATAACAGCTTGTATCCTGTATTACAAAGTATCCCTTTCAACTTGTAAAACCTTTGATCAGGGTTTTTTTTGTATATTAGCTCTTATGTCAAAAGATTAAGCACTTTTTTGATGTATCTGTTCATAACCTATTTAATGCGTAAGGTTCATATTGAACAAACCATAAATAAAAAAATTTAAAATGTGGTTTTTTTTTTCAGAGTTAGAACTTCTACTTATAATTTATATTTTATTCATATTTATATTTTAAAATGCATGCTTTTGAAAAAAAAATTTGGCATATCATTCACTTAACAAATTCTGAGCAGAAAACTTTTTTTTGGCAGTGAATTACCACCCGGGCAAGTTTATTATTATTTTTGCCACAGCGTTCATAAGCACTTCTCTGTCACTATGTGATTATAATTCAGTTCCACGACGTTGAAGATGAAAGGGTTTTGTGGAGATAAGAGTGGCTAATTGAATAGCACATAGAAATTCAATCACTCTTTTGTTTCCCTTAATGTGTTTCTGGAAACAGATAAATTACCATTGTGTTCTTGTAACCATGGATGTAGTCAGCTTCAATATACAACTAATTGTTGGCTGAGAGTCCAACAGTTTGAAGTCACACTATATGATATTTTCCAGTAAATATGTAAAATTACGTGTCGCTTGAAATGAAAGCAGAATGGCATTAACACAAGCTAAACTGGAAAATATTAAGTTTTATAAAGTACAGATTAAGTAACTGCTTTCGACCTATCATACAATGCAAGAGGATTTAAAAAATGTGATAATGTATCTTTAAAATTATGTTTAGAATTACGTTTAAAAACACAAAATCTTACACTAATACAATTCAAAAGTTTAAGAAAGGGAAGAAAGCTGTCCACTGCGTCATGTTTGATTGCACCTCCGCTGTACAATACTCAAAGTTAAGAACCAAATGAGAGGATAACTGATTTCTTAGATGCTAAACGCTTCTTTGGAAGCATATTCGCAAAGTGCTTTTTTAAGCGTACAAATGAACTGAAAGTCAAAGCCTGTTTTGTTCGACAGGAAGTGATGAGATGCTATTGTGCTGCTTGATTTGCAATGTCACAGACTGAGAACTGGAGGTGTCTATCCTGAGTCAGGACCACACCAGAACAATATGCTTTGGAGCAATTAAAGGAACAAATGACTCCTAAAAGCCTCTCTCTGTTTAGCCTCCTATTATTCTCCAGAAAATATCCCTAACACATCTTGGGATTGCTTGAGTGCCCTCAGTTATCTCTCAAAGAGAAGCTTATTTAGCAGAAAGAAAAAGAGGCTTCTTTGGAGAGAACAAACTAAAAGAACAATGTGTTAAAAGAAGAAATCCTTTCATTTTCAGGAAGAAGAGTCATTGTACGCCCAGCTTTGCTCTCGCTTTAGTACTCTATCTCCCGAACAACCGAAGCTTTCAGCCCTTTAAACAGTTGTGTTTTAGAGAGCATGAGCAAGAAGCTGAAGGAATCTTTGGGTTAAGAATGCTGGAGATTGAAAGCATTTTCCTAGTGAGCAGATTTATGTTTCTAATTGCATTGCAAAGAAGTTAAAGTGCATTACAGAAGGACAATCCACAACAGGGATGTTAAAGTCAAACATCACAGAGGGCCAAAAAATGAGCCGAGGGCCGGACTAGTTCAGTGTTTATTAAAACATGAAACGATTTCACATTGCCTTTTGAGCCAAGATCGATTATTGTTATGTCTATTATTTAATGATTAAATGAAAGCAATATTTTCTCATGGAAAATCAAGGGAAACACTTTCAACATGCAAATACCAAAAAAGTAAATGTCCTTCAAAAACAAAATCTGCTCCTTTATATAAAGATAAATGCATAATTGAAATGGAATACATTATAAACTGAAAATGCATTGTTGTGCTGCTCTATGATCCCATCAATCAGAACAGTTAGATTCTTGCATTGCATTTTGGGGAATGTAGTGATGGTGCGTGTTAAACACGGCCTGCGGTTTCAATAGTAATTGAATATCATCCTAGGGGCAGTTTGGCAGCTACATACTGCCAGACTGCCCCAGGGCAGCTGAGGGCTACCAAGGTAGCTTATCACCACCAGAGTGTGAATGTGGAGTGAATGAATAATGCTCTGATAATTGTAAAGCTTCTATGAGCATCTGCAAAGACCTTGTATAAATTGAACGCATTATTATTATTATTATTATTATGGAAATAAATCTTGTGACATTGCAGAAGCTTATCCAAACAATGGCACAGTGATTATTAATGGCTGTGCATATAATATAACTTTTTTATAACAATATCGATTTCGGGCCTAATGATCCAAAATATAATATAACGAGAAAAAGCAATAGTTGTGTTTGCTATTTACTTTATGTCTGCGCATGCTCATTAACACACCTCCGAAGCCGGTTTTCCGTCTCAAGTGGAGCGAGCACAATGGTGCTGATTCTAGGAATGCTACATCAAATTTTTATATCTGTGGCAACATGTAGATGTATCTCAAACTCCTGTTGTTCAGTTATAAATTATAGTGTTATAGCGGAGATGATTCCCCTCATAAAGAAAACAAACCAACCTTAGGAACCCAACCTTAGGTATTCCAAATTCTGATTTTTTTTTTGTGTGAAATTCAGGGAATCGAAAGTATGCTTCAAGATAAGAATCTGCACTAAAAACAATGAATTGTTATTTCTCTGAGAAGACAGTGTTCATTCAGTTCATTTACCGAATGATAAAAGAGCTACAGTTGGTTCATGGGTTGTCTAAAGCTGTTATTTTTTAAATCTGGAAACCACTTTCAGAGTCACTTTAAGGCCCTTTTTTATCTCTCCTGAACACGACTGATGGATGCTTGTGCTCTGTTTTACTCTCAATTGGGATCCACCGTATCTAACTGTTTTGAACCTCCAGAAAACTTACTTAATTAGTCCCTTGAACAAGTAGGGTTAATTTTAATTGAAAACAGCGTCTGAAATGCTTGACAGGAGACATCTAACAGCGCTTTTGACTATTTTTGTTTTCTAGACACACAAAACAGTTTCATTCATTGTTTGTTTGAAATATGCTTTAAGAGCACGCAGTGTCCTTCAGCATCCAGTATCTTCCCCAACATTTGGCCACCCAGCACTTGACGTGTTTTCAGTCGCCATTACAGGGGTCCCAAATCGAGCACACAGGCCTCCCATGAGCAAGGCTGAATCCAGCTGACTTCACAAGCTGTTTTGTTGCCCGTCCTTTGTCGCTCGTAATGAATCCAGTGAATGTGAAAGCAGATAAAAGCAGAGCTCCAGTGAGAGTGAAGGATGGTCACACTGTGTGGCTAATGTTCTGAAGGCCTTCACTCTGGAGAATGGGAACAATGGCAGCAAATGGCAGGACAATGACCAGTGGTTTTGTCCACTCAATTTGTCTGAGGTCCTTCAAGCTAATCACATTCAGTCAGAGTCATTTGAAGGTTTTGTTCAGAAAAAAAACTGCTGGGAGTTTGGGCCCATGCACAAAAGGAGAGAAAGGGGAAGAATCCCCATCTATCACCATGACAGCCTGACTTTAAGACAGGGGTTTAGGTGCAAAGAAAACATGGGATGAATAGAGAGAGTTGGAGAGAAAAGCCAACGTTTATTCTCTCAAAGAGTCATCAGACATGCTCCACCATCTTGTTCATGAGAACTGTGTGAATTGCTGCTGAAGTTCTTTGTTCGCAGGACTATAACAACTCCAAAACATTTTGTTTTGGGTGAAGTTTATACAATCGATGAAAAATGCGTTTAAAAATGGTTTGTAAATACGTTTAAAAATGCACAACCTAAGCCCTCTTGAGAGAAAAAAAGAGGTAAAAATAACATTTAAGTGTTAAAATTTGTTTAATTTGATGTTTATGATTTTGTGAAGTTGTTCACTTTTGATTGCTCAAAACATTGACTTTTTCACCTTTACGTCGCTACATAAATAATGGATTACATAATACATAGATGACACACACTAAAATCATGAGAGTAAATTTAACTCTATCCAGAATAGAACCAAATACACTAAATAGAGTACAAACAACACCCAAACTGAGTTAAAATATCTCTGAGGAAATCATCTAAACTACAAATTCTCCAACAAAACTTGTAATTGATAATAAATGTTTGTATTTCACTACTAAAAAACCCACTAGATTTTTCTCCAGCACAATGTAAAAAAAAAAACTTTTTACTGAGCAGACTCGGTGCTAATTTAGCTCTACATAGAGTAGGAACAAATAGACCCGGAACAGAGTCAATTTAACACTAGATTTTACTGTATATCTTTGTGAAATATTTTTAAAATTAGAACAAAAGTACCCCTGGAAACCAAATAAACAATTATTTAGTGAAAGCTATAAATAATTAAAATTAGTCAACACAGTTTCTTTGTTTTTAATGCATTTGGTGTGAATAGAAATGACTTTCACTGTCACATGTTTGTGTACTAATCAGAATTGTGAAATCAGCATCAGCCAATTATTGTTTGAGTAATTTTGTGCACTATATGTTAACTCTATTACCTGAAAAACTTTGTTTTAGAGGAGAAAAGTTCTCACCAAAACAGTAACATGAAACCCTTGATAAATGATCTATTAAACTTAATACCTGACTGACATTTAGGTCATGTTTTGCATATCCTCATATTTTCTCACAGCTCATTGTCACAAATCTTTTTTAAGAAACCCCAGTAAGTGGTTACTGAACTGAAAATAGTTTAACTCTTTATACTTGCTGGTCATTTTTTGGATGCTCAAACAAATCTACATTAAGGCCATTTGTATTTTTCCTAAAAGTTAAGATTCAAGAGTGTAAAATGTATTTCAGCTATAAACTGCTATAACTTAGAGAAGTTATTTACATCTTACAGTGTTACAGTAGATAAAACATTCCACCATTAACCTATAAAAGAGATCAGAGACGGGCACTAAAACTCATGCACATCTCACTTTATCTCATCCAACAGACCAAAGATAACCACAGAAAAACAGCTGTCAGATAAAAGTAACAATTTTCTCGTGCTTTTAAGTTTTTTTTTTTACAATGTTTAATGAGTTTGGAAGTTGTTTTTCTCATTTTGTTTATAAGAGGTCATTCAGCCAGGGCTTTCGATTAAAAAAACTGTATAAAATATAATTTTTTCTAACTTAGAAATTGTTAATCTGATAACTCCATCAAAACACATGGATTTTCTCATGATTTCCTGCCTTCAGGGAACTTTGAACAGCTCTGGGTTAGCTGGAAGGCTGAGGATGGGTGTTGGCATGACCAATGCTTCTCTTTTTGTCCTTTTAAGCAATTTGCTCCAGATAAACAATTTCTGGCAGAAAGGTGGATTTTTCACAAGAATTCTTTCTTTTCTTCTCATTCGAGAGTCAATCAACAATAGAATGATAAATGACTTTTGGAAAAAACCTATAATGTCTGAACATTAACAACTTGGTGAAACCAAACAGATGCTTCAAATAATACAAAATATTAAATAAGTCAGTGAAATAAAAGAACCAATATAAATTTTCTATAGAAAATGTAATTAAATAGATAATTTACATTTTTTTACATAAGCTTGTGAAACTTGAGGTTGTTGATATATATATATATATATATATATATATATATATATATATATATAGCCTACTATATATTAGATCTATGCAGATGTAAAAAAAAATAACACTGTTTCATATATACGGATATGCTTTTCTTCGATTAAGGTGAATTAATTTTAAAGTAAAATTTTACTCTAGCACAACACATATTTCTCTGTAAAGTGTTTTGTTACTGTTCATGTATTTATTAATGTTTTCAAGGTAAACGGATCTGACCTGTACTATAAGAATGATCCAGATTCGGTGCCATGGGTTATTTTTGAGACTAAAGTTAGTTTATTATAACTTTTCATAATATCGCACCCGCTCTTGCTTGTCCATCTTTCTCTGCACAGTTTGTGAGTTTTATCCACACAATTGACATTTTAAATGAGTATCATAGATGTAACAGGAAGTCACCGAACTGCAGTTCCTTGAGGCTGACTCCAGAAGTGAGCAAGTTCTTATTCATTCCAATGTTAAAACTGTGCACTTTGGAGCTAAAAAAATGTGTCCAGCCCTGGAGCCATAAGTTTGTTGATTCAGAGTGCTAGCTGTGACCTTCATAAACACTCTGAGGGGGTGAATTATTAAATTAAATGAATTATATTGTTATATTAACATTTTACCTCTGCCAATCAGATGTCTCACGGCCATGTCTCGCCTCTCTGCAATTCATGAGTTTTAGCACGTTTTTTTTTTCTTTTTGCGACCCGCTTTTCCGACTACAATATGACAAAATTCTAATTTGATTTTGTGCTGTGAAAACTCTATTGAAATAACAATAGAGCACTTTACCTAATGAACACTTGAAAAAAAAAAACATTTCCAGAGCCATGGAATGGTAAAAACAACACTTTCTTACCTGAACCTAAAATGTTGAAAAATGAGATCAGTCAAATCTAAATAAAAGCTAAATCTAATCATATATCTGTTTCATCTCACCCGCATTCATTTCTTTAAGGACATGGATTGGTCCACTTGTCTTCTTGCCAACAGCTTTTTGCAAATTTGCCTTGGCTTGCACACTACTCTTGGCAAACTACATGTATGTTATTTCTACTATAAAAGTGCAGCAAATCCAACAGTCCCAACCAATCCAACGGCAGAACTGAGATGCATGCTCAAATATGTTAAAAGCATGTAATAATATATTTCAAATATTCCATATTCCACACACAAGTCAAGGCCAGTCGTCTGAACCTAAAAGTGTGTGAGGCATGAGATCATCTCTGTGAGGAGAGCGCACCATATATCTCTCAAGATAATAGATCCGACTATCCTTTCATAACTTCTCTCAACTTTTGCGCATTCCCAGTGTGTACTGAAGTGCTTTTTCAATGCAAGCATTCCTTCCAGTGCACACCTTTGAACTGAGCACAATGGGATCGTCTACAGCAAAGATCTCACACTTTTGTTTGTCCGTCCAGGAGTAGAAAGGCCTACAGTATCCCTTACACTCCTGAGATGATGGTTACGATTACAGACAAAGACACAAATGTCCCAAACAAGAGGCTGCGATTCGATGCCTGCTTGCCTAACACATTGCCTCTTGTTCTCGCTCAATCCTGAATTTTGCCTCCAGCTTAATTCCTTTATGGCTAAACATAAGACAGTCGCAAAACACCATGGGACACGGATGACAGACTGTAAACAAATACCTGCTGTCACCTCCGGCAGCACATTTTCAAGGCATTATGGGGTGGATGTAAAGTGACATTATTTTCTTCTGCAGGTTATTGGAATACAGGGGGTTTCCCAGTGTAATCAAGCACCATGGAAATGAGGCTTGGGACAGTATGTGCTGCATGGTGACGGTCAATATTAAGGTTAAGGGAAATACAGAACAGTGGAAATCAAACTTTTTCCCATGACTGGTGTAATCAACGTAGCCGATGCATCTAAAACCAAGAAAAAAATGGTAATTGGTAACAATGGTAACATTTTAATCTCTATTTTTTGAGGGTAACAAGTGAAAAAAAACTCTTTTTCGCTAGTAAGATAAAGCTAGTATATGGGTGTATTTAACCATGATGCTGCCATACTTTATATATATATATATATATATATATATATATATATATATATATATATATATATATATATATAATTTATTTATTTTCCCCAATTGTGACTTTTTTATGAATAGCCACATTGTGAAAAAAGTTCATTATTGCATCGCTTTGTTTGTTTATTGAGACTAGTTTCCACTACAACTCAAACATTAATAAATAGAAGACCATAATACAAAGTGGATCTTTTGGGACCAGCGTCAAGGGGTCAGTTGAGGAATTATAACTTTGGGGGTTTTCGCTTGGTTCTGACATGGTTGGTAAGTGGCTTTCACTCGAGTAGCTCTGTGATTTATTGTATTAACTTTTAAAAACTAATTATAATATAACCTAAAGAACAAAATAAAAAAAGGAACAATTTTCACCTTGAAGTTGTCATGAAGGTCAAACACAGCTAGGAAAAGAAACAAGACTCTGGGGTTGAATTGTATGATATGAATATGAATATGACCCCTCCATAGCAACCATAGTTTATCCTAGTAACCATTTTCAAAGTTCTATATTTCAGATTAGGAAAACACTTGGAGTTTGGTTTATATGACACATATTGTGAAGGAGAACTTTACAGGATGTCATTTACCTTAATAGCAACTATAGTGTTTACCCTAGCAACCATCTTTAAAGATCTACATCTCAGTGTAGGAAAAGAGTTAATGTATGGGGATTGTTTAGATGAGCCATTTTGACAAGGGGGACATTATATGATGTCACTTTTGCTGCCATTGCAACTATCTTTTGAGAACCCTAACTCTGGCTATTAACGAGGTGGGTTGTGTCTTGTTTAAGCATCAAACTGTTTAAACAATTGAAAGCAACAATTTGCTTTCTCAAGCAAATGTAAAGTTTGCTAACTTTTAGTGTTAGAGTCGAAATAGCTGAAGTCAGCTGATTTATGTTTGAAGAACGGATTAGCATTAGTAATGTCTCGGAGTTGTTAGCTTATTAGCAAATAAATATGTGCTACATTAATCTAGTCCTAGAGTATATTTTTATATGAATCATTTTTACACGGTCACAAAAAAAACTGAAAAATTACTCAAATTTATGCTACATTAATAGAGGATGCAACTTTCCTTTCATTTCATTAGCATCACTCTCACTCTGTCAGTGTGAAAACGATGATCGTCTGTACAGGATACAGGTGCATACGTATTGATAATTCAGTGCACTCATAAAAACACTCAAACAAAGATTACAAGATAAGTGTTTTTATATGTCTGTTTAGACTGAAAAACGTATGGCCTGTATCCTTGGTTTAATACGCTGTCATTTGAACAACTGCAGCAAAATTCTAATATGCAATAAAATCAGACCAAGTTTGATACTAAGTATTTTAATGCAAGCTTAACATGAAATGAGACAAATCCAAAAACACATAAAAAAAAATGTGAAGTTGACTTGATGAATACTGTTTGACGCAACCAGCAAAATTGTGCTTTATTTTGAAAACACAATAGCGATTGGCAATAAACTAGCACACTCAATGTAATTTCTATTCTCTTGGCTCATTTTATCCAATATTGCCCTTACATAAAACCAATGAAAAATAATGCGATAAACATGATTTTTCAAAAATAAGACAGGAAGGTATACCTCTAAATCCATGTCCCTTTAACTGCCAGATTAAAAAAGCTAATTATTAAAATCAAGATACATATTATAAAAATAAAGTTTCATCAAATGAACACTGAAAAGACACAAAAGTGCAATTCGCTCTTGTTTAATGTACAGAGTCTGTGTCAAACACAAGTCTTACAATTCAGTACAAAACAACAAAATATAAAACAGATTGATTGTTTTCCAGCAAATGTTTTTGGTGAAATCTTTAAAACACTTAATTAATTTAAGGCAGGAGAAGTGTCAAAACAAAAAAGATTACCATTAATAAATAAATAACAAAAATATAGCCCTAAAGTGAAGAAATTAAAGAAAAAACAAATTTATTAAAGATTGTGGAAAAAGTATGAAAATGTAAATTTCAGAAACTTCAGTTTTCAACAATCTTTTAAAATATTTTTTTGTGTTCCCTGTTAAAAAATACCTTGCAGGGTAGCAAATAATGGTATTTTTAGCTGTAATGTTTTTAATAATTAAAGCATTGCTGGTGAAATCGATAGCTTTTCAATATAAAGGCACCAGTAACAAAAAATATCCAGCTTTGTTTAAACCAAGGTGAGCCCCTCTTTGGCCCAGAACATTCCTGATGCTTCTCTTACACATAAGGCACATATTAGTATTCATAACGTACAGCTCAATACGTCCTCACGCCTATTGCTGACAAACTAGAGGAATCAAAACACTGCAGCATGAATGTTTTGTGCTTCCAGTCATGTGATTGTCCTCTGCTGTGGGTTCCTTCACTCCCCTCAAAGAGAAGCAGAGCCCAAAACCATCCAAGGAGGATTCTTCTCGTTCACTATAAAGCTGTCTCAAAGATCACCAGGCTTCCATCTCCAGTGGTGGCAAAACCATTGAGCTGCTTATCTGGATCATGATTCATGTACGCCTGCATGAAAAGAAAAACAGAGAAAGAGTAAGAGAATACTTTTGTGATGTTGAGTTTTAACTCTTGAAGGCTATAGTCATCCAAAAATTGGCCATGTTTTTTCTTATAGCCAATTTAGAGTTACTATTTGATCTATCTTACATATTTCTAATAGTTCTATGAAATGTAAAAGAAAACATCCAAAGCAAAGCTACTTTTTAATCTTTGAAGTGTTTACTTTCTCACCTTTGCACTTGAAAGTTTGGTGAAAATTGGTTTGCTTTATTCTACTTTTGTGACAACTCTGAGGAGGTGAAATTTCCTTTACAGTGATTTTAAGTTATAAGAAGATTTAAAAATCTAAATAATTAAGGGCAGACTATCTTGAGTTCACAGAAGGAGGAGTGTTTTAAGATTTTGGTTTAGGCTCCCAACTCTCTCCATTTAATGTTTTGTCTGTTTTAACAGTTTTTTTTCTCTCATTAACCTAAAGATGACAACTAATCGATACGGTCTATGAATTCCACTCTCAATTTCTATCAATTGTTTTATCAACTGTCTATAGACAGTTTTTTTTTTATTATATGAAACTATCTGTTGTACTAACCTAACCCCCAAACCAATCTGTAGTACTAACAGTTAAAAAAACGGTATATAAATGTTTGCAAAAATGTTGATGCTTCAGGGAAATTAATCTATGAACCAATGAGAACAGGTTAATATAATAGTCTATTCAATATGATGTTGCATCTATTTAAAAATAACCTAGAAGTAATCATGATGAAGTTCCTTCGAATGTTTAAAAACTGTTCAAGTACATTAGTAAAAGAAATACTTTTATTTAATCGGCAGTTTATGAGTAATCTACCCCAAGCTATGTATATGACCCTTTAATTAGAGCTGGAACAGGATGAAAGGCGTGACTTTTTTCCCAAAGCTTCATCGACAATGCTTTTCAAAACACAAGGGGAAGAACAACAGCGCTGTGAATGGAAGTAAAAAATCCCCCCTTATTTAATATCATTATTACGCAGTAATCAAAACCTCTTATTGTATTTAAAAGCACCCATGGCTAACAATGAGCGTAAAGACAAAAACAAGAAAAAGCACCTGGTGTTCAACCCCTCCTCCTCTGTAGATAGATGGAGAAAGTCTCAACAACACAAAGCACGGCCGACAAACAGTTGGCCACACTATCAGATAGACTCTCAATTGAGCGGCTATTGAGAAGGCACAATGGTGGAGTGGTCTGATATCAGGGAGATGTGTGTTTGAAAGGCCCGTGGTCAGCTCCGGAGGGGCCGGCGTTCAGAATGAGCTCACCGGACTCAAGGAGGCGCAGAGGAACTCGATCCTTTAGCAGAACAACGCGCCGCTGAGGAGGCGAAACTAATACTGACTGACAGCACAAAGACCTGGGTGCTTGCTATTGTGGCTTTTTTTTGGCACAGGTACATGTGCGGTGGACTCTGGGCCTTCGGTGGGTTTTAAAGAGACTCAGGGCCAGTGCTCTGTGAAGGTCTGGTGTTCTGCTCACCTGTTTGGCTGTGAGAAGGAGTGAAGCAGCCTCTGCTTTTCCTGTTTGCTGCACCATCTTATAAAATATCCCATTCTGGTTCTGGAGGAGGATGTGAGGAGCATCATATTCGTTGATTCGACCAGCGTCCAACACCTGAAACAAAACCAAAAAACATAACAAATAGCAGCTATTAGGAAAAAACTCAACTTTTCTATAGAGCAAACACACAACTCACAAATTTTATTCAGACATTAAATGGACAGCTTAGGTCTTTGTACCAGGAAGTAAAGAGAAATAAAGAGCATTTTCTGTACATAAAACTAAATGTTTTCAAAAATACCTACAAATGCAGATTTGTTGTGTTTTTGTAAATCTGGTGTATTTTATGTATTTTATTTTATATGTGAGATTTTAACTTTTGAAACCGATCATGAAAAAACAACCGGCACTATTGTGTAGAAGATGCAGCCAGATGTTCTATGCAGATGCAGATGTCTGATTCTGCATTACTCCACAGTAATTCTTGTGAGAAACACAGCTGTTAATTAGCACAAATTGAACATATTGACATACACGTTAATTTTTTTTTTTTTCAAACAGAATCTTAACTTAATCATCTACAGGAACCACATAAGATTGATATTAAATCAGATGAAAGAGTAGACTGGATATATTAAAAGGCATAAGCCTAATTTTTAGGTTGGCAGATAAATTACAGTTCAGTCTGGGGAATAGTGAGTCTGACCAACACAACACAGAACAATGAAAACCTTTGAAGGAGTTATAACCCTCAAACTAAAGACTTTGTTTAAAATATGGATGATTGCAGCAAAATGTAAAATCCACTAAAATTACAGGAGAGCTCTCAAGATAGTTGAGTTTCTTTCTGTTCAATCAGTTTGCTCAGCTAGTGACCAATCAGCGATCGGCACTTTTCTTATTTGGCTAGACTTAGCTTGCTTTATAGATGCTCATCCAAACTGTTGTGAAAAATATATGAGCACCAGGTCCAGAACATGGTGAAAAAGGCCCCAACAGCACACAGAGTCGAGTTGAGTCGTACTGTCACAAAGATCTGTGGAAAATCTGCAAAAATAGAAGAGAACCAATGATGATGGAATAGTTTACTTACAAGAATACGATCGCTGTCGATGATGGTGTTGAGTCGGTGAGCAATGGTGAGAACGGTGCACTCCTTGAACTTCTCACGGATGGTTTTCTGAATTAGCTCATCTGTCCTGTACAACACATGACCAGCACACTATTCACCTTGCATAATCTCAATTTTCCCTGAAGGCTAGGCATATTTCTTATGTTTCAAAGGACTATTCAAAATATGGAGAATTGAAAACCTGCTACTGATGGTCAATCCAAACACATAGTAGCTCACACAAAAACAGAACAGCAACTTCTACTCTTCTCCTCCTTAACGAAGGACCTGTCTGACTCACCGAGGGTCTACATTGGCTGTGGCTTCATCGATAATGAGAATTCGATTCTTCCTCAGGATGGCTCTTGCAAGACAGACAAGTTGACGTTGACCCACGCTAAAGTTTGAACCAGACTCAGCTAGTTCTGTTTCCAGTTTTCCTGGGAGCTCCTCAACAGCAGATTTTAGCTGGACCT
Organism: Danionella dracula; assembly: GCA_900490495.1. Lineage (NCBI taxonomy): Eukaryota > Metazoa > Chordata > Actinopteri > Cypriniformes > Danionidae > Danionella > Danionella dracula. The sequence goes on along the minus strand of UELW01000996.1, from coordinate 10,077,794 downwards.
GAAAGAAAACAGCATGCGTGGAGTCACTACATCTGCTTGACTTTCAGATCGCCAATTAACAGCATAATTTCTACAAGCACACATTTACATGCACGTGAATGTCTTGACAAAGTACTCATCTTCTAAAGTGGAGCACAAAGTTCCAAGCCTTGATGGGGATTGTAATTCAGTTTTTAAATAAAAAATTCTTAGAGTGCGGCTCTGTGAGAACACTATAGTTTCCCTCACAACCCTTTACTTCCATAGTTTCTGTTAGAATTACACTCAGTAAACCAACTTCCGGGGACTCTCTTTTTTTTCTTTTTTTATCTGTGTTCATGTTACACCAGAGAGTTGCTTCTGTCAGCATTTCACTAAAAAAAGGGAGTACAACCCTGGATTGGTGTAGTACAGGGGAAGCAAGTGGCATACAAAGTTACTCCACAGAAATTCTACATCATGGAAAACAGACACTTAAGATCACCAACAATTTTGACAATTCAGTTTAAACAGATTCTGATTGGAAAGTGTTGTGTGCATGCATTGGTGTTTGGAGTTTTGCCACATTGAAGAGTCATAAATGTCACATCTAGAATTTTTATCATTGGCAACATTTTTTTTCCAGAAAACAAACACTCTAACTGGAGATAAACTAGTTCAGAAACCTTGAAATCAATCCTCACCTCTTGTAGAGCATTCCACAAGTCATGGTCTGAGTGCTGGTTGAAGGGGTCCAGATTCTTCCTCATGGTTCCTGTGAACAGCACGGGATCCTGTGGGATAATTGACATTTTCTGCCGGAGATCATGGAGGCCAATCTCTGCGATTGGTACTCCATCTACGAGGATCTTCCCTTCTGGTTCAGTCAAACGAAACAGGGCTGAAATCAGGGAGCTCTTCCCTGCACCAGTCCGGCCAACAATTCCAACCTGAGGACCACAGAGCAAATCCGTCACTGACTGCAGCCACAACGACTGACTCATGAGATGCTTTAGCGCTCACCTTCTCCTGAGCCCTGAACATGGCTGAGATATTCTTGAGGATGACTGGCCCATCAGAACTGTAGGAGAAGTTGACCTTGTCGAAGGTGATCAAGCCTCGACTTGGCCAGTCTGGAGGGGGGTGTTTTTGGGTTTCCCATGGTGCTTCACTCTCTAGCTCGGTGTACTCTATTACTCTCTCCACTGACGTCATCTGGAGGGACACATATTCCCAAATACCCCATATAATTTCAATCTGGACTTTATTTGAACCATTTTAAGGAGCTTAGAAGGTAGAAGCTTACTTTAAATATCTCCTTTTAACTTCACTATTTTTAGATTTAAGTGTTTGGAGTCCTATTTTGGTTTGATCTTGTCCAGGACCAGTCACCTGATAAAATAATTAAATACCCCAATGCAACATGAAATGTAGATGAACCCAAACATAAAGTCTTTTATTAACATTTTTTTGTTTAGTATAGATTTAAAAATTAGGCTAACCATTCTTTTAAGATACATTTTAGCTTTTTTAAAAGCTTGCTGGCATAAAGACTCATCAGTGCTGATTTAACTGAATAAGCTTTGCAATTTTTACAGTGGTCAACATGTTATGATGCCATCTTTAGGCTAGACAAGCTGTATATTGACAATTTCAGAAAATAAAGTTAAAGTTACATTCATGTTTTAGCTGAATTACACAATCCAAGCTGAATTACACAATCCTTACAGTTCTCTACAATTACTTTCAGCTTACTCTAAACCTTTTAACCCCTGGTACTCACAAGCCATTTTTAAATTGTGTGATTTTTCAGTTCTAATTCAAACAATATTCTATTCAGAATAAAGAGTTTTCTATTCATTGAAAAATTATGAAAAACTTCAAGTGGTTTACAAGGTCAGCTGTATTATAAACCAACTACTTTGATGTGCTCCTATGTAGGCTGAAATGATTCCTCAAGTAACTTGATTAAAAAAAATGACAAAATGCTCTGCCTCGAAGCCTCTCCTATTAAAGTTCATATACCGTTTTTCACAATCATTTCTGCTTTGCTGCGACAATACATTTATTTTTACGCCAGCCACGGAGCAGAAAGAAACAGCGATGTTTTGATTTGAGGGCGAGAGCGCTGACAAGTGCGGGCTGAGTAATGGAAGAAAGCAACAACAATCGTGATGAGACCAAATGAACAGGAGAAAGTGACACAATATGTTTTACCGGATTAATTGATCACATTTTCTGCAGAATACTCAATAACCAAAATAATCGATAGCTACAGTCTTACTCCTATGCACTGCATCCTGAAGCCCGCCACCTGAATACATAATCATGTTGCATCATTGATTAATTAACTCCTTGTGTTTTCAAGTTTTGCAAACTACTCTCAAAGGTTTCCTTTAACAGGATTTTGAAATATGAAACATTTTATGTCAGAACATTTTTTTTGAGTAAAAGTGATTTCTAGAGAGACAGCTTGGCCATTCTAAGCAAATTTGCCTGTGAAACAGCAGCAGGGGAAGACTGAAGGCTTACCATGTTCTCCACCTCAGCACTTTGTCGAACACCCCACTGGAACATACCCATCAGAGTGACGGCATAAGACAAGGCAAGACCCACGTCTCCTGCCTTCATACCTGCAGAGACCAAAATACCAGGCCACCATCAACCAACCCAAAACTTACTTAAGTTGGCATTAAACACAAGTAACACAGTAAAGGATGTTCACAAAATGATCTAAAACTTCTAGATGTTAGTTCTGAAAAAACTAATCTGTTCATTTTCATTTGAAAAATTAATGAAAACCACACTGAAAATTAATTTACCACACTGAAAAAAATATCTTATCAAAAACAAATGTTTTAATTGACAGTAAAAATAAACAATTGAATCGTTTCACACATTTACAGAATGTATCTTAAATTCAATATCTTAAAGCAATTCAAGCTGTTTACACCTTTCAACAGTTTACCCTTCCATTTCTCCAATAAATATATCCCTAAATAAACAAACAATGATTTCAGTAGCCTTTAACATGAATTTTACTCATTTGTAGGAAAAGCAAAATAGAGTTGAGTAAATTACCAAATTAATTAATTCTGGACAAAATATTTGGACTTGATTTAAACTGAACTTGTTCAGAAAAAATCAACAACAGTAATCACAATTAATAGGTTTTAATTGGAATAAAACGTCTAACTTTTATTAGTAAAAAAACATGTCTGAGTATTGTTTAGTTGAATGGTTGGATATCTCACTGTCTTTAAGAAGAAGGCACCCGAACGCTGTGATGGTCACAAACACTGAACACATCCCATCTAATCGCACGGCAAACCATCGAGAGGTGGTCAAGAACAGGAACCAAGCCTCTGCAAAAAATAACATTTCAGTAAGGTTAAAAGGTCAGTAGTTAATCACACTTGTGGACCTCCTTTACTGACCTGAATGGAGATCTTGATGGGCATCAAATGTTTGCTGAAACCTTTCCTCAGCTTTGAAAGCACGAATGGTCCAGAGGCCTTGCAGCGAAGAGGAAAGATGGGAGAAAACTGGGCTTCGAGCTTTAAGGAGAAAAAAAACAGCTGTTATAAAAAATTTAATATAATCAATATATTTTCTTTAGGGTGTTCTTTGGCATTAATGATTACCTCAAAATTCATAAAATCCTAAGAACTTCACAAACCTCTAACACATACCTTCAGCCAAGAGATCGCTCACAGAGATGCATCTCTAAATAGAATTTTACATTTTTTCTCACAATGAGCAACACCTACTAGTGGATTCAATCCGCTTGACATCTCTTGATGTTCGCAGGAAGTAGCGTCGCAGGAAGAGGAAGCAGATCAGCAGAGGAAGAACAGGGATGAGAATCCAAGGGATGACTGAGGATGCGACTGCGATGACTCCTATGATCTGGAGGAACACCTGCAGTGAACAGAAAGTGTAAAAAAAGAGGATTGTTCTACCTGGTTAGAAAAATAACAATTATCTTCGACTTTAATTTGTAATGCAAAAAAGAAACATTACGAAAAATGATAGAATAACTGGCTTATCGATAAATGATTGCATCATTATCCCCTTTAACTTTAAACTGACAATTAAAACCTGAAGACAATAAAACAAAAATATTGGTTATTTTAAAGTCTCAGCAAAAATAAAAATCTAAAAATTTATAACAACTCAAAAATAATAAAATGTCATTGCAAGCATACAGATTTACTTATTATATTTGATTAACCAATGCTAAAAAAAACATAGCAAAATCAAATGTCCACAAAATAAAGACAAAAGTTCAAACAAATAGGTATATTATTAACAATGTAATTTTTACTGTATTTTAATAATTTAGAAATATATTTAAATTTCAAACAAAGTTATTGTATCAAGAATGATGATTAATACAATTTTTATACCTAAAATTATTTCTTGAACTTTAATTGGAGAACATTGCAAAGATTTCCTGTTAATTATGGTAAATTTATGTTTTTTAATGTAAAATACAGTTATATGTTAAAATGAAGATACCGCAGAATATACAAAAAGATGACATTTATAACAACATTCACACCATCCCTATCTATAAAGCAATAACATGAGAGCAGCCAGTGTTTTTATTTAACATGTCACTTCTTATACAAACATCATCAATTAAATTGGAACGCATTTTGTTTTTCTTCAATACCACATTAAGCTGTAGGCATTAGCTACGCTGCATTCAAGGTAAAGATTTCAAACAGACGTACAGCTCACTATGGTGGAGGTCACAGCAGCTTCTTCTATTGGCATGTGAAGTGTAGAAACCCAGCGTCACAGTGGTCTACTGTTGCCTCATTAAAAGCACTTTGTGGGTTTTGGTTTATTTCTTAAACCACGAGCATTAAGTAAAGATGATGGAAGGAAAACCATCAATCTGTCATTACAGCATGACTCAACACTAGCTAAACTAGCCATAATCTCAGCACTCAGAGTTCCAAGTGTAGGTCAGGGAGCGTCTGACCAAACACCGATCCTGACAAAAGCATTTCAGTCCAAATGACTAAAAACTCAGAGTAAGAAGATCCACAGAAACGTCAGAGTGACCTCTCTTTAGGAAAGCACTAACCTCTAGATTGTTAATTCTCATTAAAACAGTTTATTTGTTATTAAACTTTTGTGTTTTGTAAGGACAAATGAGTTAGGCTGAAGAAAGAAACATTTACTACACTTCCAATGTAAAGCATTTTGAATTACCCTGTGTATGAAATGGGCTAAACAAATAAACTAGCCTTGCCTTGCCTACATTAACATAAACATAAACATCACAAAAGTATTGAGTAGCCAAACAACAATTTAGAGATTTTGATGCTAAATCAGCAGGGTTTTTTAGGTCACAAAAAATGAGAGCAGCTGATTCATGGGTAATAGTTGTGGAAAATAGCAGCAAAGAACCAAATGGATGAATTTCAGCCACATTACATTTCCCTGGAAAAAAAGGAAGGAATTTTCGTCTGAGGCTCATTTAATAGTAAAGTTAGTAGTTTTTCACACAATAAAAAATGTATTGTAAAACATACACATTAATAATAAACTTGTAGAAAAACGGGACTTAACACAGGGTTTCTGCATGTTTCATAAAGTCAAATGTTACACTTTTAGGACTGGTAATAATTATACTTAAACTTTTTTACATAATAAACAGTACGCTTCAAATACATTGTTAGAAACCCTAAACATCACACTTCTGTTTTTGAGCATTAACTTTCAAACTCTAACCATGCCTTTTACAAAAAGTATAACATTTATGACCATTTTCTCAACTGTGGCAACCCTAATTGTCATGTTTACATTTTTAAAAATCGAGAAAGATTTTCTCTATCTCTGGCAATCCCAACAATCATTTTCACGCTTTTGAGCATTTTTGCACATTGTCTTAATCTCTAGCAACCCTTACAATCACTTTCACGCTTTTGAGCATTTTTGCACATTGTCTTAATCTCTAGCAACCCTTACAATCACTTTCACAATCAATTTTGCAAACATTTTTTACATTTATGAGTCATATGTAAATATCTGGCCACCCAAATAAACACTTAAGATCAATTATGAGTGTTCGCAAGCTTTTTCTTTAACTTTGGCAACCATAACAATCATTTTTAAAAATTTGTTAGCATTCAGGCACATTTTCTCAATTTCTAGCAATCCCAATCAACAACAACAACAAAAAAAACACATCAAATGAGCTTTACATAGACATAAAAAAATAAGAAACGTTTTGAACAGTTTTCTTTTTAAGGCCTAACATTTGGGTTTTTCAATTTTAAAATTAAGACCCAGCAGAAACCCTGTAACAGAATATTTTATAATTCAACAGATATGTATGTGTTATCGAATTTTTTGCTTACTTTTACTTTTTATGATATAAATATTCCTTTTTGTTATACTGATGGTAGAAGCAACGACTGGAAGCATCCACTGGATCAGATTTTGAACGGAGGAGCTTTCTTTTGAACCTGCGCTTTCAAATCTTGTCCTGTTTAATTTTAGCCTTATGATGAGTGATATTCTGTCCTAAAGTTACTCATGACATGAGGTTGAAGGGATCAGAATCACAGCAAACGAGCAAGTTTACTAACTCAACACAGCAATTATTCAGGCAGAAGCAAGTTATTAAACCATGTATTATAGTGAAGTAACACAAGCAGCAAGGTGTGATTCAAAATATAGTTAAAACCCTGTTCATCATGAAAATGCTGTATTTATAATATTATATAAGTAACATTATTTTTTGTGAATACAGTGTACAGTCAATATTGTGGCTATGATTATTTTCATAATTAGAAGATAACTTGCAGTGTAGGAACACTTTTCTTTAATCCTTTACTATTAAAACAGAATCCCTAAAGGACATTCTCACCTCAAAAACTGAATAGAACTTTTTTTATACGTCATCAAAATGAGCCATAACTTTCCATTTGCGATGTTAAGTCACGAGATTATAAAGAAATGTAATAAATAAATAAAAAATACTATAAAGGTAAAACGACTGATTTTCATAAAATTTCACCTTCTCAAGACATTTATGAGCATCTGGATTAAATGGACAAGTTTTGTGTGGCTAAAATTATAAAAATTTAATAACTTTTAAATAATAAAAAAGCATAACTGTGTGGAAACTATGCTTTTAACATAAACAGTCAGGAAGCCCGTAATTGTATATAGCCCATAATAATAACTTAAATATAGCACTCCAGTCACAAAAACCAAGCCGAAGACTTCATCTACACATGCTACATGGCAATACTCTACAACTTCAGAAGAAGGACTGTGGGAAATTGATTCCTCCAAAGAGAAGAGAAAGAAGAGGAGGGTTTCTTTTGCCTCACACAATGAAAATCTCCTTAAATGAAAGACTATTGAACGTTCACTCAGACCGTCAGGTTTCAGACAATGGTGCTCTGAGCTCATAAAGTGACGCCTGTCAGCCGCACATTGACCACATTGTCACCACAAGCCTCAAGATGCTGTTGCGCTACAACACTTGGGTTTGCAGAGAGATAAATGCTGTGCTCATGAGTTTTGGAGGGCAAAACTTAGCCCAAATAATTTACTAAAGAGCTTTTACAACTGATGCGTACCTGGATAAAATCCACAAAAGTCCAAGGAAGTAAGGAATCGAGGTGGCCGATGTCTTTTGAGAAGCGGTTAAGGATTCTTCCTGAAATGAAAAAAAAAGCGTTTAGTGAAACAAAACCCAGGAGAAAAAATATATATATACTTATTGTTTCTTAAACAGGAAGAGATTTATTTGTAAATATAATCAATATATTTTCTTTGGTGTTCTTTGGCATAATGATTACCTCAAAAATTCATAAAATCCTAAGAACTTCACAAACCTCTAACACATACCTTCAGCCAAGAGATCGCTCACAGAGATGCACTAAATAGAATTTATACTTTTTTTCTCACAATAGCACACCTACTAGTGGATTCAATCCGCTTGACATCTCTTGATGTTCGCAGGAAGTAGCGTCGCAGGAGAGGAAGCATCAGCAGAGGAAGAACAGGGATGAGAATCCAAGGGATGACTGAGGATGCGACTGCGATGACTCCTATGATCTGAGGAACACCTGCAGTGAACAGAAAGTGTAAAAAAGAGGATGTTCTACCTGGTTAGAAAAATAACAATTATCTTCGACTTTAATTTGTAATGCAAAAAGAAACGTTACGAAAAATGATAGATAAACTGCTTACGATAAATGATTGCATCATATCCCCTTTAACGTTAAACTGACATTAAACCTGAAGAAATAAAACAAAATATTGGTTATTTTAAAGTCTCAGCAAAAATAAAAATCTAAAATTTATAACACTCAAAATAATAAAATGTCATTGCAAGATACAGATTTACTTATTATATTGATTAACCAATGCTAAAAAAAACATAGCAAAATCAAATGTCCACAAAATAAAGACAAAAGTTCAAACAAATAGGTATATTATTAACAATGTAATTTTTACTGTATTTTAATAATTTAGAAATATTTTAAATTTCAAACAAAGTTATTGTATCAAGAATGATGATTAATACAATTTTTATACCTAAAATTATTTCTTGAACTTTATGGAGAACATTGCAAAGATTTCCTGTAATTATGGTAAATTTATGTTTTTTAATGTAAAATACAGTTATATTATAAATGAAGATACCGCAGAATTACAAAAAGATGACATTTATAACAACATTCACACCATCCCTATCTATAAGCAATAACATGAGAGCAGCCAGTGTTTTTATTTAACATGTCACTTCTTATACAACCATCATCAATTAAATTGGAACCATTTTGTTTTTTTCAATACCACATTAAGCTGTAGGCATTAGCTACGCTGCATTCAAGGTAAAGTTTCAAACAGACGTACAGCTCACTATGGTGGAGGTCCAGCAGCTTCTTCTATTGGCATGTGAAGTGTAGAAACCCAGCGTCACCGGTTCTACTGTTGCCTCATTAAAAGCACTTTGTGGGTTTTGGTTTATTTCTTAAACCACGAGCATTAAGTAAAGTATGAAGGAAAAACCCAATCTGTCATTACAGCATGACTCAACACTAGCTAAACTAGCCATAATCTCAGCACTCAGAGTTCCAAGTGTAGGTCAGGGGCGTCTGACCAACACCCGATCCTGACAAAAGCATTTCATTCCAAATGACTAAAAACTCAGAGTAAAAATCCACAACGTCAGAGTGACCTCTCTTTAGAAAGCACTAACCTCTAGATTGTTAATTCTCATTAAACAGTTTATTTGTTATTAAACTTTTGTGTTTTGTAAGGACAAATGAGTTAGGCTGAAGAAAGAACATTTACTACACTTCCAATGTAAAGCATTTTGAATTACCCTGTGTATGAAATGGGCTAAACAAATAAACTACCTTGCCTTGCCTACATTAACATAAACTAAACATCACAAAAGTGTTGAGTAGCCAACAACAATTTAGAGATTTTGATGCTAAATCACAGGTTTTTTTTTAGGTCACAAAAAATGAGAACAGGAAGTTGACCTTGTCGAAGGTGATCAAGCCTCGACTTGGCCAGTCTGGAGGGGGGTGTTTTTGGGTTTCCCATGGTGCTTCACTCTCTAGCTCGGTGTACTCTATTACTCTCTCCACTGACGTCATCTGGAGGGACACATATTCCCTTTTTAAGGAGCTTAGAAGGTAGAAGCTTACTTTAAATATCTCCTTTTAACTTCACTATTTTTAGATTTAAGTGTTTGGAGTCCTATTTTGGTTTGATCTTGTCCAGGACCAGTCACCTGATAAAATAATTAAATACCCCAATGCAACATGAAATTTAGATGAACCCAAACATAAAGTCTTTTATTAACATTTTTTTGTTTAGTATAGATTTAAAAATTAGGCTAACCATTCTTTTAAGATACATTTTAGCTTTTTTAAAAGCTTGCTGGCATAAAGACTCATCAGTGCTGATTTAACTGAATAAGCTTTGCAATTTTTATAGTGTTCAACATGTTATGATGCCATCTTTAGGCTAGACAAGCTGTATATTGACAATTTCAGAAAATAAAGTTAAATTTACATTCATGTTTTAGCTGAATTACACAATCCAAGCTGAATTACACAATCCTTACAGTTCTCTACAATTACTTTCAGCTTACTCTAAACCTTTTAACCCCTGGTACTCACAAGCCATTTTTAAATTGTGTGATTTTTCAGTTCTAATTCAAACAATATTCTATTCAGAATAAAGAGTTTTCTATTCATTGAAAAATTATTAAAAACTTCAAGTGGTTTACAAGGTCAGCTGTATTATAAACCAACTACTTTGATGTGCTCCTATGTAGGCTGAAACGATTCCTCAAGTAACTTGATTCCAAAAAATGACAAAATGCTCTGCCTCGAAGCCTCTCATTAAAGTTCATATACCGTTTTTCACAATCATTTCTGCTTTGCTGCGACAATACATTTATTTTTACGCCAGCCATGGAGCAGAAAGAAACAGCGATGTTTTGATTTGAGGGCGAGAGCGCTGACAAGTGCGGGCTGAGTAATGGAAGAAAGCAACAACAATCGTGATGAGACCAAATGAACAGGAGAAAGTGACACAATATGTTTTACCGGATTAATTGATCACATTTTCTGCAGAATACTCAATAACCAAAATATTCGATAGCTACAGTCTTACTCCTATGCACTGCATCCTGAAGCCCGCCACCTGAATACATAATCATGTTGCATCATTGATTAATTAACTCCTTGTGTTTTCAAGTTTTGCAAACTACTCTCAAAGGTTTCCTTTAACATGATTTTGAAATATGAAACATTTTGTGCATTTATGTCAGAAAATTTTTTTTGAGTAAAAGTGATTTCTAGAGAGACAGCTTGGCCATTCTAAGCAAATTTGCCTGTGAAACAGCAGCAGGGGAAGACTGAAGGCTTACCATGTTCTCCACCTCAGCACTTTGTCGAACACCCCACTGGAACATACCCATCAGAGTGACGGCATAAGACAAGGCAAGACCCACGTCTCCTGCCTTCATACCTGCAGAGACCAAAATACCAGGCCACCATCAACCAACCCAAAACTTACTTAAGTTGGCATTAAACACAAGTAACACAGTAAAGGATGTTCACAAAATGATCTAAAACTTCTAGATGTTAGTTCTGAAAAAACTAATCTGTTCATTTTCATTTGAAAAATTCAAAAGCACACTTTTTACCACACTGAAAAAAATATCTTATCAAAAGCAAATGTTTTAATTGACAGTAAAAATAAACAATTGAATCGTTTCACACATTTACAGAATGTATCTTAAATTCAATATCTTAAAGCAATTCAAGCTGTTTACACCTTTCAACAGTTTACCCTTCCATTTCTCCAATAAATATATCCCTAAATAAACAAACAATGATTTCAGTAGCCTTTAACATGAATTTTACTCATTTGTAGGAAAAGCAAAATAGAGTTGAGTAAATTACCAAATTAATTAATTCTGGACAAAATATTTGGACTTGATTTAAACTGAACTTGTTCAGAAAAAATCAACAACAGTAATCACAATTAATAGGTTTTAATTGGAATAAAACGTCTAACTTTTATTAGTAAAAAAACATGTCTGAGTATTGTTTAGTTGAATGGTTGGATATCTCACTGTCTTTAAGAAGAAGGCACCCAAACGCTGTGATGGTCACAAACACTGAACACATCCCATCTAATCGCACGGCAAACCATCGAGAGGTGGTCAAGAACAGGAACCAAGCCTCTGCAAAAAATAACATTTCAGTAAGGTTAAAAGGTCAGTAGTTAATCACACTTGTGGACCTCCTTTACTGACCTGAATGGAGATCTTGATGGGCATCAAATGTTTGCTGAAATCTTTCCTCAGCTTTGAAAGCACGAATGGTCCAGAGGCCTTGCAGCGAAGAGGAAAGATGGGAGAAAACTGGGCTTCGAGCTTTAAGGAGAAAAAAAACAGCTGTTATAAAAAATTTAATATAATCAATATATTTTCTTTAGGGTGTTCTTTGGCATTAATGATTACCTCAAAATTCATAAAATCCTAAGAACTTCACAAACCTCTAACACATACCTTCAGCCAAGAGATCGCTCACAGAGATGCATCTCTAAATAGAATTTTACATTTTTTCTCACAATAAGCAACACCTACTAGTGGATTCAATTCGCTTGACATCTCTTGATGTTCGCAGGAAGTAGCGTCGCAGGAAGAGGAAGCAGATCAGCAGAGGAAGAACAGGGATGAGAATCCAAGGGATGACTGAGGATGCGACTGCGATGACTCCTATGATCTGGAGGAACACCTGCAGTGAACAGAAAGTGTAAAAAAAGAGGATTGTTCTACCTGGTTAGAAAAATAACAATTATCTTCGACTTTAATTTGTAATGCAAAAAAGAAACAGTTACGAAAAATGATAGAATAACTGACTTATCGATAAATGATTGCATCATTATCCCCTTTAACGTTAAACTGACAATTAAAACCTGAAGACAATAAAACAAAAATATTGGTTATTTTAAAGTCTCAGCAAAAATAAAAATCTAAAAATTTATAACAACTCAAAAATAATAAAATGTCATTGCAAGCATACAGATTTACTTATTATATTTGATTAACCAATGCTAAACAAAAACATAGCAAAATCAAATGTCCACAAAATAAAGACAAAAGTTCAAACAAATAGGTATATTATTAACAATGTAATTTTTACTGTATTTTAATAATTTAGAAATATATTTAAATTTCAAACAAAGTTATTGTATCAAGAATGATGATTAATACAATTTTTATACCTAAAATTATTTCTTGAACTTTCATTGGAGAACATTGCAAAGATTTCCTGTTAATTATGGTAAATTTATGTTTTTTAATGTAAAATACAGTTATATGTTAAAATGAAGATACCGCAGAATATACAAAAAGATGACATTTATAACAACATTCACACCATCCCTATCTATAAAGCAATAACATGAGAGCAGCCAGTGTTTTTATTTAACATGTCACTTCTTATACAAACATCATCAATTAAATTGGAACGCATTTTGTTTTTGTTCAATACCACATTAAGCTGTAGGCATTAGCTACGCTGCATTCAAGGTAAAGATTTCAAACAGACGTACAGCTCACTATGGTGGAGGTCACAGCAGCATCTTCTATTGGCATGTGAAGTGTAGAAACCCAGCGTCACAGCGGTCTACTGTTGCCTCATTAAAAGCACTTTGTGGGTTTTGGTTTATTTCTTAAACCACGAGCATTAAGTAAAGATGATGGAAGGAAAACCATCAATCTGTCATTACAGCATGACTCAACACTAGCTAAACTAGCCATAATCTCAGCACTCAGAGTTCCAAGTGTAGGTCAGGGAGCGTCTGACCAAACACCGATCCTGACAAAAGCATTTCAGTCCAAATGACTAAAAACTCAGAGTAAGAAGATCCACAGAAACGTCAGAGTGACCTCTCTTTAGGAAAGCACTAACCTCTAGATTGTTAATTCTCATTACAACAGTTTATTTGTTATTAAACTTTTGTGTTTTGTAAGGACAAATGAGTTAGGCTGAAGAAAGAAACATTTACTACATTTCCAATGTAAAGCATTTTGAATTACCCTGTGTATGAAATGGGCTAAACAAATAAACTAGCCTTGCCTTGCCTACATTAACATAAACATAAACATCACAAAAGTGTTGAGTAGCCAAACAACAATTTAGAGATTTTGATGCTAAATCAGCAGGGTTTTTTAGGTCACAAAAAATGAGAACAGCTGATTCATGGGTAATAGTTGTGGAAAATAGCAGCAAAGAACCAAATGGATGAATTTCAGCCACATTACATTTCCCTGGAAAAAAAGGAAGGAATTTTCGTCTGAGGCTCATTTACTAGTAAAGTTAGTAGTTTTTCACACAATAAAAAATTTATTGTAAAACATACACATTAATAATAAACTTGTAGAAAAACGGGACTTAACACAGGGTTTCTGCATGTTTCATAAAGTCAAATGTTACACTTTTAGGACTGGTAATAATTATATTTAAACTTTTTTACATAATAAACAGTACGCTTAAAATACATTGTTAGAAACCCTAAACATCACACTTATGTTTTTGAGCATTAACTTTCAAACTCTAACCATGCCTTATAATAATTTATGACCATTTTCTCAACTGTGGCAACCCTAATTGTCATGTTTACATTTTTAAACATCGAGAAAGATTTTCTCTATCTCTGGCAACCCCAACAATCACTTTCACGCTTTTGAGCATTTTTGCACATTGTCTTAATCTCTAGCAACCCTTACAATCACTTTCACAATCAATTTTGCAAACATTTTTTACATTTATGAGTCATATGTAAATATCTGGCCACCCAAATAAACACTTAAGATCAATTATGAGTGTTCGCAAGCTTTTTCTGTAACTTTGGCAACCATAACAATCATTCATCTTCATGTTGGCTTTCTTCCCTTTCGGGGTCGCCACAGCGGAATGAACCGCCAACTCTCTGGCATATGTTTTACGCGGCGGATGCCCTTCCAGCCGCAACCCATCGCTGGGAAAACCATAACAATCATTTTTACAAATTTGTTAGCATTTAGGCACATTTTCTCAATTTCTAGCAATTCCAATCAACAACAACAACAACAAAAAAACACATCAAATGAGCTTTACATAAACATAAAAAAATAAGAAAAAATTTGAACAGTTTTCTTTTTAAGGCCTAACATTTGGGTTTTTCAATTTTAAAATTAAGACTTTTTAAGACCCAGCAGAAACCCTGTAACAGAATATTTTATAATTCAACAGATATGTATGTGTTATCGAATTTTTTGCTTACTTTTACTTTTTATGATATAAATATTCCTTTTTGTTATACTGATGGTGGAAGCAACGACTGGAAGCATTGACTGGATCAGATTTTGAACGGAGGAGCTTTCTTTTGAACCTGCGCTTTCAAATCTTGTCCTGTTTAATGTTAGCCTTATGATGAGTGATATTCTGTCCTAAAGTTACTCATGACATGAGGTTGAAGGCATCAGAATCACAGCAAACGAGCAAGTTTACTAACTCAACACAGCAATTATTCAGACAGAAGCAAGTTATTAAACCATGTATTATAGTAAAGTAACACAAGCAGCAAGGTGTGATTAAAAATATAGTTAAAACCCTGTTCATCACGAAAATGCTGTATAATGTTATATAAGTAACATATTTTTTTTGTGAATACAGTGTACAGTCAATATTGTGGTTATGATTATTTTCATAATTAGAAGATAACTTGCAGTGTAGGAACACTTTTCTTTAATCCTTTACTATTAAAACAGAATCCCTAAAGGACATTCTCACCTCAAAATCTGAATAGAACTTTTTTTATACGTCATCAAAATGAGCCATAACTTTCCATTCGCGATGTTAAGTCACAAGATTGTAAAGAAATGTAATAAATAAATAAAAAAATACTATAAAAGTAAAACGACTGATTTTCATAAAATTTCACCTTCTCAAGACATTTATGAGCATCTGGATTAAATGGACAAGTTTTGTGTGGCTAAAATTATAAAAATGTAATAACTTTTAAATAATAAAAAAGCATAACTGTGTGGAAACTATGCTTTTAACATAAACAGTCAGGAAGCCCGTAATTGTATATAGCCCATAATAATAACTTAAATATAGCACTCCAGTCACAAAAACCAAGCCGAAGACTTCATCTACACATGCTACATGGCAATACTCTACAACTTCAGAAGAAGGACTGTGGGAAATTGATTCCTCCAAAGAGAAGAGAAAGAAGAGGAGGGTTTCTTTTGCCTCACACAATGAAAATCTCCTTAAATGAAAGACTATTGAACGTTCACTCAGACCGTCAGGTTTCAGACAATGGTGCTCTGAGCTCATAAAGTGACGCCTGTCAGCCGCACATTGACCACATTGTCACCACAAGCCTCAAGATGCTGTTGCGCTACAACACTTGGGTTTGCAGAGAGATAAATGCTGTGCTCATGAGTTTTGGAGGGCAAAACTTAGCCCAAATAATTTACTAAAGAGCTTTTACAACTGATGCGTACCTGGATAAAATCCACAAAAGTCCAAGGAAGTAAGGAATCGAGGTGGCCGATGTCTTTTGAGAAGCGGTTAAGGATTCTTCCTGAAATGAAAAAAAAAAGCGTTCAGTGAAACAAAACCTCTCATGGGCATCACAAACCCAGGAGAAAAAATATATATATACTTATTGTTTCTTAAACAGGAAGAGATTTATTTGTAAATAAATTCCTATTATCATCAGAATATTCATTTATATACTGTTTGATAGGAAAATGTTTGCTGACTCCAAATGTAAGTGCATTATTCAAGTATTCTATGATTTAAAATATGATATTTTAAGGAAATATTTCCTAAATTGTTTATCTTAATTTTAAAACTACACATAATAAAATATGTTTTTTTGAAAATACTGAGCAATACTGGAAAAGAATAGGTGATTCAGTCTAGAATTTACAGAGATAGTGAGATAAACATGGTATAATTATACACAAAATGCAGAATTTTCTTTACATACATCAGATTTGAACTAGTGCTGTCCAGGACTAGACCTCTAATGGACTGTGAATATTATTGAAAAATTAAAAAATAAATTCATTTAAGGATAACTATCTTCTTCCATACTTACCAAGATTGCAATTTATCTTCAAAATAAACCAATTTGTAATCATCATGGCACTTTCAGAACTCTGGACTTTTTGGTAAGTATGACTGACTAGAGCTTCCATAAACTTAGACAGCCATCACAACTGCCGCCAAAATACCATGGCATCACAAATAAGTATTTTGTTTGTGAACATTCTAGATTGATGTATTTCTTGTCTATATTTTCAACAGGGCAGTATGAGGCAAATAGTTTATTTGTCAGTATGTTCTGCCCTCTGTTGGTCAAGCTTTAGAATATTTAGAGTAAAAGATCAAAGAAATCATAAATCATGAATAGCATTTTTAACATAACATTATCCTCAGAATCATATGGTTATAAGGTATGGATGTCCATCCTGAAGACCATAGTTCAGGATACTAAATAAAAAGTCTTCTTGGGGCATTTAAATTAAATGTGTAATTAAGTACGCTCTCACCGATAGGGTTGATGTCAAAGAAGCGCACTGGAGTTCTCAGAATGCTGTCAAACATACGATTGTGTAGCGTCTCCGCTGAACAGACCAGAACATTGAACATAATCAGGCCACGCGTGAAGCCGAAGATGATGGTGGCTCCTGTTAAACCTGGTGAGAGTGATGCAGACATGTGTAACTCTGAGAAGTCCAACATGATGTCTCCACTCATTTAACTCAGAAAAATAGTTCTTGTACCGGCATAGATGCCCAAGTAGAAATCCAGGTTGAGTTCTTCAGTAGTATTTGTGAAGATGGTGGAGTTCACATTGATACCATTAAGTTTCTCCTGCTCGGTGGCCCTGTCAAACATGAAAGACTCAATGTAAGATGGCCCACAGAAATAATCCCACATTTGTTTTGTACATGTACTCAAGCCATTATTTTGGTATGACAATACATTTTACATTTAAAAGCATTTTAATATAAAAATGTATGTGATTGAATTTGGAAAGTACATATGTTCATTCAAAACCATTTTTACACACAGAATATAATATTTATACACCACTACAATTCATAACAGTCTAAGTATTTGTTACTTAAATAATATGAGTAAAAGACAGAATAATTAAACATACAAACTTATACAAAGTTGAGATAAAATCATATGAAATGTTGCTAATATTTTTCACTGCATGACACAAGAACTACTAGCGAACTAATTGTAAAGCATAAAATTGTGGAAACCCAAAATATGTGTGATTTGTTGGAAACAACCTAGCTTTACACAAGTGATTACATAAAACCGATTGCATCTCTCCTCAGCCTGATGTTTTAGCAGTGGTTCTTTGTTTTATCGAAAATAGCAGATTATTGTTTATTTCAGCCTTAGTAATCGTCTTACTTGGAATAAAAAGGACATTCTACGATAATAAAAAATGTAAAACGCTCAAGAGAATCTCCTGATCGAGCTCTAGCTTGACAGCGGCTGAAGCGAGGTAGTATACATCTTTCACTGGCTGTACACCTCTGTAGGAAGAACAGTGTTATTTTAGTTGAAAGAGTGTGAATTCCATACTAGCCCATTTTACAGAATCAACAAAAGAAGAAAAATGTTGTAAAATCACTTCAGAGACAGTTGAACGCTTATATCTAATTATTATTACTATGGATACAATCGGAGTATTTACACTATTCAAAAACTTAATTAAAGAGCAAGATGACCACTTTCGACAGCAGCTTAAAATGAAGCTGTTTTTTGCCATTTTATTATAGTTATTACCCAGCTATGGTAAAAAGTACCTAAAGCAAATCCTAACTTTGTGAATGATGGAGTTTCTGCAGGGTTAATGTCATATTTAAGACTTACTAAGAACCAAATTTAAGACCATTGTTAATGCTTACATATGCGTTGCATGTCTATAAGAAACTCTTCGAAGCAGTATGATGTTTCTTTTTGTTGAATGAGATGCTAGGGCTTGTATACCTAACTTCCCTAGTTTAATAAATGTTTTGCGTGCGCTTTAAATACATTGTTAGGAACCGACTTCAACTAAGCCTTAAGTTGAAGACAGTGACCTTTTTCAACAAGTCTCTGTCTGTGTTGACTTTACAAACCCTGAAATGACTCACCAGTATGAAAGCCACCAATCCTGAAGAATATAAAAGACCTGTGGAGCAGAAAGCAAAGTCAGTATGAATCTCTGAGCATAGGTGAGAAGCTGCACCACTGTATACCTGAGCCAGAAGGTTGAGGAGCAGCAGGAATATCAGCATGAACACATTAGCTCCAGCACGAAAATATTTCCAGTACATACGGAAACCAATGTTTCCCTCGGAGCGTGACTCCTCAGCCATAGTATGAACAGGTTCTGCCTACCAAGAATAATAAATAGATCAATAGTTTGTCAAGGTTAGTCTGTAAAACAGCACCACCACTGCACTAGATGGAGCTATTGTAAAAAACTCCCACTGGGTTACAAATAAATTTCCATTAATGAAATTGTCACCCTTTTTATATCAAGTCTCTGTCAGTAGGTCCTCCAGAAAATTATTAAACTGCTTAGTGATAGCCAAGTACAGTCTTAAGTAATGTTTATTAAACTAAGAATGTGAAAGTGGGGACTATAACTGCACAGCACAAGTATGGAGTTTTATTACAAGACCTTTGCATTTGAGTCATAAAAAATCCTTCCTCTTTCAAAAAAGAAGAGATTAACTTTAATTTCTGAATGTAGACCAAATGACTTTTTTAAGAATTTAAAATTAATCAGAACATGTTTCCTCGAACCAACTCAAATATCCTCTCACAAGCAAAAGCTCAAAGTGGTGAAAGCCTACCGGTAGCTGATCAGAGTCGTCCTTCATAGAGAGAACCGATGAAGAGTGGGAACGAACAGAGTTCTGAGAAAGTGTACGAATGCGCGGGGAACGAGGAGCTTCTCCTTTCTCTACCCCTGTCTCCTCTTCCTCGTCCTTCTTCAGCAGAGAGGTGAAGTCAACTCCTGACTGCAGCAGCTCAGAGTATGTCCCCCGTGCCACCATATGTCCCTGAGTCAAAAAATGATGCAGTTCTATATTCAGCCACCTTTTTTTTTAGGCAAATAGTATTTCAAGTCAAGCCGACATAAGTAAAAATATGAAGAGAAGTTTGTAGTTTCAATAGAATGCAGTGCTACAGCTCACCTCTTTTAGAACCAGGATCTGATTTGCAGCTTTTAAGTATTGAAGCTGATGAGTGACCAAGATCCTGGGTTTGTCTTTCAGAATGCCACAAATACACCTGTAACGGCAGACAGGTTTCCAACATATTCGTCCTGTTACAATTTGGTTCTATTGATGTGTTTATAGCTTTTTTAGAAAATCATTGACAGTCTTGTTGGAACAACCCTAAAGTTTTACTGGGGATTGTTTTTAAACATCTTTTGTTCTCAGAGCTCCTTATGGTCATCGGAGAGAGAGCGAGGGTTAATGCTCTGGTTCTCTGGGCTAAAGCAGATCTTCTAAGTCGTACAGAACTACATATGTACACAACATATTTAATAACGTGTTTAATCACAGAACAGATGTGTCAAACCACAACAATCTGTGTGTTATTGCTACAGATGCGCTCACCTAATACAAATGCAAAAAACATCTGTTTTGAACAGGAGTCATATTAGCTTCAGATAAATGAGGAGAGAATTTTCATTTATAAAAGACGTTATTCTTATCTTTGTTCAAGCTGTATTTCTCAGCCATTAAAAGGAAGTGCTGAACGCCTCGGCTTAGAGCTTAGAGCTGAAAGAAGCTTCTGATTCTTTGATTTAACTTCAATAAGTAAAGAGTCTGCTTCTCTCTACTGGGTAGGTTCAGTCATTGCAGCGTTTTAGTTTTTACCCGTGCTTTTGTGAATGCAATTTTTTTGTAAACAAGGTAAGAAAAAGATATTTAAAAAATAACCGTGTCTAACACTATATGCAGAATAACATGTTTATGTTTCTAGCTAGCACTTGGGTTATCAAGCTGCGAATCGCCACTTATATATGGTACATTTTCAGAAACTTGATTCAATTTATTATTTCTTTTCTCTCCGAAATCGACTTCTCTGTAGGTTGTTCAAAACCTCTAGTAATGGGGAATAAGCCCCTTACATCAACTCTTAAATCATGCATCAGGAACTAAAATCTAGAAAACATGTTTTTTTTTAGTGGAGAGGACATTTGGGGAAAGAAATTGTGTTTACGTTCCAGAATTAAGTAGAAAATTCCTCTTGAAGGATTACTTACTTGTTGTTGACTTTAAAGGGATAAATATTTAATTTATTAATTTAGAACCAGGTAATACCAAAACTGAAAGAAGCTGATGAACTCTAAAACACAACCATAAAAACATAATGGTAAGAATGAGGAGTTTTAACCCACTGTTCAAACAGGTGCCGGCCAACCTCAGCATCCACTGCACTCAGAGGATCGTCCAGCAGAAAAATATCAGCATCTTGATACACAGCCCTAAACAAACATGTTCATCACACTTCGACTCTTCTGCTTTGACTATTTGTTATGCATCATGTGGGTTCTGGCAATATACGCAGAATAATCAGCTAATTGCAAAGAATTTGCTGTGGTATACTACATTTTCTATTAGGTTCTGGATTCAGACTCGCATCAGGATTACCTGGCCAGGTTGACTCGAGCCTTCTGTCCTCCACTGAGAGTAGCTCCTCTGTCTCCAATCACAGTCAAATCACCCTCAGGAAGTAACTGCATGTCCTGCAAGAGACACACAGAAAAAAAGACTGCTACAAACATACTATAATGTCGTGGATATAAAGTCTGCTGTAGCAACAGCAACTTGAGCAACTTGAATAGGATCAGCTTAAAATAATACATCAGTAAAATGTATATTTATTATAAAAAATATTGTAAAGAATTTTTTTTAAAGAAATATTTTTTTTTACAGACTCAGTCAAACAAGTAGAGTTCGCATTGTTTAGCATAAGCAAGTTGAGAGGGCAAAATTTTTATTTTGTTATTACTTTTTTTAACTGACACTACAAATATTCTTTATTCGAAGAAAGATTTAAAGTAAAAAAAAAATGCTGGCTAGACCAGGCCCGGTCAGAGCCAAAACAAAGGTGCTTCTATCCAAAGGTGTTCTCAGGATGCAGATATCAGGATTGTATAAAACATTTTTTAAACATAATTCTTTCTATAGAATAGAACCTTCTAGTGCGATACAAAATCCTTTACAATATATAGGAAGAAAAAGTTTTGATGCATTTACACTTTTTAAATCACATTTTCTCTGTTTCATGTTCATCCTCTGACATTTTTTAAATAAATTTGAGTGAAAAAACAGCTGGAAGATATTAGAGTGTACGAGTTTACCCTCTTAAGTGCGCAGGCTCTGAGGACTCTCTCATATCGCTGGGGTTGAAGCTCTTTTCCAAACAGTATGTTGCTGCGAATGGTTCCAGGAAAAACCCAGGGCTGCTGCGAGGCATAGGTCAGCTCACCTTTGACCTTTATCACACCTTTTTCAGCAGGAAGCTCCCCAAGAACGGTGCTAAGCAGAGAGGACTGGATGAAAAAACACAGGGTTATTAGCCAGTTGCAAAGTGATTTAGATGGTTACAAGAGTTTTAGCTAGAAAGCTTTACCACTTTGGCATTTTATTAAGGATAATTCTCAAAAGTCTATATATAGTGAAATGCATAAAATATTACCAGCCATGTATTATTTGTCAATTTTCAGTTAAATGTGATCCCAGATTTCTGCATCATTGGGTATAAATTCATTGCTTGATGCACTGACCTTTCCAGCTCCAACAGGACCAATAACAGCTAGAAGCTGACCCGGCTTCACAGTGAAAGACACATTTTGTAATGTTGGGGCATCCAGAGTCTGACGGTTACAAAATCAGGGAGAAAAGATACAATTTATTTAAACAAACCCAAGAGACAACGCATCAAACTGTTTTGAAGACGTTGTCATTTTATATACAAAAAAAACTTTTCTTAAGTATAACCGATGTTTTAGTTTTTAACAGAAATCAGATTAGGCTCAGTGTTCAGTTTAGAAATTGGAGTTTCTGCTATTTATTTTCTAACAAGGAAATGGCAGGAGAGTGAAAAATTTTCAAAAAGGTACAGTGGTGGTTCAGAGTGCCAATGGTCTGTGCTCTCACTCGAGTAGCACCGCTTTAATTGTGCTCAACTTAAGATAACTGAAACAAGAGATTAATAACAGAGTTGTCATGAAAGTCAACTCAAGCAATATGCATTGAACAACCTAATGGCGCCAGGGGTATTAACATGGTTTTTAGCTATAAGGTTTATCATTTTTAACATTGCGACTAACGGGATGCTCAATACCTGGGAATTAAATAAATCTTTTGCATTCATTGTGGCAATTTACATCAGCAGAGCTCTTTTTAAAAGCAGCTTTTCATGTTAACATGACATAAAAATACAGTTGCGTGAGGGTCACAAAAAACTGTTTGAGTGGAAGTTATTTTAATACTGAAAAAGCATCTGTAGTCTAGTCAAAGCTGTTTTTTTTTTGTCTAGGAGAAATCCAGGTGAGGACTAGGCTCAGTGCTGGAAGACAAGCACCTGCACTATCCATCCACAGACGGGTGAATACTGATAATTGGATGCCTAATTTTCTTTAACTCTAAAATGATTTCAACTCCAGGCTCAGTTAGTGACTCATAAAGACTCTTCATTATAGTGTTCAATTGAACTTGATGTCTTGTAAGTTCACTTCATGCTTCTCTCTTCATTCATTCATGAAGTTATTATTTGAATAAAGTTTCAATATCTGTTTTGTTTAGCTTAATGTGCCTTATAATCCAGTGCTCTTTATGTATGGAAAAATACATGGTCATTGGCACATGTTGACGTGCACTTTATATTACCCAAAATACGGTATAGATTTTCAGCTCGTCACTGTGAACTCGCCTTGTCCCAGTAGCAGATAAGATCTTGTATCTCCACAGAGGTCTCTTTCTTTTCGTCCTGGGAGAGAGGAAGGTGAGTTTTCACCAGCTCGTCCAGCAGGAGGAACTTCTGCATGGCAGAAACAGCAGAGACATTTAACACACACAAGTTCAACTCAAAACACTGCTCACTGCTATCTTAGCAGGCTTTCCATGATTACAAAACCTACACCATCATGTTTTACATAAGCAACATGAGCTGAGTCAGTGGGAACTGGAAAAAGTCAATCTAAAATTAACTATGAAACACACACCGCAAGCCAATGTTAACAGTTCATAATTTATTACTCGTGTTCTTTTAACATCCTTAAGTAAAGTTCTAGTGTAAACACATTGTACTGCAAGTGTGACTTATAAACATTTTATTTTATAAATAAATTATAATTGATTGCATAAAATACGTTTAAAACAAAGCCACCAAAAAGGAATCTGCATCATTTCACAGGGGCACTGCAGACCTTTAATCGATTACTATGCCTTCCTATGAATTGTTGACTAAATACTTTTTGTGCACTTGTCCTCACAGGTTGATGTGTTGCGATGACTTCACGATGCACAACATTTTCTATTTATAATATTATTTAGTGTTTATTATCTCTGCTGGGTTCAGGTCTTTATTATTTTTGCATTATTTTTTGTTTCAGAGTACTGAAAAATTATAAGCAAAAGACAAAAGACAAAAGAGCCATTAGGCAGATATTAAGCTCAATGGATGAATGTTACAGAAAATTTGTTATGCAAGAAAGCAATAATTTGCCAAAAATATACAGACTTCACAAAAGCAAATGTAGACTATGATGTAGTTTCACATTCTGCTTTCATCATCATGAAGCCTTACCTTGATTCTCCGGATGCTGATGGCAGCTTCAGACACTTTCTCAATGGCAGAAGGGAAGAACAGTGTGACAGTGAGGCGGACTGCACTGTACAGAGACACGGCCACAAACACACGGCTGGCCGACATGGTGTTTCCCACCAGAACATAAACTGTGAACGTCACAAACACGATGATCTTATTGGCAGTGAAGAACGAGGCCATGTTCAGCCCACGGAGGTAAGAACTGCTCATGATTTTTGAGATCTCCTTCCTGCAAGAACAAATTAGAGCTGTTTTACACAGTTCATTTCTTAATAACTTTGTGTAGTACTTTACAGGGTCAGCTGAGCAATAAACTTAGCTCAGTCTGAATACTGTTAAAAGAGAAGAATTAGGGTTTATAGAGTTTGCTCTGTATTGAGTTACACAGCACAAATTTTGAAAGCCGACTGAAGGAAAGATTTTTTTAATTTGGCGAAATTTAACAGGCACTGTTATAGCAGCAAGAAAGAATTAAAGGGCCAATATCATTGAAACACAACTTCTGAAAGGTTTTGAGACAAAATGTGCACTAATCCAGTGTACACAACTATATTAGAGTGGTTTAAATTCTCTGAGTCGTTTACGCAAAAGTTTCTTCAAAACTTTCAACAGACTGCTGAATTCCGCCACCCCTGAATATTGATTGACAGACACACATTAGATCAAACAGTTTTCGGTTTACAGGACAGTAGCACTTGGCATCATCTCCCCTCGTGAGCTCAAGGTGGAGTAGAAGCAATGTCCACAAAGGAACAACACCCTTGCTCTGTTTCAGGATGTAGATCTCAACAGTTCATCAATTATCTAAACTAAATACAGTTCAACAAACATCTAATAATCAAAGAAAATGTTAGCTTCAAAAGTTTGCATTGTCTCCTTTGAGAGAATTAATAACAAATCTTTTTGCATATCAAGTCACAGAAAATATAACAATTATATTGACTCCTCATCAAAGAATTCTGTTGAGCCGCATCAGAGCTAAAGTGCACAATAAACAATACTACCTCTGCAATTTACCTCCGTACATCATTAACCAGCGCTGCAAAGGGCTTCTCCCAGGCGTACATCTTAATGATACGAATACCAGACACCACCTCATTCATTGTGCGTATCCTGTTGTCAGTCAAGGCTGCTGTTTTGCTCCTGTGATGAAGAGGGACAACGAGAAAGCAAAATAAGTCACGACTAGGTAGTGAGTGCATTGAAGTTCTTTTTTTATACCGTTTTATGAAGGAAACTGCAGATCATTTAGCTCAATTGAGTCCAAACTAATTACAACAACATGGCCAGTTGTAACTATTATTATATATCAAAAATACAGTTTCTTCCCTAACAGATCTCTTCTAGCTATCTTCTATCATTTGATTACAGAGCACTCTCCATGTGCTCTTTTACAGCATGAAAAATCAGCAGGCTATATCAGGATGCTTAAATATTAAGAGCCTTTCTCAATCCAAATATAATATCCTAATTTAATGAAGATTCCCCAACATTAACTTGACATGAATTGCATGTTATTTTGTCTGAGATTTACCTGTACTTTGAAAAGAGCTTCCCAAACATAGTCTGAAGCGGCATTAGAAAGACCAAAACTGCCATCCCGGCGAGGCAGGATGGTCCAATCTCTTCCCAGAGCAGACCAATCACAGCAGCAGCTTGCAAAGGCCCCACCCACAGGAAGTGTAAGAAGATGGTCACCTGGGAATACACCAGCATGTCATCACTTATGGTTCAACCATCATGAAACACACCTGTTGCCCTAATTAAGATACTTAGTATGCATGCTACAGCAGGGTTGCAAGTTAAATTGTAATTGGTGACCCTTGCTATATACAGTACATAAATTCTGACAAATTTGAAAAGTTATGTCATCAAGCTGTCAAAGGCTGCCTCTATTCAATGAAAAATGTGTAAAATATAACTGCATTTTAAATGCAATTTAAAAATGTAAAACACAATCGCAACTGAACTAAGTCTTCAGAGCTATAAATCAATCAAATCAAAATGTTTTTATATAGAGCTTTTTCAGCAGTTGCTTCAAAGCATCTCACAAAGACCTAATATTGATTAAAATTGATTACCTTCTTTGGGATTTGGATTTCTGGTCATTTAAAACATTGTAAAGAAAAATATTTCTTACAATTACAAGTAAATTAGTATTTGATATCAACTGGCTAATTAATTTTTCTTCTAAATGAAAACAACTGAAGAAACACTTTTAAAATATGTTTCAATTTTTTTTCCATCCTATGCAATAAACGGTGAAATAAAATGATGTACTTCTTAGATGCATCCACCAAAAATTAGATATTGTACATTCAGTGTTTCCACCACCAGTTCATTTGGAACGGGGTGGAGGACAAAGACAATCATGTACAACCCCCATGAACAAGAACATGAACCCATGAGCTTACATCTACTTGTTAATGTTTATTGTATTTACGGTTCACCTCATTTTATGATAACAGATTTCTAACAGGCCATTCTAGAAACCACAGAAAAGAATTCAGACTTCAAAGCTCTAAATTTAGGCAGCCAAAAACATTGTTTCCTGCCATTCATCCCTGAGCCCTTCAAACATGTGCAGTGAACACAGGACTAATCTCTCAGATGACAGGCAGAACACTCCCTTTCTTCATTAAAAACACATATTAACAGCTCAGCTAACTGAACCAGGTTTAATATTAAGTCATGTGTGATTTATGCAGCTATTATATTTCACACAGTTGACATTTTACATAACAACCCTTCATATCCTGTAATAGCTCAACTCTTCTGGAATGAAAAGTTAATGTCTGACCAATGGTTTCAAAACTTCAAAAAGCCCCCACAAGAACGTCTCTTGAGATATTTTTCTCTTGACCTGCAGGAGTTTCATCTAAATCAACGAGGATGGTCTACTGTATGATCCAAACCCATAACCACTTGTACTAGTCATTACAAACAACAAAGTGTGAAAAGATGTTACTTTTTTGACAAAACACTCTCTTTAAAGCCAAACGATTTCTTTCCAGTTGCTTGAATGGAAGCCACTCCTTTCTCATGAAACTCAAGCCCTTTACAGAAAACCACTGTGGGCTCCGTTGGTGGGTTTTACTGGAAATTAACCACAGTAAGCCATCCCTTGATTAAACAAGAGCTGTGTTTTTAAACGCACACAAAAGGGATCTACTTTGAAACAGGAAATGGGAACCTGAAGCCAAAACAATCAAAAGGAAACCAAAAGTGTCTTACCTCATCAAACTTGTTGACATCATTGGACAAAAGGTTGACAATCTGGCCTGTGGTGGTCTGACCCATGGCTGCGGCACTGAGGCTCAGAGCCTGAAAGAACAATCACAAGAAGAGAGATCACACATAAGCAGGCACTTTGTGGATAACAGTACTTTAAAAATAAAACGTATCATCATGTTCATGCTTATTCACTTGTACTTCTAATATACATTTCAGGCAATATTCGAACAAAGATCCTTGTTTGTGTTTTAAACGCATGTGATGTGGTTCTAAAATGTTTTATGAAAGCTTTTTTTGGAATAACTTGATGTTTAGGTTTGTCAAAGTGATGTCATTTTTGTAGATGACAAAATGACAAAACTACATTTTTGTGCGTTTAGCTTTTTTTGTCATAATACAACTTCTACACTTGATGTTAGATTTCTGGATGTAAGGATTACACAGATTTATGGCTTTTGAAAATACTCCAGAGAAAAGCAGCACAGCATGCAAAAATACAGAGGTATGCTCTGGAAGAGCTGCTTTAGGACAGGTTTTAAACGGTTAGAGAATCAGGGCTGTTTTTAGTTTTCAAAAACTAATGTCCCTTACAGATAATCCAACAAGAATATTCACGAAAAAAAAGTAAAATTACAGTCCCGAAATTATTTGTATATGGTTATTTTCAGTTTTAGCCTGGTACTCCAATAACACATTAAGTAGCTTTGAATCAACTAAGTTGCCAGTTCCTTTATTCTTGAAGCTTGTTGAAAGCACAGGGTTAAATTATCATTTTGAAGGAAACCTAACCTTCTTGTAGATCATGTGACACATTGCGATACGGATTTTCATTCCAGCCCTTTGAACGTGGTAGAAGTAGAGATGATGGAGTAAGGCCAGGCCCAGGGTGGAGAGAGAGACGCCTGCTGCATACCCGTAAGCTTCATACAACGAGGCCAAGTCTTCTCGGTCATAGTTCTCAAAATATTTAATGACTTTTCCCAAAAACACTGGCTGGATCACTTTGATGGTCTCCTAAAATAGAGGCAAAACAAAAGTCATTAGTTTAAAAAGATAATCATAAAACTGGGGTTAATAGTCTGATTATAGCATATTCAAAGACTATTACATTGAATATACACTTTTTTGTAGGTTTTTAAAGTGTTGCTAACATATACAGAGCAACAAACAAATAAAATAATAACAGAATTACCTGCATTGTCATTATGTAGGTTTCTTCAAAGAAAAGTAACTATTTTGCTAAATTTAAAACTGGTTTCTAAATTATAGATGTGATTGGCACTCTGTAAAGAGGGCTCCTGTTGTTTGTAGAACGTTTGAAGACTGTGAATCATCAACAGATTGCATAAGACAAGCAGTGTAATCATCTGACAGGGATGCGGGTTTACAAATTAAACTTAAGATATTGTGCCAGCACACATGATGTGTTTTAACTTTACAAGGCATCTTAAACCACGTGGCAGATCAGCACGGACCTCGATGAGAGTGAAGATTCCAAGCACTGCATAGGATTTCCAGTAGCACCTGATGATGGCTTTGGTGAGTTTGGGCGTCCTGAGTTCTTTGGTTGCTTTAGTCACCTCTCGGTCCCAGTAACTGCGAGAGTGGAGATTTAAAAATAAATGAATAATGAGACAATAAACGTTTTAACTTTGAAAAACCTTTCTCAATTATTCAGCAGAAATTGGTTTATTGTATTTGAATAAAGAAAAACTTGTGAAGACAACATAAACTTTGTTTTACACCAAAATCTTTTTAGTTTTACACCAATCTTTCAGCTACACAGCACACAAAACAGCTTTTTTTGTTTTTCCTTTACAAAACAAAAATGCAGTAGCGTTTACTAATAGTTGTTAAATGTAAAAAGGGGTTTACACTAGCACAGGCCACAAAGAAACTTATCATTTATTGTTCTTATGACTCAATAAACACTGCTTTATTTAAAGATCTCAAAAAAGCTAAATCACTTTCAATTATGAGATCAACTACTAAAGAGTAAAGAAAATATTTTATTTATTGCATTAATAAAATATAATACAAAATATATATTTTTGTATTAAACTCAATAGTAACTAAACCTTTCCAGACTGTAAACAAGTTTTAATCTTCATTACATAAAAAAAAGAATATTTCAAAATATTCTTGTGAACCTAAGAACACCAACGTACGGGAAAATGAGTAGAAGATTTTATTGAATAATTAAAATTTTCTGTTTCAAAAACAAAATGAAAAACACAGACACAGCATGTGCCTTGTGTGAATGCGTGTTTTCAATAGCACATAAACACTAAATCCATGTTTACACATTTTAAAAACAACATTTGAACCATATCAGGAAGCGCTTGTTAAGAACAGCTGCTGAGCCTCTTCTATTGATTTTCTTCAGCTTCGGCTGTCTGGCAGTAAACACTTCAGAACAGTTTACAGTACAATACAGTAGTGTACGGTGTTTATGTCTCTGCCTCAGTCATTCTGGTCACTTGCTAATTAAATCAGACAATTGGCACATGATATTTCACCCTCAAACCCTTCAATCTAATAAATAGTTAGATTGTCTTAAACTGCTCTATGGACGTAGGGACTTTCTATGAGTGTTTACTCTTCGCCTATTAGGTTTATTCCTCCCTTCCTAAAAGATATGGAAAGCTCAGGAACCTGAAGATAATTAAATCTTTAGAAATGACTATCAAGGCTCAAAGCTTTGCGCCAAATGAACCAGCACTGATCCCTTTTAAAAGTGCATGATTACAAGCGGGAGCTGCTTCTGAATGAATGACAGGATTGTGCTCATTGTCATTCATATCCATGATTTCTTGGCTGGAGATAAGCGTTCTGAGAGACTACCGATTATCTGGTTTTCTTGGCTGCACAAGAGGTCAACACTTGATTTGTCGCTTTATTGCTTCTTATGTAATCAAACCTCAAGGTGAAGAAAATGCATGCTGAGCAAAAACACAAGGAACCATATCGATTTCGGGCCTAATTATCCAAAATATAACACGAGAAAAAAGCAATAGTTGTGTCTGCTATTCACTTTATGTCTGCGCATGCTCATTAACACACCTCTGAAGCCGGTTTTCCGTCTCAAGTGGAGCGAGCACAATGGTGCTGATTCTAGGAATGCTACATCAAATTTTTATATCTGTGGCAACATATAGATGTATCTCAAACTCCTGTTGTTCAGTTATGAATTATAGTGTTATAGCGGAGATGATACCCCTCAATAAGAAAACAAACAAACCTTAGGAACTGTGAGGTTTTCACTAATCTAGTTTGCTGCAGAAGTTTCCTCAAGGATGTTCACATGAATCCTTCTGGCTCTGAGAAACATTTCTGCTCAGAAAGTGAATGAAAGGTGACACTGAAGCAGTGTGAGCTAGCGCTAGCTGCTAATGTTACCGTGAGAGCCAAAGCTCCTTTGTTTAAGTGAAAATAAATTAAAAGCACAAAAAAAAAAGATTTTAACCAAGAGAGAAATATAAGTCTGCCATAGAAGAAAAGTAAACGTCATCTTTGATAATAAAATATTTTCCTGCCAAATAATATTTTATTTAAATAATGTGTTGAAATTAACTTAAATAAAAATGTAAACACTTATTAAAGATCTAAATCTATTTGATCTTAAAAGTCATTATCTTTTTCTCTGTCATATTTTGTTAATGAAGAGACAGTAAACTGGGCGTTAGATCAACTTAAAGCAGGGATTTTTAAAACATATATGAACCATATAAGGAATAATATTTCCGAAAGAAAAAAAAAACTATTGTTTAAAATAATCAGGATTTCAATGACTACAAAAATAATTATGATTATCATTTTACCAATAGTCGAGCAGCTCTAGCTGTAATCAAACTAAAGATAGTCTAACAAAATATTATAGTGTGTGAACTTTTTTGGTCTGGCAGTGAATTTTGTATATCTACATCATTTAGTCTCATTCATATTTCAAACTTTCATTTAAGATTTCATGATATGTATGATGCTCACAACCTGATGGCCACAGGAGGCTCATAAGCCTCTGTTCTTTCATCTCATATAACAAGTCTCTCTGAGGGTTTGCTTGGGAACATCCTGTTGTTTAGAAGGCAACTTCATTCCCCACGGCTCACTCACCTCTGCAGTTCCTCCCCGAGCCTCTTGGACCTGTCCTCTGGAAGCACCTCGAACATGTCATCCTCTTCGAGCCTTCTCTTAGATCCAATGCGGAAAAGAGGATTGAGCCAGCTGCCAGGCAGGAGAAAACAAAGTGAAAGCTTTAAACAAGGATCCCCCGTCATTTTAGTGGTCTGAGGCATTAAACATAAAACTGTAAATGTAAATACTGTACACCTATAGGTAAGCGAAAAAAGAAGTGACAATAACAGATGTCTCATTAGCTTTGAAGGTTCTTTCTGAGTGTC
This sequence comes from Danionella dracula, assembly GCA_900490495.1. Lineage (NCBI taxonomy): Eukaryota > Metazoa > Chordata > Actinopteri > Cypriniformes > Danionidae > Danionella > Danionella dracula. The sequence goes on along the minus strand of UELW01000996.1, from coordinate 10,045,756 downwards.
AAGTGTTTGAAAAGAAAACCCAAATGCATTTCTAAACGCATTTTACATGTGCAATCAGGCACACATTTACTAAAAGATGTATTTATATATATTCCTATACTATATATATATATATATATATATATATATATATATATATATATATATATATATATATATATATATATATATATATATATATATATATATATATATATTTACACATCTTTAGTATATGAGTATAGTTCACTTTAGTATAGGAACTTTCAAGCAAAATAAATGTTAAACAAAAAATACAAACATTATTTTAATTAAAATTAAAAAAAATAAAGTTATGGATTACTGCATATAATTACGAAAACACTCGTAGACACAGATATTCACACACACACATATATAAATATATATATATATATATATATATATAGATATATATATATATATCTATATATATAAATATATATATATATATATATATATATATATATATATATATATATATATATATATATATATATATATATATATATATATATATATATATATATATATATATATATATCATACACAAAAGCATGCTGTTGACTCATTAAAGTGAAAGCATGTGGTCATACGTGATGTTAAAACTGTCTGATAAGAGGAAGTGAAAATCACCTCTAAACAAACAAAAAAACTGATAACGTTTATGGAAAGACGTCTGTTTTAGAAATAACTCTGCAATAAACTGCCGAAAACTTAAAAATAAACATAAAATAGTCAGAAAGTGATTTACAAAGTTAGTCAACCAAGAGGCTGAACAACTTACCAGAAAAATATCTGGGAGAAGAGATTAGCCGAGGCGGACGGGTTTCTTTTCGCATCTTTCTTAACCGGCTCCATATCGATTGTCATCCTCCATACAGTTCAGCCGGACTCCGGTACCTCTCGCATCGATACATTTACCTCGTTAACTGTTGTGTAACTTTCTCGCACATGTCACAAACTACAAGAGGACGTACAGTACGTAAAAGCTTTCATATTTCCTACTGCGAGCGATACAATAAGCCCCGCCTTCCGAGACCAGCTATTGGTTCATGGACAATCCTACAGCCAATTCTGATTGGCTTCACCTTGATAATAACCAAGACGTAGGTTGTGGACGTAAACGATACCACCCAGCTAAGGTCAAGTTAAAACTGATCAGATTATTAATCATACGGTGGTATAGAGCCATAAACAATAGAATTGGGTTGCGCTGAAATTACGTTGCTAGAGTGCTTATCAAAAACTCTCTCTCAGTCGCTAGTTTTTTCCTTTAGCAACCAACCAGTTTGTCCAAAAGTGGCAAGTAGCGTAATTGATATTCATGAGGCATGCACCACGTGACAACAGTAACGTTAGCAATGAGAATATGATACAGCAGATTTAAAAACAAATTGTCACATTGTTTTTAGATATTAATATATTTGATTATTAGATACTGATGCATCGATCAGAGCACTTTTAAATGATTCAGCTCGACTGCAATGACAGGAGAGGCAGAGCTGCATACAGTTTGTGGCCATGATTCATTGTGTAAGTGTGCTGCATGAGGAGGCTGCTGCCATCTGCTCTTTATTAGCTCTGCACACAGCAGCCACTCAAGCGGTGTGCTGGAAGCGATCAACTTTAATCAGACTGTCTAAACAAATAGAAATGCACATAACTAAGAACGTATATAATGGATCACAATCAAAATATCAAATTATTCCTTTGTTTTCAACACATTTTTTTGTTTTTATGCAACAACAGAATGTAGCATTGAAAAGGTTATGAAAAAATATATGTGAACTGATGACTATGCACACTTTAAAAAATGCAGTCTGCATCTCTGAGGAGTTCTGCACTAAGCTGCAACATTCTGCTTTATTCCTTCATATTGGATAAAAGGAAGTGACTGAAACTGTCATTCATCAACTTACTACTTGAGGCTGGTCTCATAATTGAAAAAGCATGTTGTGATATAGTCTTCACACCTGATGACAAGCAAACAATCAGAATGTGTCTCCCACTTTCAAAGCTTTCAAACCCAGCGTTCACTTGCGTCACTTGCAGGATATATGCTAGACATCCTCTCCCTTATAAGAACGATGCGGATATAAGCACGAGCTTCCTGACCCACTCTTCTCTCCTTCAAATGTGTTCCTCAATCCTTTCCATTTCTACCCACAAGCTTACTATGATAAATATATTAACTAACTAATCAGCTTAGCTTTAGCTAACATCGAGACAATATTCTTCTTTTCAGACACAATTGGTCAATATGTATAGTCATATGAATGACTGCCTTAGATGAACACTGACAGTTTTGTTGTTTCTTCTCCAATGGAGTGTTTAGTTTGGTGTCTATTCCAGGGCTTGGACACTGACGGAAAGCTAAGAAGGGAGATGTAATTTAGCTTTTTTTAAACATCAAAAACCCTTAACATCTTATTAATTTAAGCGGAATATCATGAGCATTACCAGTCTTTAACTAGGATAGTCTCTGTTCTGAGAGCCATTTTCATTCTTGCTCAATGCAAAAATCATGAGTATGATAAGTGACTATAAATGAACCAGATATGAGCATTTTGACTTTTCACCCAATACGAGACAGGACAGGAACTAACACATTATCTCTGTAATTCTTTGTGTGAGTATTCAACCAAACACCAAGCACAATTCTGCTTTCTTAAAAAATAGCAGCATTTAAAATGTGGTGAGTGAATTTTAAATGGGTCGAATTTCTTGTAAATGTTTAATTTCTATGTTACAAAACATTGAGCAGCACTGGACCTAATCAAGATATTTAGAAAAATATTTAAATGGCACAACAACCAATGCATTGTTCCTTTTCACTCTCTCCCTCCTTCTGACAATACTAAAGAGACCCACAATGAGAGAGAGCAGGTGGCCGTCCCTCTGATGAAGGTAATACTGACAGACCCACGCACGCTCATACATCCAAACACACGTGAGAAGAGAGATCTGTATGATCAATCATTTGCTAGGAGGAAAATGAGTTCCATGCTTTGTAATGTAAAAAAAAGCTTTTGTGTTGAGTCATTATTACTTTGTTAAAAATGATCTTTGCTCTAATGGCTGATCTCCAGAAAGGGATTAACATTTCTGCTCTAAGGGCAATAAAACAAGGATCAACAGTATTTCAGTTGTACTCTAGGAGATTGCAATGATAATGAGAATTCTGGGTAAGCCTGGTTGGCTGGAAACCAAATGTTAAGTACTAAATGTTAAAACTTAGCAAAATTGTGAAGTCAGGAAAAAAACACAATTTTAAATCAAACTTGTCAGCTAAAAAAAAAACATAAATTCTAACAATTTTCAGTTTTAAATAAATAAAATATCTCAACTCATACAGTTATTTGTGGCCGTCATATTGATGTGTTTTAATTCCTTTTATTAGAATTACAACATTTAGTGGCAAAATAAATGACCTGTACAATTTTTGTACCGGTTTTCTGTTTCAACATTTAATTTACTCTTTTACCCTAGCATTTAAAAGGCAAATAAATGATCATCCACTGACTTTGCATTGAGCCATATTTACTATTGACAGAATATGTTTTACACCAGCATGAAATTAAAAAGTGACTAAAAGATATAATTGGTGAGTAAAACCAATTATTACTACACATTTTACACATGATCACTCACAGTATTCTGTTAATGGCCTGGAAATGGGCCACACATGAGCTTATGACCAACTAAACTACATATCCCATAGTTCCTTGTGGTCCTCTGTAAGCAAAGCTGCACACTATCAGATCGTCACTTCTTCACCTCTATAGACTCTTCAACACTCACTTTGGTTGTTTAATATCAATTGTCTCTAATCTAAGTAGACTTTGTTCCTAAAAATTATGCCAATCTTTGTCTTAAGGGTAGCCTGCCTTCTTCTGACCTTTGTGTGCTCTACAAAATGAGTATTGAAGTGCCCATATAATCTGTACCTGTTTAACTGGAAATGTCAGAACACCAAGCATCATAACTGCTTTTAGATGTCCAACCCTGTAAACACATACAGTACAGTTCTCAAAGCTCCTTCAGTATGTTTTACAAAGTAAGGCAGGACTTTTACTTTTAGTTTAATATTAAAGACAAAGAAAAGTTGGATTTGTGAATGAGTGCGTTTGCACACAATTTAGGAGTTCACTGTCAGTTACCGTTTTAGGAAACAAACAAATCCTAACATATTCTTTGACTTAATCTTCATGGTGTTGTTCATTTCAGACTTTCTGTGGTGTAATCGTACTGCACTGAACTTGCTCGGTCTTGTTCTTACGAACAAGACCGAGCAAGTTCAGTGCAGTACGAAGTTCAGTGCAGTTCACTCAGCCATCTTCCTCAGGAATGAGTCGTTCTGACAGAAGCAGTCCCTATTTAACCTCTTCATGAGAGAATGCCGCTGCGAGGCATGTGCAGCATGTGATTCTAAAACCATTTGAACAATTGATGTTACTCTTTAACCCATTTCATTATCACATGGTGGAGGGGAAAATGGTTGTAAATACAAATAGATATATGAATACATAAATAAAGGTAGACATAATTGGATGATTTCCCAGCGATGGGTTGCGGCAGGGAAGGGCATCCGCTGCGTAAAACATATGCCAGTGAGTTGGCGGTTCATTCTGCTGTGGCGACCCCGAAAGGGAATAAAGCCGACATGAAGATGGATGGATGGATGGATAATTGGATGATTAATTAATTAAAAGCATAAATAAACAAATCAATAACACAATAAATAAACTAGTATATTTTACTCATGTATTAAATGAGGAATATATAAAATAAATGAATGAATGAATGCAAAAACATTTTTTTAGCAAATGCTTAAAAAGAATAAATCTTCGTCTTTATTTATTTATTTCCACATCAGCTGACTTAAATTTTGTTAGGGATTGATTATTTCTTCCTGGTTCCCTACAATGACTAACTAATGCTTAGACTGAAGTTTGGGTTGTAGAAAAAAAATATTAATAAAAGAGAGAGAGAATGCATGAATGCATTAAAATGTGTAAATATGTAAATTGCATGTATTTAGATTTTATATTTTACTGAATATTAAATGATATATACATGTATTTAAAAAATATGATATATCCCCCCCTACAGCTTATATTCAGCTTTCATGAGGCAAGATTCATTCTACACATGGGATACAAATGCAGATTTTAGAAAGTTAAAGGAGTTTCCTTCATTTCAAGCAGGATCTCTTCGGGCAAATTTAGGTGTTCACGTTGTTATGACGGAAGAATTTTAATCACTCAGCAACAAGTCGGTGAGAAACTCACTCTCTTTAAGTCATTCATTCCTTCTTGTGTAAGAAAAAATCCTCTCAATAACATTTAGCATGAAATATAGCCACTAATTTAGTCTTTTCACTAATTAATATTTTCTTCACAAGAACCACAGATAATAATCAGATCACTAACGCAAGTTTTTTTTTTCTTGAAACAGAGTTTTGTTTCCTATTAATGGCTTAGTTTGTAATAAGAAAAGGTCAATTATTTATTTAGTCTCATCATTATTCTTTTGAAATTTTCAACATAAACTCTTAGTTTTGAACAATGATGTATACTTTACAGAGTGATGAATCAAACATGTTTTTTTGATTAAATCATAGCATATCATTATAATGCAACATCATAAATATTTTATCAAGTCAGTTCTTCTTTATTCACATGTCTGTGAGTTCTTAGCCTATATTTTCAAGCTACAAAACCCCTGCTCAATTGGTAAAGCACCATATACACACACACGCACACAACTACTTTTAAATCACATTCACATCTTAAATAGATCATTGGTGTTAACATTGCAGATGACTCTTACTTTTAATTTGCTGACTGTGAGGAATTTATATATTTAAAATGATAGAAAAATGGATAAAAGCTACAGTGACTTGAACTTTTACACATGGGTTTCAAAACATGTTTCCCATAATAAATAACATTTTCTAACTTTGGTAACATAGCTACATGAAATAGTTAATATACAGTAGCTGACTTTTTAAACTTCCAGATCCGTAACTGACCTGTACTCATATTGTACGTTGGCGATATGTTCTAGGCTGGAGTTTTGAACTAACATTGAAGGTGTCTGTGAAAGCTCAGATTGTGTTTTTGTAACTTTCCCCAGGGATCCGTCAACAGCATCTGAGGCAGAAACCCTACTGACCGCCTTACTTAGGCCTCCTGCTTACAGCAACAGACACACTCACAGTTCATAAAAATTGTCAAGAAAAGCCCCAGGTTATCTAGCAGCAGTAAAACAGCAAACATGTGTTTTTAGAACTGGGCGAAGTTCACAGGATGAACGCCTGAGTCTCAGTGGATGCTTCACACATGCTTTTCTCATTCGAGTCCTCTTCATTTAAAACTCTTTATATGAACTATATCACTCCTAAATAAAGAGGAGTGATATAGTTAAGAACACAAGGATGTAAGGTAAGCTATTCTCAAAACATAATGTAAACTCTATAACATAACAGTGTACAACGATTAGCTTTTTATAGGTAAGTCACTGTTTTTATAAATTCTTACCCCTAGATGGCAATGATATCACAGATTTTATCTAATCAGTTTCATCTGTCAGAATTAAGAATTTTCACTTACACTTGCTTGAGTTTTTAGTGACAGTTTATAAATGTAATACATAGCAAATAAAAATAGACAAAAATAAAAAGAAAGAGAAATTCACTGAACAGAGTATATTATAGGGGAAATGCTATTTTAAATGCAATTTAAAAACTAAATGCTATTTAAAAACATTACAATGAGCAAAAACCAGACAGGTTATAAAATAAATATTAAAAATTATTTACTAAATACCTGAAGCTAAAATTATTTTTTCATATTTTAAAACATACATTCTTAAAATCTCACCAAAAAGAATTACTTTAAAATAAAAGAAAACTATTCATACAATAGTAAAAAAGATAATAGTAATATGATTTAGAACATTTTATGCTCCACACAAATCCTGCAAAAAAACTTTCACCATTTTTCTAAACGGATATCTGAACACATTTCCTCAATAACCACTGACTTTTCAGGCCCTTCCAATAACAGTCATCTGTAAAGTACTCACCTCCTGACCCTCAGCATCTCTGCAACTCACTCAAAACGATTCTTGCAGAGTGATGTTTGGGAGTGTGTGTGGTGTTGTGGGATGTTGATGTGAAAACAAAAGCCCATTGGTCAGCTGTTGAAGAGTTTAGCAGCTAAACCCCTCCCTGTTCAATAAAACTCCCCTTCAATAAGTGATTTGGTCAAGACTGAGCATCCCTCTCAAACTAAGCACTTCAATTGCATTTTCAATAAAAACATGGGTAACATGGCTACAGAGATCATTGCTTTCCTTCTCACCATTTCTGGTTGGATTTTGATCTCCTCCACACTTCCGACCGATTACTGGAAAGTGTCCTCTGTGGACGGCACGGTCATCACCACCGCAACCTTTTGGTCCAATCTCTGGAAAACATGTGTCACAGATTCAACCGGAGTCTCCAACTGCAAGGACTTTCCTTCGATGCTCGCACTGGATGGTACTGGAATTGCTTTCTTTAAAATGAATTGCACTTGAAACACTTGTTTCCCGTCCCTTTCTGCAGAGAGAGCAGATAGTTTGGAAGAGAAAAGCATGGTTTTTGCAGAAGCTCATTTGACCATTTAAACAATGCTTTATTGTGCTTGTTGCATTCAATATGATGTAGATGCCAGTGTTTGAATGAATTAAAGGGGCATGCTCACCATGTTTTAGGAGGCTTCACACTTGGCTCACTGCACCCTGAGTTTGGTTTGATCATGACTTTCATCCTCTGATAATGCTAAAAGCCTTAAAACTGTAATTACAGAGGTAGAGATGATAGCTATCAAATAGATACACATTTTCTTCATTGGTAGCTTATATACAAACAAGGGCATGGCACAAGCAATGCAATAGAACTTGGATCAATATCAATTAGCAGTGTATCATTTGATTGATTAGGATCACATGACTGGGAGTTTGAGATGTGGATTGCAGATGCAGTTTGATACTTCATTACTAGTAGAATGTCAGTCCATTGTTTGCCAATTTCCAATAAAAACTTAATAAAAGAAGCCTCTGGGTATACTCAATGACCCTATGTTTGAAAAGCATGCTGCTATATTACTACCAAATTAAAACTACCAACAATTCATTATAAATACGAATAGTGTGAATAGAGTTTAGATGTGCTACTGTCACCATTATGAGTAGACAATCTAAACAAACTGCATTATTTGTGTTTCATCAGAATGTCTAGCGCATAGTTTTATGAGATTGAAAGGTGTAGAGTGTATCCACTCTTCAGATTCTCTGTGAAAGTAGCCATTAACGTACTTCTCTGCTACTGTTTTTCACATTATTTGTTATGAATTTGGTCAAACAAAGATTCACAGAACTCTGGAATAATAAATTCTATGGATGAAGAGAATTTTGAACCCCATGTGCCTATAATACAATGCAGAAGATCAAACCTAGGAATACTTTCAAGTTTGTGAAACAAATCCAACTTTACTTTTGAGTAGAAGAGAGACCAACACTTATTCACTTTGAGTAGATTACATTTGTTTAATATTTTGTACTTCAAAAACAAATCAAATGTTATTTCCTTTGTTGTTCATCCTCAGTGCCAGCTTGAAAACATCTGGTCATATGAGAAGCTGCACTGTACATTTGGTTTGAAACATTTATTTACTGTAATAAAATATGCCAACACAAGTAAAATAAATTAAATATGTATTTTTAAAACTTTTTTGCAGGGTAAACAAAAGTTACATCTACAACTTTACTATGACAATAAGGTTTATGCTGTTTTCAAATCAAATAAAAACCCTTTTATTGTCACAACGCCAACAACTGGAGGGCTGATGTAACATTGACGTAAACATTGATGTAAACAGGAAAAAAAATATTTATCAATTATCGTGTTTGATATAGTTTCTCACTAAATCCTTAAAAACTTTAGCTATTTTACTATGAATTAACAGGAACTAATTTATTGCCATATTTTTGTTATCATGTACTGAGTTGTTTCTACAGCTAAAAACATAAAAACATTTTTTTACAAGTGAAATTATAGTTTATAATGAGCTTGACCACACATCGCAGGTAAGAGTGGGCAAAATGTTTTTTTTTTTAGAACAGGGGCTCAAAAACATTGATCCTGACTACTAGGGGACAGTAGGGAAAGTTGGAACCATTTAACAGGTACATGTGATAAACGTAACCAAAATGAAACAGTTTTACTACTACAAGGAACAGCATACATTACAGAAAAACTGAAAATGATGGAAGAAATAGTAAAACAAACAAAAAGAAACATTTAATGTTAGAATCCCTTTTAGCATTATAGCATACCTTAAAAATAACTAATATAGAAACAGTATAAAAATATAATATAAATAACAACATAAATTTAAAAATCCTATCATCTTCAAACTGAACCAAACTACAGTTCAGAAGGTGGCAGTAATGCTACTAATTAACATCAACTGAAGAAGAAAAAGAGTAAGTTGGTAAGTGAAGTTAACATAGATTGGACCACATGGCACCTCTGACCTTTGGTTTCTGTATTGTGGATATTCCATTTATTTTGGAGCACATAAAATAAACGTTTTAAATGCTTAAGTGCTTGCATGATTCTGCACCAATCTAAGCAGCTTAATATTTGGCTGGTACAATAACACAGATGTACCTAAAAAGACTTTCTCCTTCCTCTTGCTGCAGCTTACATTCAAGTGTGTCGTGGACTGATGATCTCCTCTGTGTGTTTGGGATTTTTTGGGGCCATCCTTGCACTAGTGGGAATGAAGTGCACTAAAATAGGAGGATCAGAGTCCACCAAAGCCCGGATCACCTGTCTATGTGGACTACACTTCATTCTCAGCGGTAAATGTTGCCCACCGGAGGTGATGCTTCCTCTTTTCTGAGCACTTTTCCTGTAACTCTACCCCCATTCTCTCTTAGGAATCTGCTCTATGACCGGCTGTTCCCTCTATGCGCACCGGATCACATCAGAGTTCTTTGACCCACTATTTGTGAAACAGAAGTAAGCCATTTTAACCATCCGACTGGAAATCTCAGCATGCATCCTGTTTATTAGCCATGGCTTTTCTTTGGCTTGTGTTTTGGCAGGTTTGAACTTGGTGCGGCTCTGTTTATTGGCTGGGCCGGATCAGTCCTTAGTGTTCTTGGAGGATTCATCTTCTGCTTTTCGATGTCGAGCATCAGGTCTGAATTAACAAGTTGACTAATCACGGATAAAGAATGATTGGTTTCTGATGACTTTATATCTTTATTAGCAGTGATTACAGATACAACGGAGCCACTTCTTTTACATCAACACGAAACAAGATCACAAAGACAAACAAGAGCCCAGAGACTGAGAGAGAGGCATCAGACCCGCCCTTTTCTGGGAGAAAGTTTGGGAGGAACGCTTATGTTTGATCACAACTAAATTTGGAACAAGCAAAGGCATCTAAGCTGAGTAGATTTTTTGGTCGTTGTTTCATCAGAGCTGTAATTATATTTTTGTAGGGAAACTAGCTGGTTTAGTTGTACATATAAGCTCAAAGAAACACTGGGGTCAGGTGAGCCGCTGACAGTGAGAACACAGTGTCTCTCTGCACATGGAAAGTGAATCTGAACTGAAGTCTCTCTCTTCACCTGCTGATCAGTGGAAACCTGAGACTCTGAATACAGGGAGCAAGAGGTTCTGGGCCTTTGGAAAACAGCTTGAAAGTATTTTGACAATATAAAGGATTTCGTAATTGTGTAATCTTGGCTGTGCTTGAAAACCTGGAGTTTTCTTGAACTGAAGGACCTCAATGAAATAATCTCTGACCCCAAACTTTAAACGTGTGGAAAAAAATTAATTACTAGCAAAGATACTATTAACCAAGCTATTGTGAATATTAAATGTTAACCCCACACTAAGAACAATTCTGAAGGACAAAATGTTATTTCTGTTCTATATTTATTTGATCAACCATACATCTCACAACAAATTTAATTCCGCTAGCTAATAGTCAATATGTTTTTATTCGGTTCTCTAAACTGCATCCAACAAAACATCAAACCTGGATTTGCCTGATCATAAAAAACGTTTAGTTTTTTTTCTGATATGAATAAAAGTCAGCATGTTCCAGAATTTTTAGAATCCCGGTTGCTTAGAAGATTCAGAAAACTAACCGCTGGAGGACATTGTGTCAAGGACATCTCCCTGTCAATTAAAGATATGTTTTTAAAAGAAATGCTACAAGGATGAACTATAATATTCATGTGCAGGCTTCTTTATAGCCATGAATAAAGCATCTTTTTATTCCCTGAAGGTCTCTTTCACCAGGAGATGGAACCAGTAAGTCATCAAAGTTCATAACTCAACATCAAAAGCCGGATGGGACACACACACACACACGCATACGCACACACACCCGCACACACACGTTTTAACATTGTCTCAATTTAGTCGATCGAACACGCGTGTTTGCTTTTATGAAATTAATAAGGTTATGCCCAGAGGCTGTTTCAGCAAAAAAGAAAGCCCCTTTGTGAATGGGACCTGTCTTCAACTCTTTTAATGAAGGCACACTCAATCATGATTGATTGGACACCTGGAGGGTACTTCACATTTTTTTAAATAATCACACATTTATAAAATATATATATTATTGTTATTGCCATAGACACCAAAAAGTTCACTATTTTCTCTATTTTTCCTTTTCTGTATTTCTAATCCTCAAAACAGTAGGATTGCAATATTAGGTTGAGTGAGTTCTGTATTGAATCATTGACAAAGAACTGTGTTATAGCCATCAGGTTGGTTTGGTAATTAGGTTTTAAAATGGACCACCAGGAAATTCAGCAGATCTCTGTGATGCTGGAGGGATTTAAATGATGAAGGTGAATACATAACAATTGGTGTTTATATGTGTGTGAACAGCATCAGAAAATGGAGAGGATATTAACTAAAAAACACCTCATCCTGTTAAATAACAGCAGACTTTAACCAAATTCCTTGAAATGAACCCTACTGACTTTAGAGTGTGGCACTAACAACAGCTCTTAAGCAACTTTAAAGTTCAGCGAGAGCGATTACTAGAAACCTATTTCTTCAATGCAATATGAGACATACTTTTATTTCAAACATAACAGTGTCTAAATCTTTATACATGAGAAAAAGCAATATTTTACATTCATTAGGGAAAGAAAATGTTAGTAACTACAAATTGAGGCACAAACAAAGGAAATCATTAAATAGAGTTATCTCTTGGCCACAGTCTTATACACTATATGTTTCCCAATTTGAGGTTGCATTTGCAAAACAAAGAGAACCCACTGTTTAGTGTTTAGTAGATCGATTAATCAGTATGGTCGTCATATTTATACATTCGTTGATAATCGGTATTGGACATCTTGATGTACAAACTCGGCAGGTGATAAGGCATGTGCATTTGTGAACAATGAAGTGCTCCCATACAGTATATCATGTGTGATATTTATGCATCCAATCACAATGAAGGAAAGGCAGAATTAACAACTAACAAGAGTCTAGAAGTGGTTATAATTTTCCCCCAAAAACTAAAGCACATCCACTCACTGTTTATGGCTTTTAGGAAAGAGACGTCATTATGGTGACGTAAAAGATGGAGAAAATGACATTGTTATCTCACAACAACACAGTTTGCAATGGTAATGCCCATCAAATTCCCGAATCTCTATTTTTATCTTTAGTGCACTTTTTCATTCAGCGGTTTTGTTTGACAGCCTTCAAAATATGCGTTTTGACTTTATTTTTAGTGCATAATGTAAAAAATTTAATACTTTGCTGTAATTTATTTAAGTAGGTTTACGACGAGGGCTCTGGTTTCCCCCACAAGTCCAAAAACATGCAGTAAATTAGGTAAACACAATTATCCATAGTATAAATGAGCGTGTATGGATGTCGTGGCTGGAAGGGCAAACTTACGCCAGATGAGTTGATGGGTCATTCCTCTGTGGCAACCCCAAAAGGAACAAAGCTGACAAGAAGATGGATGGAGGGATTATACTTTCTGTAAATTATTCTCTTTCTGTAAAGCTTAAATGTTAAAATAAAGAAACTTGTTTAAAACTAAACAGCAGCCCAGCATTTGCAGTATCTGGGTTGAAATGTGAGCTAGATGTAAAGTAAGCATTTTCTTCGACCTGTAGATACCAAAACATTCTCAGGGAGTATAGAGTGTCATACGTTCACATCAGCACAAAGATCAGACCAGTTGATCAGGAAGAAACGCTATAATGGAGCAGCTACAAAATCTTTGTTGTGGCTGAAAACGATTTGATGATAAAGAGATGCTTCTAACTTGAAGTCAAAATTGTACAGAGGTCCTGACTGAAAATGAAGATTCGAACTATGCAGATCTGGGGCTTTCTTTTGTCTGTGTTGGGATGGATCTTTGTGTCCTGCTCCTTGGCTATGGAAGCCTGGAAGATCAGCTCTGTTGGAGGCCAGGGAGGAAACTCTATTATCTCAGTGGCTTGGTACTGGTCCAGTCTATGGAGAGCCTGCTTCACAGACTCTTCTTCCACAACCAACTGCTATGACTTCCCTGTGCTGTGGTCCGTAGAAGGTAGGTGCTCAATAACAGCTTTCTTCAATCCTCACAGAAATCCTCTTCAATTTCCTCAAGTCTACTTACACTATTTCCCTGATCTTTCACGGCACCACTTTTTCTTCTTAAGGCTTAAAAGCAAAATCATCTAGATTACTGCAGTATTAATAAGGTAGAAACATTTCTCATAGCTCTTAACGGGTAATGGCACAGACCCAAGACAGCGCAGGAAATTAATCTTAGAGAATTTGGTTCATTTTAACTTGAAAGGATCATACTCTGCGGGAGAAAATGAGTTTATCCCCAGCTGAGGTTTATTTGAAGAAAAAAAGAGAACTTGGGTTGCAGTTTTCTAACAACTACTTGACCTCTCTTCAAGAAATTCTAGGTAACCAAAGTTTTATGGTTTCAAGTTAGCAAAAATATCAGATGTGTTTGGCTCTTCTCATTCAATACTCCAGCTCAGTATGTTTGTGAGCCTGAAAATTAGACGATCTAATCTTCAGCTCCCAACCCACATTTTTAAGAACATGAAGTGCAGTTTTTTTAGTACCTGTGCATAATGAATATTAATTAGATTTTATACATGAGCAACTTTTTGCTTGAAACTGTAACTGTCACTCTAACCATACATTCCTCTCTAGGCATTCTCTCTCTCTATATAAAAAAGCACCAGATTTTACCCAACATCTAAAAATCCTAAAGCACATTATTTTACAAGTAGTTTAAAAAAAACCAATTTGTTTTTTAAAGGGGCAAATTTCTGTAAAACTTTTTTTTACCAAGGTTTATTTCGCAAGTTTTCTTTCGAACATTTTTATATTTTTGAGTGGATTTAATTCCTTCCCACTACACATATTCCTAACATCCTCTCATTACGTTAATGTTCTCATCATGACCTAGAGCCTAGACTGTTATTTGGTGTTAAAGACCTCTTGTCAGCCTCACATCTTATTCCAGATTTGTGTAGATTCACAACACTGGAGACTGTTAGCTACAAGAAAGAAAGCAGTTTGCTTCTGTGGATAGGAGCTGAGAATAGGAAACTCTGCTTTGCATTTGGATAACATTTGTTCCATGCAAATATATCACTCTATTTATTTCATGGATTTCACATTTCATGTATTTTTGTTATTTTCATTACTGTAAAAAAAAACAACTACATTCTCTATCACTCTTTGAAGTGGTTTTGTGTGTTAATCCAAGCAGATCAGCAGTTTTGCACATTTTTATTGAAGTATACATATAAACAGCATCATTTTTTCATCTTGGACTCCAGGTTATCTTCAGATCGTACGAGCTCTTCTGATGTCAGGGATGGGAATCGGAGTCCTAGGCTTCATCCTAAGTCTTGTGGGGATGGAATGCACTTACATCGGAGGAAAAGAAAAGGAGAAGAACAGACATGCGTGCTCTGGAGGCATCTGCCATGTCACAAGTGGTATATGTAGTAAAGACTTTTACGATTGCAAAGCAGAATTATCTTCAATGAGTTTTACATGTTGTTTTTTGTCTTAATGTTGTCTAAGGAATGCTGGCTGCAGCTGGTTACATTGTTTACGCTGAGCGAGTTTCAGCAGAGTATTTCAACCCCAGATTTGATGGATTAGAGTAAGTTTTAAAATGTTCAAACAATTTAGACAATAGAGTTTTTAACACATATAATATATATATATGACTTAAAGGTGGGGTGTGCGAAAATTACGATTGCCATTGACAATTAAAATCCCCAAAACAAACACATCACTGGGATCAATGGCACTTTGTAATTGATATTTTTAAAGCGCTTGGTGATTGGCTATTAGCTTGTTATGGTGTCAGCTTGCATAAGCATTAATCAAATTTACACACCCCACCTTCAAGTAAACAAAAAAATATATTTGAACTATAAATGTATTATATTTGCTTTGTAAAGCTGACTTTTTATTGGTGCACACCATTCTTTTTTTTCCAGGTTTGCCTTGGGAACTCCTTTATTTCTTGGATGGGCAGGATGTGCATTTCAGATCGCTGGAGGCATTTTCTTCATCGTGTCAGTCTGCAGAAACAGCTAGTAAGGGTGCAACAGTACAATATTATTTACACAAATATTATCTATCTGGGTTTTCTAAAATTGTCCAACAAGGTGGTTTGTACTTTTAGTGACGGTAATTTAAAAAATTTAAATGTAATAATGAAAAACTGAAACATTGTTTAAGCTTTTACATGTAGACTTGATTTCCCAGTGATGGGTTGCGGCTGGAAGGGCATCCGCCGCGTAAAACATATGCCAGAGAGTTGGCGGTTCATTCCGCTGTGGCGACCCCGAAAGGGAAGAAAGCCGACATGAAGATGAATGAATGAATGTAGACTTGAATTTTCATGTAATGGTATTGATATTTAAATATTCAGAAAAAGTGAGCTATTAGGGGACATTGAAGTAAACACATGTAGTTTAAAAAAGTGTAATGTCCTAAAATGAATGTAAATGTTTTGTTTGTCCCCAGTTCAGGAACTCTCAGCGCTCCAGTTGTAGAGACCAACGCCTTGCGAACCTCTCGCACAAATATTTCCATAGTTTCTGAGCTTTCTACAAAGTCCAAAACATCCACAATATCTGAGATCTCTGAAAAGTCTGGAAAAACAGCTGCATCAAAAGCTCAGTCAAAAACCTCACATGTCTCCAGAGGTGATCCAGCAAGATCCCAGCGTTCAGACAAATCACGAGCATCAGAGGGATCAGAGGGTGTGAAATCTGAAAGTTACTCAAGATCCACTAGGACCAACACATCGTATTCACACAATAAAAAATCCTTTCCATCCAGAGGCACTACACACCAGTTCATCAAGAACTCTTACCTCTGAAACACATAGGCTTGATTGTGGCATTTGAAATCTGATTAAAAATAATGTTTTTGACTCTATTTTAATTATATATTTTTTAACTGTGTTAAGTCAATTGATGTGTTATAAATATTAAACCTTACCAACCTGCTTTGACGCTTCCAAAATACTTCCATTGTAATGTACATTTACATTTCCTTGAGATTTAATATATGTGCTTCTTTCAAACACTCAAAAATAAATGATAATTGGTTCCTTAATTTGTGGTCATTTGGTAAAAAAATCTTTATGCTCCTGTGAGTATGTGGCGCATACCTCCGCCAGCCTGTGCATGTGCATTTCAATGTTCTCAATTTCATCCCCTAAAAAAATATTATATTCCAAGTTTTTGCCTTTTCAATTTGAGTATTTTATAAACTCTTATTCCATAAAAGTTCCTAAAACTGTGTATGGTGGTAAATCATAAATAAATACCAACATTATTAAGAATCTCTTTTTTCACTACTTAAAAAACTACTTTAATTCATTAGTGAAACATTAAGGAATTGAAATGCGCATGCGCAGAATGTATCGCACACATATGGGATTGGATCAAGGGGCTCCTCCTGCTTTCCTTCTTGATGTGTGATAGAAAGTGACTAAACTACAGTTCCCCGAGCAGCTGCTTAAGGTTGCCTCCAACTGACCAACTTTGGAGCTGAGAAAATCAGCTGCTTTTACTGAAAACTCCAGTAGCCTTGAATTTAGATACTATGTGTTTCTAATCAACAGCATAATAAATACCAATACAAACACCAGTCAATAAGTAAATCCCTTTTTTCAAAATTGTCTGTTTCTGCACAAATAATTGTATTTATTCCAGGCAGCTTTACACAACGATAATAAATATATTACTAGATGTAAAATAGAATTCCTTAAATTGCCTAATTTACTTAAAGATTGTGACAGAAAGATAGAGGCCAGGGGCTAAACCTGGGTTATCAGATCATGGTTTAGCAAACCTCAGCAAATATAAACTGCTTATGAAGGAAAGCCAAGTTGTTTGACTGGTTTGATAACAGAAGTTGCCTCAATGCCAAGACAGCAGGAGTTGGTTCTCTTAAGAAAAATCACCTGCATGTAATAGTATCCCATGCTAAACCAAACCTTCAAGATCAATCTTTCTAGCGCTGTTAATGCACTATTCATCATGAGGAAGCGCACAGTGTTGATGTATCTGGAGATCGGCTGTTTTTTGACTTGTCTCAGTGGCTGGATTTTGATTTGTTCCACTCTGGCCACTGAATACTGGACCTTCTCTGAGGTTGGATCAATGGTGCTGACCACTGGAAACTATTACTCCAACCTGTGGATGGACTGTATTTCAGACACCACTGGAGTCTCGGACTGTAGATATTACCCCTCCTTGATGAACCTGTCTGGTGGGCAATCACTTACTTACAAAATGTACTTTCATGGTTCATATGATTTCAAATGTTGTTTGGTGTTACAAGTATGGTAAAAACTTGTTTATCATTGAAATGCTTAGTGTTAAGTTGCACTAACTGATTTCTATCCTTTTATTAAAATAATGCACTAGAGGTGCAGCCTCAATTAGAAGCTTTCTGGTTCAATTGCATCATCCCCATAGGAGTTAAAATGAAATAATTGTCCCAATATAATAACTTACTACATTTAAACTCCGCGTGAACTCTTTGGGTGTTTTTATTAAAATACTATGAATTTAGTCTTTATTATGATTAATAATGTTCCCCCAGCTTTTCTGCATGTGTCCAGAGCTCTGGCTATCGTCTCAGTGATCTTTGGTTTTTGGGGGAACGTTCTTGTGCTCATTGGGATGAAATGTACAAAAATTGGAGGATCTGATCTCATCAATGCCAGAATTACATTTGCAGCTGCCTTGACCTACATGGCATCAGGTACGGAACATTGTTTTAAAATGTCATGCATTATTAAAAAAGCATGTATTACAACCTGATTAAAACGAACAAATGTGTTGGAGTATTTTGCAGGGCTTTGTGGAATGATAGTGTACTCCTCGTGGGGGAACAAAGTACGTTTAGACTTCATGGATCCCTATTACTTGGAACAAAAGTAAGCAATAAGTCTCTGCCACAACTGTACTTCTTTTCGTTATATAAGGAGATTCAAAAAGAATAGCACCACTTTGAAAATGTGTATTTAGTCAAAGAAAGGTGATAGAACCTTGAGTAATAATCAATGTGAAGAGTAAATTCAGAGCTCCTTAAATTGATGACAGAAAGATCTTAGCTCTTCTTTTTGAATCTCCCTGTATTCTACAATAAAATCGAAAATAAATAAACGAATGAAGTCTGCAATGCATGAAGTATTTTATAAAATACTATGAATTATATATTATGTAAGCTTTTTTAAAATAATGCAATGAAAACAGAATAAAAAATTGATGTATACACAATTAAGCATATTCAAAAACAACTTTGATCCTTTCTGAAATAATAAACTTTGAATTTAGACCTTGTCTAACAAAAATAGAGTCTACTAAAAGTGTTTTTTAGGTAAACAAACGGAAAGTAGCAAAAACTAAATAAGAATACTGTAGTATATTTGTTCAAGCATCAGCTCTTTTAGTTATTGCCTTCAAGTTGACTACCTCATTTTGTCTGTTTAGAAACTCTCAATAATTATAAAAAATGTACTACATGTAAAACAGGTGAAATAACAGTAAGTCCAGTTTTCGTCTGGAAAACGAAATGCAAGCGTAAGTGGCCCCCCACCATTCCCCACCCTTGACTATAAATAGTATCATTTGTCTATAAAATTGTTATAAGTACACCTCTTCATAACACTGTATCCTTATCAACGTATAAATATTTTAAATATGTTAAATGCTTCATGATGAATAAAATCATGATGTCACTTGAGGGACTGCTACACTTTGTGTCGATGCTTCATACTCACACTCTGTACTGTGTGCAAAGCGTGCATGCTCAGTGCAAACAAAACTCCTACACCACAGAGCAAATGATCCCAGTGCACACTCTGCCAATGAGAGCATTACTGCCCCCTAATGTAGTGGGGTGGTATTGCACTTTATTCTAGAACAGTAAAAAAATTCTAAATAGAAAAATAAAAAAGCATTTTCCCCCAAGGTCAAATGCACCCCACTTGACAGAGCCTCAGGCCCCACTATTTGAGAAGCACTGCTTTAGATGAAAGTGTTAAAAATGCTACATTTATAGAGGTTTGCGGTTTGTCAGGTTTGAGCTGGGGGCTGCTCTCTTCATCGGTTGGGGAGGTTCGTGTCTGCTCATCTGTGGAAGTGCAGTACTGGGCTACTTCTCTGGGAGAGAGGCTTTCCATCAAAGGTCATTCACACCACACTGTGTGCAAACCCATATTTGTTTGGCTTCATATACCAGACTAATTAATTGTAATGCAGATAACATTAAAACTTGCTATATAAATACAAACACTAACTTTTATTTTGTGTCATGCCTTTTACTTTTGTGGAAATGTTTCTTTTTTCCAAAAGTGTCTGGAATGTTTTCAACAGGTTTAACAAGAAAAGTTATAGACCATCGTCTTATATGACTGGCCGAACCAGACAGACGTACCTGCTGCCAGGCTCAACCAGGCACACAGTGCTCCTCGGCCCTCCATTACAGCAGCTAAATCAAGTAAGAAGAGAAAGTAAACAGAATCGAGGGAGGAGAGGAACACAGATCTATCGATCTTCAGGCTCCAAGCCTCTTATAGACTCTGCAGTGTAAATTATTATTTAACTACATTTTTAAAAATCCAAGAAATTAAAGTTTGTTGACTTCATTTTTTTCTAAATGTGTAATTCAGTCAATGTGGTTCTTTGAAGCAATTTTTGGAAAGACAAAACTGACTCAAAGCAATGGTTCTGTGCAATTTTTCAAATAAAATTTTTTTTCATTTGTTTGTGTAAGGTGTGTGTGTGTGTGGAATGGGTTCAATTATGAGAAGAAATTTATTCCAAAATATCTCAATGCAACAGAGACTTTCAACTGTTAGAAAAGGTGAATTTCATTAGAAACTGTTGCATTACAAAAACCTATGAATGTCTATTTCATTATAAAATCCAATTAAAAAGGTTAAAGTGCAGTCTCCCTCAGACGTTCCCTAGTCCTGGTTATATTTCATATTAAGCATCCAGTGTAACATAACACTGTCATTAAACTCAAAAGGCAGTATTTTCCCTATTGTCCGTTAAGGAACTAACCCTGAGCTACAATGCAACATGTTTAATACAATTCTAAGGAAAACCAGCATCTTGGAGTTTTGGTATTGCTCTGCTGTGTTAGATTACATCTCGTCCGAGTCGTCCCAGTCACTGACGCTCACGAGGCTGCTCTTCAGAGTGCTTCCAGTTCCTGCATCTGTCAGACCTGAGAAACACATCACAACATGAACAAACTTACGAGTATCAGCTTAATCATAAAGCACAACTACTACTCTACTAAAATCATCTGGAAATCATCTGTGTAAAAAAAAAAGTAATTGATTTTTTCAGTAACCTACAATCTAATGCTTTGGAACTGGAAAAAAAAACAACAACTGTATGATAAAAATCTTTTTTTTTTTTTTACTTTAAGCAACTGTGAAAATAAGAAAACATCAAATCAGTCTTTACACTCTTTAGCTTTGTCCAAACCCCTTAACTTCTGTCTTGGATTGTCTCTGGCTGCCACATACTACTGGAAGTGTATAAGGTAATGTAAAATGTGCATATTCTGAAACAATTTCCAATCCCAAGAGTCAAAGTGGGAGAAGCAACATAACTGATACTAGTTGAATGAAATGAAACATGGCAATCTGAATCATACTCTCAATTTTTGCTCAGACTGGTTTCTTAAACAAGGTTTGTTAATGAATAGTTATGTTTTATCTTCTGTTTGTTCTATCTTCAGGACTGTTTCTTCTGTTCTTCTGTGAAGCACTTTGAACTGCCTATGTGTATAAAATGTGCTTTAGAAATAAAATAGCCTATACGGTATAACTCGGAGAGCTCAGTTTTAAATGCAGCTCATTAATGTAGTATGGCAGACATCATACTTCACTAAATGATCATCATTTGTTGAAACAAAACAGTTAGTGACAACACTTTCTGTATACGATTAAAATTGCCCCATTGACTGAGCAAGGATTATTGTATTTTCTAATTTCTCCAACTCTATAGTTTCTAAATTAACTGTTAAACCCCATTAGGCAGTTGTGAAGCTGCTTTGAAGCAAAAAGCACTATGTAAATACATTTTAATTTAATAAAGACATTTGCTTGCTGATTGTTTACCCGCTCCATGCTTCTTCATTATGTGACGCTGACCTTGCTTCGTTCAACAACTATTTTTAACTATAATACGATAGTAGAGAATTAAATTAATTTTGTGTCATTTGTCTTTTAGTTTGGACAGATTACATTAGACTAATTGCAGAACAAGATTGCCAAACATGAAAATGCGAATCAGGCAAGTTGTCCACAGGTTGGCCCCGGGTCCAGACCGGAGAGCAACCCACGAAGAGGTGAGGAGGGAGCTGTTTCGTCATTAATAAGTGAGTGTTTGACAATGACTTATAAGCAGAGCTAATAATTAGATAACCTGTACTTCCTGAATCTAGTTCGAGAACTTCATTTAAAGGATTCAACTGGGTTCTTTTGTTTTTCTTTTGTTTCAAACTCTTATTTTAACTTGATTTTCATATCCTTCACCATATTATTTCACTGTTCTTACCTATGCTACATTCTCACTTCTAAACTGGGGCTAAGCTCAAAGTTTGTTTTCAAATCCTAAAAAACTTTATCAATCTCTGATTCTTCGATTCTCTAATATGCGAGTGTAGTTCCTCGCATGATTACCACTCGCATGATGAATGTGACATACACATTCTGAACATACCTGTTAATGCCATAGAACACACTTTTAACAAAACACTGATAAGTTTTATAGTTCAGTGTCTACCTGGCTTGTGCCCCTGACCCGTGGATGAGCCCCACACACTTGTGCTGGTGTCCTGACTCTTATCCAGACTCTTCCTGACAGGAACCGAGTGCTGGCTGGGTTTAGCTCCAGTGGGCACATCCTCCAGAGAGGAGATGTCCCAATCGTCATCGTCCTCATCTTCATCAGTGAACTGCCGCAAACACAGAAGAGCTAAATCTCACAATGGTTCTTTTGCAGAGAGGAAACAAGCAGGTTTTGGAAAGGAAGCAAAGCTAAATTAAAGATATCATTTATATTAGTATTTCAATCTATATTGCTAAGACAAAATTCCTCAAAACATTCATATACTCGGTATGCACTATACTATACTTACAGATGTTATAGATTTATAAAGTTATATAAAAACATATAATACAAACTAAATATATATATATATATATATATATCTGCCTGAGCTCCTGTCCTCACCTTCAGCTCTTTCTTTGGATCTTGCTTTATCTTTTTAACTGCCGTAGGCTTCTCCATGGGCATGATGCCGCTCTCTGACGTCAGCTTTCCCAGAAATGTATTGACGCCCCCTGCTGGTTTTTTTCCAGTACGCGTCTCAAGCTGTTTCTCAAGGCTTTTGCCCAGAGCTTTCACATTACCTTAAAAAAAGAGCACATATCTCACATTGACTCAACAAGTCTTGTGTTTTCCTACACTGATAACAGACTCCGGTCGTACTGTGGGCAATCTTTGGCAGGTTTCCATTCTGATCTGCATGTTTGTCCAGCTGTGAGACATGGATCTCCTCCATCTCGCTGCCTTCAGTCCAATCACTGTCGCTCTCGCTCAGATCTTTCACATCAGTTCTGTTTGTGCTCCTCACAGGAGCACGAGGATTTGATGCTGTTTGTGTTTTCGTGGTCTGGGGTTTGACTGGGGTGCTGTTGACCAGAACAGCTTTCCTAGTCTGCGTTGGAGGAGGTTCTTCTTCAGATGACTCCTCTTCCTCAGACGAGTCTTCATCTGAGCTGAATGGAGATCTGCTGATCAGATACAACATTGATATGCTTCATCAGACACAGAAGGCTTATTTCTAGGATTCTTATCATGTTTAAAAGATCTCATTAAATGTTCACATGATTAAAGAACGATAAAAAAAAATTGTAGTAAAATTACCTAGTTTATTTTACATATAAAGGTAGCGTTTATCTAGTTTGCATTTTCTACTTCCACTATACTGTTTGTATCATGTTACCAACCTGAAATAAACTGCTTTGATTCCATTATATATTGTAGAAAAGAATTTTTGGAAAGTAGATTTGATCTCCTCCATCAACTCCTCTGTCCTTAGTTTCATTATTGAAGAAAATTATTTAAAAAGCATATTATTGTTATTATTTAACAAGGTTTTTTGCCCTGCTTAGTCACAATCTTCTGACACTCAGTCCCCACCAAGCATTGTCTTATCTATGGTTTGAGTATACTGGTTAAGCATTTTCTTACTATAATTTTCTGTTCTGTCCGGTACTCCTTTTCCCCCTGCTGGTGTTGCTTTTTATTTATTGGATGGTCTATTTGACCCTCTCTATCATGTGTTGATAGATCTGTGCTGATATGTGCTGATAGATCTTGTTGACTTAGTTCTAGCTTCTTGTGCCATGTGGTCTTTCATTCTCGTTACCTGGTTTTTGGTTCCTCTTTTAGTTCCACCTCATTATCTCCCATTTAGTTTGCTTTATACTCTCCTCGTGTAGGTCCTGAAGTGTGTTCGGTTTTGTGAACTTGTGATGATGATGTTATATGTTAGTTTAGTCCTAGTGGGACTTCCAGATAAAGCTGTGCTTTGAACATGACAGCTGGTTTAAGCTGTTTTTTAGCTGTCAAATCCACCATGCAAGTGTACCTGAATGATTTGATTTAGGCATCAGACATGACAAGTTTAATCTATACAAGGGGTCATAAATCCTCCAGCCCTCCAGGACCAGAGTTGGTGACCTGCAATATAAACCATCTGCTCATTGTGAGACAACGTTGCAACACAAACTATGGCTGGTGTGTGCAATGCGCTGAGTTATCTGGAGTACACAATTTAGAATGAGAACTATACAGAAGGCTCATAAGTACCTGTGATGCTGCAATGGAGTGGAAGTTTTGGGAAGGGTGCTGATCCTGCTCCGAGGGACAGGCTGAGGGGTTTTGGCCTGTTTAAGAGCAGCATGTGACACCACTCGAGTAACTGTAGAGGGGAAACTGCTGGATCTGGGTCTGGACTGAGTCACTGAAAAAGAAGAACACAAGTTGAGCTGTACTGAACATCTTTAGGAACAGCATATGCTTGAAAATAAAAAAAACATGTTAAATATAGCAAGATGGTCAATCATCTGTTGTTTCGCAAGTTTGCAAGAGCATCAATCAAAATTCGCTGCTCATCAAGTATTTGTGTATTTGCACAACAACATGAGACAACTGCAGTGATGTAAACTTCAACTGCTTTTTATCAAACATCCTAAAAACTGCTGTTTTCTCCTAATAACTGCTGTTTTCTATTTATCTATTTTTATTATCATTCAGTATCACTCTAAATCATGAGGAAAAAACTCATATCTGGAATTGTGCTCTGCTTTTAACCCAACCCAGTGTACACACACAGCAGTGAACAAACACACCGTGAACACACACCCGAAGCAGTGGGCAGCCATGGCTTTGGCACCCGGGGAGCAGTGGGTAAACTGGTGCCTTGTTCAAGGGCACCACAGCTATGGTTTTTGAAAATTGGGTTTCATCACTCACACCTCCTTCAACTCAGTGGATCTGGGGTTTGAACCTGCAACCTTCCCATCAAAAGTCGATCTCCTTATCCACTAGACCACAACTGCCACAAAATAGTTTTTGTGGCATTTTAAAGTTCAATAACACATAAAACAAACTGGTTTTCACCTATCAATCAAAAATGTTTACTTCATTGTAGAGTTACAGACGAAAACGAACCGGCTCTTAAATATGGCAATATCAAATGCTAGAAATATTATTTGAATTGTACAAAAATGGTTATATTATTATTTTTTATATTATTGCTAGATATATGTATCGTTGTAAATTGATCCCCCTCAACACAATGCTGACCTTGCTCAGTTCTACAAACAACCACAGGAGGGCGTCTTAACACTAAAATGAATGTACCAAAGCCAAAAAAATCCTTACATTTAGGAAACTATCTGAATGATAATTTCATGTGCAAAAAAATGTCTGACCTTCGTGCTTTTTCTTTAAATCATAAGCCAATCCGGAACAGATGAACACAAACAGTTCATGCCTCCTCCTCAGCCTTGACTCTCTAGTAAATTCAAATCTTACTGACCTTGTTCCTGTTGTTTGGGTTTTGCTGGTTGCTCTCTGCTCCTCTCCTTCACTCTCTGCTCCAGTGTATGACTGTTCTCTTTCTGCACCCGCCGAAACAAAGAATCCTCGTTCTGTCTTTTCTTCCGTTCAGCGATAACCTGACTCATGCTGCTCTTGTACAAGGCTTTAGAGACACAGCTGACTCCCTGAACAACACCAGAAAGGTTGAAATCACATGACAAAGTGGTTTCATAATGTTTGTTTGAATGTCACAGAGGCTCACCAGCTCTACACCGAAACTCTGCAGCCTGTCCTCCATGTTCTGCTGAGCCGCCAGACGCATGTCTCTTCTCAAACCCGGGTTCTTCAGCAGCTCCTGCACTTCCTTCTGCCACGACCTGTTCTCCTGGGGACTTTCAGAGATGCTGGAGGAGTCTGAAAATTGGTTAAAAGATAACAGATACTCAATAAACTGAACAGGGTTTATTTGGCCATTTTACAACTGCAGAGACACAAAGGTTTCACAAAAACACATTATGTTATTTCAGAGAAAAGACACTTATATTTTCTAACTCTAAAAGTTGGTGGTCTGTTCCATATGGAATTTAAGTATAAATGGATGCATGTCAATGGAAGATTTGATGATAAAATAGATTTAAAGAGGGTTAAAAGAAAACATTTTATCAAAACTACAGTAAAATAATGAAAAGTGAATCTAATGTAAAGTGCTGATTTTCTTATTTGCCCTTTCTGGGAACTAATGTTGACAATTATAATTCTTTAAAGCAAACACCCTTAGACCAACAGCGCTTCTCCAACATTCTGCTTCCATTCCTGGTGATAGTTTCAGGTTTCTTATGTTACCCACCCCTCTCAGGCCCCATCCACACATACTTGGTTATTTTTTTAATGTTTTTTGTTACCCTGTTTACAAAAATAATTGCGTCCACACGACCACGGGTAGAAAAAAAACTGCGTCCACAAACCGGGTAAAACGTTCTGAACGTTGCAGTGACATTGTCTACCCAGTAGAGAGCAGCAGACTCTTCACCCATTTAGGTTAAATCAACCAATCAGATGCTTCTTTCGGCTCCGTGCAGAGACTTCAGCGCTTCCTTTTAATGACTGG